>JANUYF010000001.1:127503529-127918529 GCA_026167975.1 Phrynosoma blainvillii | reverse complement strand
CTCCCAGTTATCCTGGGCTCTGGACTCTTCCTCTGTCCCTTTACACAGATTGCCTCCAGGACTTCTCTCTGAGAATTTCCCGCGCAAGAGAAGCGCAGAATCTGACCATCCTCATCCGGCAAATGCTGTGAATGTGACACTTTTTTGGGTGGTTTTTTTTTGGGGGGGGGGGAGTCTTTTCTCAAGCTCTTGAAGTGCTTTTAGACATATACGAAGGGCAAAGAATGCAAACCATAATTGGAAATAACGATAGTAACACTTCTTGGTTTTAAAGGCAGGTTTATATTGCAACTTCCAGGCATCTGTTCTAAAGGGACTCGTCAACAAATTAATTCAGAAAGACTTTCCAAACTCCCAACATCTGTGCAATGCGATCAGGGTGTTTATTTGGAGACAGGTCCTGTGAATCTCGATGGGATCCGGCTTCCCAGGAAGCTCCGAAATGGTCGCCGCTGTGTGCAAAAAGAAACGACATAAAAAGAGATTTCCTCTGCAAGGAAGATGGATGTAGTTTAGTGGGAGATTAGCTCCCAGGTGGAAAGAAATCTGATTAGCCTCCTAATCGATGGCCCTTTTATTAAGAAACAAAAGTGGATCCTTACTTTTACTGCGGTGGACAAGTCTTTTTAGAAGATCCCGAATAAATAAATTGCAAGGCGAGTTTCTCCTAGGAAAACTTTTGCATTGGGGTTAATGCGGCCTTCCAACTATATATAACCAGACTGGCTTCATATCCCTATTGCCCTCAATAAACGTCAAAGCCTTCAACTCCTGTGGATTTTAATGGCTCCGGATTGCTTCACACACTCTGGCCGACCTTAAAGGCTTCACTTTCGTTCATTTCGGGCCCTGGATGCAAATGGCACCCTTTTTTGGGGGGAGCCTAGGAAGAGCTAAAATGCACGGAAAGGTGCCTTCTCCCGCCTCTGATCAAGAGCCACTGACTTCCTTGGAAGTAAAGTAGAAACAGAAAATACTTTTTAAATGGACTTCTGTCCCAGTTTCTGGGCTCCCCTTTCCTGTTTCTGAAAATAAAGGGGGGGATCAGACTTGGTCCTCCTTTTCCAAGACTTGTCCTACATTTCCGCCTTCTGTCCAGGAGGCATTCCAAAGCGTCCTCCATTCTGAGCATGAAAATGAGAAGCGTGAAATTTATATTATTTATATGAGTGTTCTTAGCTTTTATATTGTAACGTCCTACAGTTTTCCTTGAACGCCCTACCATTTTGAGCAGGACCAAGAAGCCTGAAATTTATATTTCTTTCGTGAGTGATCTTACCTTTTTTTATATGTTGTAATGCCCCACCCTACATTTTTCCTCGAATGTCCTCCATTTTGAGCACGACTAAGAAGCATGAATTTAATATTTATAAGAGTGTTCTTAGCTTTTAATGGGTCATTCCTCCATTTTTCTTGAATGTCCTCCATTTTTAGCATGACCGAGAAGCATGAATTTATATTTATATGAATGTTCTTATGTTTTATTTCAGTGACATCTTACAGTTTTTCTCGAAAGCCCTCCATTTTGAGCACGACTGAGAAGCATGAAATTTATATTTCTATGAGTGCTCTTAGCTTTTATAGGTTGTGATGTCCTCCATTTTTCTCGAATGCCCTCCATTTTGAGCTCGACTGAGAAGCATGAAATTTATATTTCTATGAGTGATCCTAGCTTTTATGTTGTAATGTCTTCCATTTTTACTGAACGTCGTCCATTTTGAGCATGACTGAAGACGCCTGAATTTAATATTTATGTGAGTCGTTTTAGCTTTTATTTGGTCAGGTCCTCCATTTTTCTGGAACGTCCTCCATTTTGCGGTGCCTTCTCCTCCTTTGCGGTGATTAGGACATCGGCTGGTCACTCTGGGCAGGATGCTCTTGGTCATGACCCACCAACTCTTCCCCCATCCAAAACAATGATGATGATGATGATGATGATGAAGAGAGCCAGTGGGTTGGACAGTGTGACTCTGGAGACCAGGATTCAATTCCCAGCTCGGCCATGGACACCCACTGGGTGGACCTTGAGCAAGTCACACTCTCTCAGCCTCAAGGGGAAGGCAATGGCAAACCTCCCCTGAACAAATCTTGCTAAGAAAATCCCATGATAGGCTCGCCATAAATTGGAAGGCACACAACAACTGGCTGCTGGTGCTCCAGAGGGCTGGATCTTTTGCGCGGGAGATCCTCGAGGTGGGGAGGATTTGTCTGACTTTTTGGGGGGTGGAGGGGTTCCTGGGGGTTTTTTTGGGGGGAAGGGAGGAGGGAGTCTCTTTGGCTGCTGCTGGTGGTGCTGCTGCTGCTGCTTTCCTGGGCCCCTCCGTCTGGGCTTCTTTCCCTTCCGCCAGGCTGGGCTGGAGATGGGATGTCAGATGTGATCTCTCTGCTTGGGTGGTAATCAGACCCCGCCGAGGAGTCCTTGCAAAGCAGCCTAACTTCTTTCAACAGCCTCTGATGGTAATTACAGTAATCGAAGCTGCCATATATCTTTAAGCAATTACCAGGCACACACACACACACAAGAAAAAGAGGAAGAAGAGGAAAGCCAGGACGCCCCGTCGAGGGATGGTCCAGCAGCTTTCCCAGCGCACTCCTCAGCCCCTTTAGACTTCTGGGGCTTTTAAACAAGGGTTAATCAGGGAGCCCAATTTCCCCCCCCCCCCCCCCGTCTGTCTGTCTGTCTGTCTCTCAGCCCAACAGCCCTGGTTCCTGAGAGGGCCCCCATTGCCTTTCCCTCCTCCCTCCTTCCTCCCCAAAGCACTCCTCCAAACTCTAGCAAAAGTTTTTGAGAGAGGGGCAGAGGGCAACATTGGGGGCAGGAGACGACGCTGGGGCCGCCGGAAGAGGCAGGGAAATACACACACATACACACACACACACACAAGTGTGAGATTGTGATGGTGTGCCTCTCCTGCCGCCGAAGTTATATAGCCCACCCACTGCAACGCTGGAGGGTTTTCGGGTGGCTTTGCTTTCGGCACCAATGGGGCTCAGAAGCCCTCACCTTGGTCCAGTGATGTTGTTGTTTGTTGTTGTGTGCCTTTCAAGTCCTTTCCGACTCATGGCGACCCTAAGGAGAATCCTATTGTGGGAGAAAGGTGGGGATATAAATCCTTGAAATGAAATAAAATAAAATAAAATAAAATAAAATAAAAACTTATCATGGGGTTTTCTTTACAAGTTTCTTCAGAGGGGAGTTGGCTATCATGGCCATCCTCTCAGGCTGAGAGAGTGTGACTTGGGGCCATGGTGTCCTTAGAAGAATAGAAACATAGAGTTGGAAGAGACCTCGAGGGCCATCCAGTCCAAACCCCTGCCATGCAGGAACTCACAATCAAAGCATCCTTGACAGTGTGTGACTTGCTCAAAAACGCCCTCCATTTTGAGCATGACTGAGGAGGGTTGCAGACTGCCAAAAATAGTGCAAATTGAGTCCACTTTTAGGGTTAGGGTTAGTGCTAGGGAATCATGGGAATTGGGGTTTTTTTCTGAGACATTGAGCCTTCTCTGTCAGAGAGTTCTGGTGCCACAATAAAATACAGTTCCCATGATTCCTTAACCCTAACCCTAAAAGTGGACTCGATTTGCACTATTTCTGGCAGTCTGCAACCCCCCTAAGTGGCCAAGCCGGGATTCGAACCCTGGTCTCCAGAGTCATAGTCCAACACTCAAACCACTATGCCACACTGTCCAAAAATGGCAGTGGTCTAAACCCAGTGGGTCTTCCCAACTGGAGTAGACCTATTGAAACAGCGGCACTAGCTGTGGATGGGTTGGTTTAGCAAGTTTGCTTCATTCAGTGAGTCAGTGTGTTTGTTTGTTTGTTTGTTTGTTTAACTTCTATGCCCTCCTTTCTCCCAAAAAAGGGACCCGAGGCGGCTCACAAATGCTCCCTGGGACTAACATTTCGGCTCACCCTCGTTATTTATGTCGTTGTGGTCTCCTTTTGAGGGGCGAGGAGAGGAAACTCAAGGCTGTTGTGGCACCTACAGGGTGGGATTTTATTTATTATGATTTATTTTGGCCTGTTTATTTATTTCCGAGGCTCCTCAGTTACGCTTGCACCGGAGTGGCCGAAATAAATGCTACAGAAATGAGGAAAATGTGAACATAAATCTCCCTTCGTTCGTGGGTTTCCTCAAGGTGCCTTCAACAGGTGTTAGTAGTTTTCTCGCACTTCTCATAGATAGGCAATTTGGGGACCAGATTCAACAGGTAGGAACCGAGGCAATCCGTGTCAATGTCTTTTCTTTCTTTTTTGGGGGGGTGGTTTTAGGAAACCCACCCAGGATTAATGCGATCGGTATAAGAGTTTCGATGGAAGTGTATTTAGCATAAACAAAATTAAAAGCAAAAAGTCGTGTATAAAAAGCGTTTAATATAGGACAGGGTCTCAGTGAAATGAAAAGTCGATCACACACACACACCAATTTTGGCCAAACTGCATCCTTAATAAACGCTCCCATAAATGTATATTTTTTTTTCTGTTATAGGCAATGTTTACTGCCAGAATAGTTTGCATTCCCTAGTGCAAAAATAGTTTGCATTCACCTAGTGCAAAAATGCCGCGTGTTTAATCGGCATCAGGAGATCAGAGCAACTTTTCCCCCAAATAGCCTAACTCCAAAATAGGGATCTTTCCTTAATAAAGTTAGACCTGGACAGGATTTCACTGTAAATCCCATGAAGGCAACTTCCAAACAAGTTTGTTCGTAGACTCACGAGATTATAGAGATATATATTTTTTAAAAATATATATATTTTTACAAAATAGTCCCTTATTCAGTTTCAGGCTTGGTCATAGATTTCGTGTTTGATCCAAATACCTATTTCAGATTATTTTTTTTTCTTCTTTCTTAAACGTTTGTTGTTCAAAGGATTTGACTTTCGGTTGTTTCTGTATTTTTAGAGGGAACTGTATGAGAATTCATGCTCGCTCTTTCCATTCCTTCCACATGTTTCTTCCTTCCTCTACTCTCCTTGCAAACCAAAGAGGATGTTTTGGAGGGACAGTAGGCAGTATATCTACTACTCCTTGAGGGTAAACCCTTCCTTCACTTCTCCGTTGTTGTCCCCCAATTAATGTATCTGAACCTCCGGTCCTAAATTTGCTCCGGAATAAATCCTGGTGATCCAAACGGGGTTGCCTAGTTGGAACAAGTCTGCCTTCTGCGGACAATCTCTAGATTGCGAGTGGATCCGGTTTGGGACCGAAAATGCCCTCCAAACTGACAACTTTTAATTGCTTTTAAAACTGCATGGGTAAATTTTATTTTATTTTATTTCCTTCTGTGAGCCGCCTTGGGTCCCACTCCGGGAGAAAAGCGGCATCCAAAAATAAACAAATACAAATTTCTGTCCCAGAAATTTGGTTTGGAGCCTAAAGCTGGGCTCCTGGGAACAGTTTGGTGTAGTGGTTTGAGTGTTAGACCATGACTCTTAGAAACTAGGATTTGAATCCCCGCTGGGGCATGAAAACCCACTGGTTGACCTTTGGGCAAGTCACACTCTCTCAGCCTCAGAGGAAGGCAATGGCCACCAAAAAAAAAAAAAAAAACCCCACACAAAACCCAACCCTTTGAAGAAACTTGCCAAGAAAACTCCATGATAGGGTCGCTTTAGGGTCGCCTTACGTCGGAAACTACTTGAAAGTACACAACAACAACAATAAAAGGCCCACTCAGGTCAGGATACTGACATCCCAGGAGGCGTTCAAGGGATCGCAAAGGCGCGCCTCCTCTGTAACAGGGTGGCCAGGTGTCCTGGTAACCCCAGAGGATGACAAGGGGCCGCAAAATGGAGGACATTCACGGGAGGGGGGGGAACGGAGGACATGACGGAAGAAAAAACTAAAAATATTCCTAGAAATGTAAATGCGTGCTCAGAATGGAAGACCTTTTGGAATTCCTCCTGGACAGAAGACTGAAATGTAGGGCGTGCCCTGCAAAATGAGGACGTGCCTGGCCACCTTGTTCTGTAGGTATTTGTGAAGCGAAGAGTCACGTCGGTTTTCCAAAGAGGGGCCAGCCTTTGAAATCCTCCGGGGGCACAAAGGAGGAGGAGGAGGAGGAGGAGGAGGAGGAGGAGGAGGAGGAGGAGGAGGAGGAGGAGGAGGAGGAGGAGGAGGAGGAGGAGGAGGAATGGATGGGGGGGGTGGCATGGGATGATGGTTGGGTTTCTCTCTGCAGAGAAACCGAGGAAGGAGGGAAAGGTCGGTCCCAGGGTGGTTTGCAAGCCGAGAAGGCCAGCCTGGGATTTGCATAACTTGGAAACCCCCCAACCACCCCCACCACCCCCCTCCCAGCCGGCCCTGTATTTTGTCCGATTAGAAGAGTGTCCCCTTTGCCTTGCCTTTTCCCCTTGTTGAGGGTGGAAAAGTCTTGTAGTAGCAGCGACTGCTGGGGAGTTTGGGGGGGGGGGTAGTAGTAGTCCTCCAAGGAGTGAGCTCTGTGTGTGTGTGTTTGTGAGTGTGTGTTGGGGGGGATTTGGAGGGGGCAAGTCGAGTGCTCTCCCCTGTGGCCATTGTGTGCAATCCGGATTCCCATGCTACTCTTTTTGACGGGTCACTGGTGACCCAAGAGGCAGGTGGCGAGGAGGGCGTGTAATTACACAGCTCCAGAAGCCAAGCTTGGCTCTCGCCACTTCCCGGGAAAAGAGAGAGAGACTGAGGGGGGTTGCAGACTGCCAGTAATAGTGCACATTGAGTCCACTTTTAGGGTTAGGGTTAGGGTTAGGGAATCATGGGAACTGTATTTTATTGTGGCACCAGAGCTCTCTGACAGAGAAGGCTCAATGTCCCAGAAAAAAAAATACAATTCCCATGATTCCCTAGCACTCACCCTAACCCTAAAAGTGGACTCAATTTGCACTATTCCTGGCAGTCTGCAACCCCTTTGCTCTACTGGGGTCCCTCCTCCTCCTCTTGCCCCCCTTCCTCGCCCCCTAATCCCCCCATTCCTCCACTCCGGGCTGCATCCAGCAGCTGTCGAGTCCCATTTAGAAGAGAAGCTGCTGTGGTCCTCTGATTGGAAGCAGTCAAACCAGATTTCACTTTGGGGCGGGGGGGGGGGAATCATTAAGTTAACACTTTATCTAATGTCCCCATTGTCTCCTGGGGAAGCATTGCTTTGCAGCCGAGGGAGGAAGAGGAGGAGCGGGAGGGAGGGAGGAAGCCAGGTCTGAAAGCATCCCCTTTGGGCCTTTGCAGACTGCCAGAAATAGTGCACATTAAATTGAGGCACTGCCCTGGCTCAGTGCTAGGGAATCATGGGAACTGTAGTTTATTGTGGCACCAGAGCTCTCTGACAGAGAAGGCTCAATGTCCCAGAAAAAAAATACAATTCCCATGATTCCCCAGCACTGAGCCAGGGCAGTGCCTCAATTTAATGTGCACTATTTCTGATTGTCGGCAAAACCCAGCCATCCCAAATGGTCTCCAGTCCCGCATTATTCAGCCCCTCCCTCCACGCCATAATGTGGGTGATTCGAGTTTCCTAAGGCTTCCTAAGGCCTTTGTTTAGGAAAACAAAATATTTCAACACCCAAAATATCCTCTTAGGGTCTGGCAGAAACCGTGTCCTTGTCTAAGGATGCTTCTCTAAGGTCCACCAAAACACACCGCAGAAATAATCCAGTTTGAGACCGCTTCAACTGCCCTGGCTCAGTGCTAGACAATCCTGGGAATTTATTGTGGCACCAGAGCTCTCTGACAGAGAAGGCTAAATATCACCCAAAACTACAGTTCCCAGAATCCCCTAGCATTGAGCCAGGGCAGTTAAAGCGGTCTCAAACTAGGTTATTTCTGCAGTGTGTTATGGCCCTAAGAACTGATACTGACTAAAACAAACAAACAAACAAACAAACCACAAACACAAATAGGTCGCAGTTAAACAAAAAAGTTTACTAATGACTTGAATCATTACGCATTGAATCACTCGCCTAGATGTTACTACCTCCTAACTAAAGAAGTGCAAATTGAGTCCACTTTTAGGGTTAGGGTTAGGGTTAGGGAATCATGGGAATTGTTGTTTTTCTGAGACATTGAGCCTTCTCTGTCAGAGAGCTCTGGTGCCACAATAAATTACAGTTCCCATGATTCCCTAGCACTAACCCTAACCCTAAAAGTGGGCTCAATTTGCACTATTTCTGGCAGTCTGCAACCCCCCAACTTTCCGAAGAAAGTTAAGACCGGAGGAGAGGGCAGGAGAATCGCTTTGTGTGAGAGAAAACCTCTTTAAAAGGAGTGCCCTGAACCACACGGTTTGTTTGCCAGTTTACTAAAAAAGGTATTTATTGCCCTGTGGTTCAGTAGGAGCAAATGGGATGTTTGAATGAAGGGAGACCCCAGAATTTGCATGCAGGGAATCCTATCTATCTGATGAGAGAAAATGCTGAAATCTTCCAAAACATCAGACCCCCTTCTCTCTTTTCGAGGCTAAAGGACTGTTGAAGGACAAGGGTCCAAAACCGCCTTTTCTTTCCTGGGGTCTCTAGGGTCTCCGTTTAAAGCAAGAGGAGGGGGTCCTGATACCTAAATTTTCAAGGCTTCCCTTGAAAATCATTATTTTCTTCTGCCCCAAGGCAGTGGTTTGGGTTCCACAGGTTGTAAGGCCACAGTCCCAGTCGCACTTCCCTGGGAATTTGGACTTTTGAACCCAGTGGGGAAAAGTTATTTATACTATGCAAGGACGCATGGGCTTGTTCTGTCCTCCTCCCACGAGTTACTTGGTAGTAGACTTGCGTGTAGTAGAGCCAGCGTGGTGTAATGGTTTGAGTGTTGGACTACGACTCTGGAGACCAGGATTCAAGTCCCCGCCCAGCCATAGAAACTCATTGGGTGACCTTGGGCAAGTCACGCTCTCTCAGCCTCAGAGAGAGGCAAACCCTCTCTCTGAAGAAACTTACCAAGAAAACTCTATGATAGGGTCGCCATAAGTAAGAAATAACTGGAAGGCACATAACACATACACACAAGTGCCAATAAGGCTTGTATAATCATAGAATCCCAGAATTATAGAACTGCATGTAATTTGCTTGCCTAACCACTGCCAGAAATAGTGCAAATTGAGTCCACTTTAACTGTCCTGGCTCAGTGCTAGGGAATCATGGGAATTGTATTTTTTTTCTGAGACATTGAGCCTTCTGTGTCAGAGCGCTCTGGTGCCACAATAAACTACAGTTCCCATGATTCCCTAGCACTGAGTCAGGGCAGTTAAAGTGGATTCAATTTGCACTATTTCTAGCAGTCTGCAAAGGCCCCTAGTTAGTCTCAGGCAACCCTCTCTGAACAAATCTTACCAAAAACCCAAACCAAAACCAAGGATAGGGTGGCCTTAGGGTCGCCATAAATCAGAAAGGACTTGAAAGACATAGCAAGCCCTGCGTGATATAATGCTGACAGACAGCGTGGTAAAGTGGTTGAGTGCTGGGCTAGGACTCTACGGACCTGGGTTCAAATTCCTGCTCAGCCATGGAAACCCATCGGGTGATCTTTAACAAGTCTTTCGGAGACAGAGGAAGGCAATAGCAAACCTCTTCCCAACAGATATGATTTCATGTTTTAAAATTTCATTTATATGCCGCCTTTCCTCCTGCAGTGAGACCGCAGGCGGCTCACAAAACGAAACCCGCCAGGAAAAACCCTGCCGTCAATTCTCTCTAAATTAGAAACGACTTGAAGCCCACATTAACACCACTTCCCTGCCTGAGGCCCAGTGACTCCTACCCCTGAATGTCTCTGCGTTACAGATTGGGCTCAAAGCTGCAAAGGAGGGGGCGCACCCACTGGGTGACCTTGGGCAAGTCACACTCTCTCAGCCTTAGAGGATGGCAATGGCAATGGCAAAAACTCTCTGAAGAAAGTTGCCAAGAAAACCCCAGAGCCTTAGGGCTGCCATAAGACAGTGAACTTGTTCCCGGAAGGGGCTGGAAAGCCCGAATTCGGATTGCCCTCCTGCTTCAGCTCGGAACTCAGTTGCTCCACAATTGAGCGGCTAGGGCTGTTGCCACACTGCAGGAATGATGCAGTTTGACACCACTTTAATTTCCGTAGCTCAATGCTGTGAGATTCTGGGATTTGTAGTTTAGTGACATGTTTTTTAGCCTTCCCTGTCAGAAAGCTCTGCTGCCCCACCAAACTGCAAATCCCAAAACTCCATAGGACTGAGCCGGTAGAAATTAAAGTGGTGTCAACCTGCTTTATTTCTGCAGTGTGGCAGCAGCTCTGAGTCCAGGGCTGGACATCCTACTCATATCTACATGGAAGTTATGTCTCCTTGTATTCGGGTGGACTTCTCGTTGTGTACTTTCGTTTCTGACTTATGGCAACCCTAAGGCGAACCTACTATGGGGTTTACTTGGCAACTTTCTTCAGAGAGTTTTTGCCATTGCCATCCTCTGAGACTGAGAGAGTGTGACTTACCCAAGGTCACCCAGTGAGTTTACATAGCTGAGCTGGGATTCGAACCCTGATCCTCAGAGTCCTAGTCTTATGCTCAAACCACTACACCAAGTAAGTGTCCTAGGATTGAAGTCTTAGGTCCAAAACACGCTGTAGAAATAATCCAGTTTGAGACCGCTTTAACTGCCCTGGCTCAATGCTAGGGAATTCTGGGAACTTTAGTTTTGTGAGACATTGAGCCTTCTGTGTCAGAGAGCTCTGGTGCCACCATAAACTACAATTCCCAAGATCCCTTAGCACTGAACCAGGGCGGTTAAAGCGGTCTCAAACTGGATTGTTTCCGCAATGTGTTTTGGACTACAGAAACACGTCTGTAAGTGCATAATCTCCTTCTGTGCTTGCATTTACTTTTTAAAAACCCAGTTATCAACAAGACCTGCTCCCAAGAGAGAGGTAGGATAACAATTTCAGAGGGCAGCCTTAATTCTCTTGAAATCCGGAAAAAATTCACTTTCACCCCAAGTACTTAGGATAGGCGTCTGCCCTAAATATGTTTGCTTAGAGGTAAATGGCAGTGAAAGCAGGGCAACTTGTTTCAGAGGAAGTATAGCCCACTAGGTGACCTTGGACAAGTCACACTGTCTCAGTCTCGGTGGAAGGCAATGGCAAACCTCCTCTGAACCCCAGGATAGGTTCGCCTTAGGGTTGCCATAAGTCGGAAACGACCTGAAGACACACAACAACAACAACAACAACAACAACTACAAACATGCAGAGGAGTGGGCTTTTAGATAGTACCGTCCAACAAAGAGGATATGAAGAAAGCAAAAGGAGGGAGGGTCGTCCTAAAGTGCTTAGGATCCGGTTGCAGACTGCCAATAATAGTGCAAATTGAGTCCACTTTTAGGGTTAGGGTTAGTGCTAGGGAATCATGTGAATTGTAGTTTTCCTGAGACATTGAGCCTTCTCTGTCAGAGAACTCTGGTGCCACAATAAAATACAGTTCCCATGTTTCCCTAACCCTAACCCTAACCCTAAAAGTGGACTCAATTTGCACTATTTCTGGCCGTCTGCAACCCCCCCTAACCCAACCTAAGGCGTCCTGAGCCATTAAAGCGAATTATTAGGATTAGGCTGAGAGAAGGGGAAAGGGGCAGACCAGGGAAAGCCTCCCTGTAGTTGTAGTTTAATATCGGTTTTAAGTGAATTTTCACAGCCATGAGGCCATGCAGCTAATTTAGGAAGGAAGCATAATCAAACCCGGATCCTAAACACCTTTATTTCGGATGACATTCTTCCAAACGTTTCTTTAGGTTAGAAATATTCTAAAATGTTAGAAACTAGGAAGATGACAATGATGACCAGATATTCCAAACTTGTCATCAGGAAGGCTAATCGAGATATATGGATAAACAAGAGTAGAGTAATATTTCTCTATAACAACAATAAATATAGCGTTGATCTGTTACCAAATTCCCAGGGGCTATAATGATTAATGAGTAATTAAATTTCTTAACACGCCTTTTCCAGGTGCATTTACAACAGTTAAAATATACAAAATAAGCAAGCAAAAACTGTAAACAACCAACTAAATGCAGTTGCTTTTGCCAAATAGATTGGACGCAGTGGACACTAAATCAACACTTATGTAAATCCTATTGATTCAATGGGTCTACTTTCTCTGGAGCTTGCAAATGGATTTAGCTCTGTACTGATAACCTAAAACTACTCTCTTCCTTGTCCCTCCCAAACGGTGCTGAGGAATCCTAGGATGCATCTACACTGTAGAAATAATGCAGTTTGACACCACTTTAACTGCCATGGCTCCATCCTACAGAACTCTGGGATTTGTAGTTTTGTGAGGGGCCAGCACGCTGGCAGAGAAGGCTAAAAACCTTGTAAAACTGCAAACCTCAGAATTCCATAGGCTGGAGCTAAAGCACTTAAAGTGGTGTCAAACTGCATTATTTCTACAGTGCAGATGCACCCCACGAGAAATGTGCTTAAAATTAGAGGCTGGGGTTTAAATAGGACTAGAAAGATACTAATTATAGTAAGCCAAAGATATAGCTGTGTTAGTCTGTAGAATCAGTATGTAGAGACTAACTGAAATAAAGAAGTTGGCAGAAGGAGCTTTTCTAGATTTAAGCCTACTTCCTCAGATGCATTAAGTCTACTTTCCCAAATGCATCTAAGGAAGTAGACAGAAGTCTACGAAAGCTCATGCTGCCAACTTCTTTCTTTCAATTAGGCTCAAAGGGGCTACAGGATCTCTCGACATGTAGTAAGTAGGCCAGTAAGTAAGCCTTAGTGTAAATATTCAATGGGTCTGTTTTCAGTGTGCAAACGGGATGTAGCACCTTTGAGGCTTTACTGAGCAAAAGATGTTGTAGCATAAGCTTTCCTAGACTTGGTCTGCTACCTCACATGCACAACTAGTTTAGCATAGCCTCAAAGGTGCTCAAAATGCCAGAAATAGTGCAAATTGAGTCCACTTTAAGGGTTAGGGTTAGGGTTAGGGAATCCTGGGAACTGTATTTTATTGTGGCACCAGAGCTCTCTGACAGAGAAGGCTCAATGTCTCAGAAAAAAAATTCCCATGATTCCCTAGCACTAACCCTAACCCTAAAAGTGGACTCAATTTGCACTATTTCTGGCAGTCTTCAACCCCCCTAATTAAGTAAGCTAGGTCGAGTCCAACAGAAGTTTGTTTTTCTGGGAGATACCAGGTTTGGGCTCTTCCTCCTGGCTGGTTTTCTTTGACCTGGGCTTACTTGGAGCAAGGAAGGAGCTTTGACTTCGGTTTCCTAGCAAGCTCCCGGTTTTAAGGAATTTGGGGGCATGCAGGAACTCAAGCGTCCTGAAGGTGCTGCAGTTTGGCGAAGTTACTATTTTGGCTGGGGGATTCTGCGATTTATAGCTTATAAAAGTATCCCTTCCCAAAACTCCTGGATGTAGTGGTCTCTTATCCGGAGTAGCAATAGTAGTAGTTGTTGTGTGCCTTCAGATCTGAACAAATCTTGATGGGTTCGCCTTAGGGTCGCCATAAGTCGGAAACAACTTGGAAAGCACGCAACAACAAATGTTAGGTTTGTGAGAGCTGCCCCATTGCGTTGAGTTGGGCTTAGAAGCACAGTCCTTTGTATGCAAAGGGATCTTGTGGTACCTTTGAGAGAAAGAACTGAACTGAAATCCCAAAGGTGCCTCAAGATCCCTTTGCTTACTGATGTTCCAGATTAACACGGTTATGTCTTTGAATCCTTTGTATGTTTATCCTGAAGAAAGTCCCATTCACTTCAATAAGGGTGAAATCCTATGCATTTTCCTAGGATCAAATTCCTTTTAATGCAACAGAGCTTAATTCCGAGGAGGAGACGTGGAAAATACTAGTCTTTAAGTGTATTTATCATTGTTAGCCTTCACTGGAATTCAGTCCAAGAGGAATTCACTCCAAGGTGATGGGAATTATTTTCAGATAGGGCTAAAAGCTAAAGGCTGCCCTTGTAAGCAAGTTTACTCCCACTGAAATCAGTGAGGTAGAATTGAGAGACAAAGCCCTGTTAGTCTGGAATATCAGTAGGCAAAGGGATCTTTTAGCACTTTTGAGACTAAGGGCCTTTGCAGACTGCCAGAAATAGTGCAAATTGAGGCCACTTTAACTGCCCTGGCTCAGTGCTAGGGAATCATGGGAACTGTAGTTTATTGTGGCACCAGAGCTCTCTGGCAGAGAAGG
The DNA here is from genome assembly GCA_026167975.1 of Phrynosoma blainvillii. Lineage (NCBI taxonomy): Eukaryota > Metazoa > Chordata > Lepidosauria > Squamata > Phrynosomatidae > Phrynosoma > Phrynosoma blainvillii. The sequence continues at coordinate 127,904,397 of JANUYF010000001.1, read as the reverse complement.
CTCAATGTCCCAGAAAAAAATACAGTTCCCATGATTCCCTAGCACTGAGCCAGGACAGTTAAAGTGGACTCAATTTGCACCATTTCTGGCAGTCTGCAAAGGCCCTAACTGTGCCAAAAAAGTTGTAGCATAAGCTTTTGTAGACTTGGTCTACTTCTCAGATGGACAATTAGTTTTGCACAGTTAATTTCAAAGGTGCTGGAAAATCTCTTTTCATAGTGAAATCAGTGAGGTTTGAGTCTGAGTAAGCATGGCTAATCAGGCTATAAATGCAATTGGGGTGCTTAAGCATAGTGGTTGGAGTGCAGAACTAGATTTGGGGAGAGGCAGGCTCAAATCCCCAGTTAGCCTTGAAATTCACTGGGTAAATCTTGGACCAGCCTCTCTATCTTTCAATCTAATCTACTTCCCAGGGTTGCTGTGACAAAGGGGGTAAACTATGTACAGTACAATCCCTTAAACTCCTGGAAGGAAACACAGGATGTAAATGCCACCTGAGAATGCTAATTCAGAGGTCCCCCAGATTAAATGGGGCGATTTCCTAGTCCCCTGGAAAATTTTGGCACACTTACTTGGAAGTAAACCCCAGTCAAACCACTAGCACTGACTTCCAAATAGACCAGCATTGGGTTGATGCTTAAGGTAGTAGCCTTCAAATAAATAATAAATGTACTCCTGTTCTTTCAGCTACAGTTTCTGCTGTTACTCCTGCAACATTTTGGGCAACTTGATGATGCAAGTATTGAGTTCAAAGGTAACAGTCCCTGAAAGCAACCTAATGCTGTAAAGCAATAAAGGGTCATTATCTTGAAAGATGTAGCACCACTGGTAGATTTCCTGCTGGCAGGGAATCAGACTAGATGACTTTGGAGGTCTCCTCAAAGCATAGGTCAGAAAAGTTATTTTGGAGCGACTTCTTGTTGTGTGCCTTCAAGTTGTTTCCGACTTACGGTGAACGTAAGGCAAACCTATATGGGATTTTTGGGGGGGCAAGATTTCTTCAGAGGGGGATTGGTTTTGCCTTCTGCTGAGACTGAGAGTGTGTGTAATTTGCCTAAGGTCACCAGGTGAGTTTCTGTGGCTGAATGGGGACTCGAACTCAGATCTCCAGAGTCCTAGGGTGAATCTACACTGTAGAAATAATGCACCTTGATACCATTTTAAGTGCTGTAGCTCCATCCCATGGAATCCTGAGATCTGTAGTTTTACAAGAAGTGTTGGCGCTTCACAAAAGTACAAATCCAAGGATTGTGTAGGATGGAGCCCTGGCAGTTAAAGTGGTACCAAACTGCAATGTTTCTACAATGTAGATGCACCCCTAGTCCAATACTCAAACCACTAGACCATTTTTCTGGTTTTCATTTTGAGAATACAACTCCCCAAATCCCTCAGCCCTAGTAGCTATGGTCTCAAAAATAAATTTCCCAAGCTCTGCTTCCCACTTTAGTTTTCTATCATCTTCATCTACGTCTACCCAACTCCGATGCTGTTGAAGTTGTAGAAGCAGATTGTGTTTGTTGTTGTTGTGTCTCTTCAAGTTGTTTTCGACGACTTACCCAAAGTCACCCAATGGGTTTCCATGGCGGAGCAAGAGTCCACCTCTGAAGCCACTACACTTGCGCTGCTTCTTTTGAAGAAATGTTCTTGCTCTCTTTCCTCCACCTTTACTTTCAGGCCGGATTTTGGACATCCCATGTAAAGTGTGTGGTGATCGCAGCTCTGGCAAGCACTACGGGGTTTACGCCTGTGATGGATGCTCAGGGTTTTTCAAACGAAGCATCAGAAGGAACAGGACTTATGTCTGCAAATCTGGAAACCAGGTACTGGTTACAACATACTCTATCCATTGTGTGTACGTGTTATGTGCTTTCAAGTCGACCCTAAGGCAAACTTATCATGGGGTTTTCATGACAAGATTTGTTCAGAGGAGGTTTGCCACTGTCTTCCCCTGAGGCTGAGAGCATGTGAGTTGCTCGAGGTTATTATTGGACTATTCTGTCCCTCCTCCCCATCACCACTCCATTTCAGGTGTCCTTGGTTTATTGTTCTGTTTTCCATTATCCTCAACCTGCCCTATCCTGTTATCCAACAACCCTGTAAGATAGTTTTGGCTAGACAATAATAAATTATACCACAAATATCTGACATTTTTGTATCTCAGCATGTCCATCCTTGGACAATATATTTGCTATGTATGTGGTTATGGTATGGATTTATAGTAACATATCTAATGTTGGTCAATAGGCTGTGATAAAACATTTACCCTTACACACACACATAGATAAACTGGCTCCTCACTTTCAAAGCACCAGCATTTGAAAACACGCACAGTCAAGGGGTGCTCTGAAACCATAATCCATCTAGGATGAACTATAAAGGGAAGGATCCCATATATTTTTATTATGCAAGTGAGGGAAAAATTGCATAATTTTTCACCTCTCCAAAGATTCTTTTCCAAAGCCAATGCATCTAATCCAACCAAGTTCAGGCTTCTTTAAATCTCACTTAATTCAAAGCAGTTTAGTGTGAAAAAGGTGCATGTAGAATTTCAGCCTCACTTGTGAATAAATATGGCAGGGCCTGCACTGCAACCTTAGATGCATTTTTTAGTAAATTATCATTGATTTCTGAGTAAACCTCCAATATTGATTAATTCGCTGAGCTCAATAACAGGAGTTTCAGTCTCCCACTGAAATCAATGCAATTTAATGTTCTTAATTTTTGTGGTTCCAGCCTGTTATTTCATTTGGACCCCAAGTGCTGGGAACCTGGAGATTGCAAGGGTCTCGTGAACAACTTGTCCCACTCACTGGCCTCCACACTTGGATTAGATTCAATATGGAAGTCCCATTGATTTCAAGGGAAGTTATGTCTCAAATAAGTGTGTGTGTATGGATGTACAACACTTAAGCAATGGGGGAGTTAATTTCAGAGGGATATCAAGGAGAGTTGGAAGGAAAGGTGGGTAAGACGGGGGGGGGGTTGACAAGGGAAAATAAATTCCTTCTATTTCAGGGATGCCAATTGTATGACCTGGGGGGTCACATATGGCCTCCCCATTGCTGAAAAACATTGTTTGGCTCCAAGATGGACAACTTCATTTAGGGAGTGTAGTTGTCTAATCTGACACAGATTTGACAGATCTTCTTTGGGGCCAAAACAATGTTTTTGCAAATTTGTTAAATCACCATCCAAATATTTTGTAAAGAAAGGCCAAGTGTGGTCCTAGGAAGTTCTGCAGCTGCCCACCACCCATTCTATTTCCACACCTCTTCTTAAAGAGGATTGGAGGAGCCTGCTCCTGAACAAAAAATTAAGGGGTGAAACTGAGTGCACCATTCATGGCTCTTGTCACTACAGGATGGAAATGCTACTTTTTTTGGATTTTGCTCCCAGAATCCCCCACCTCACATGAAGAGGCATTCCCAGAGGTACCTTTTCCATGTTCTGCTGCTAGGAATAAAGCATAGGGTAGATTCCTGCCCCCATTCCCCCCGCCCCCCCCCTCTCGGCCATTGGTCCAGAAATGTGATTATTCTTCTTTGCCCAGAGAGCAAGGCAGGAAGGTGGGGGGACTGAGGGAAGCACCCAGCAGAGGGCAGCTGAACAGCTCAAGAAGCAGCTGAGGGCTGGGCTGGATGTATAGGGAAAAAAGAGGTAAGTCAGCACCTCACACTCTTGTATAGGCTGATGGTTTCCAAAGCAGCCAAGGAACTGTTGGAGAAACAGTGAGCCAATCCCAGATTTAAAACCTTTGCCCCCAGAACTTGGAAATGTAATTTTTGGGACTATAACTCCCAGACTCTTCTAGGGAACACCACCAGATGTTAGGTGAATGTTCTCCAAAAACAGGAAACATTTCTCTACTGCTGATCTACCTTTCCTACTAGTCTCCTGTGTTTTTGTAAATCACAACCCAGAAGTCTCATCCCAGCCCTGTAAGAAGCAGGGGCAGTTTCTGGACTGTGAACTGCCAGGACCCCATCTTCTCACTTCCCAGGCTTTAGCCCACCTTTTGCATCATGTCCTCCAGGACAAGCAGCCCAAGACAGAATGACTTTGTGGATTTGCCTTTGCCTGTAAGACCAAACAGAACAATAGGGACTGCCCAGTTGCTTGAGGAGAAAGGAAGTGGTGCCCACTGCAGGACCATGTCTGGCCACTGCATGACACTGTGATGGCTGAAAATAGCAAAGGAATTTCCTTGGCTGGCATGCCAGTCACACATCTCATTCCTCCCCAAAAGGTCTTCCTGATTTCCTGTAATGTCAGTATCCTCTGCCCCATCCCATCCCACTCTTGACTGCTCCCTAACCAATATTTCAGATCTGCTGCAAAATGTGCAACTTAATACTCCTGGTTTTATTGATGACTCCATATTTTCTTCATAATAAGGAAAACCGTGGAGTGCAATTTGAGTTTCTCAGGGTGTTAGCCCTTTTAAAGGGAATATTTTAAATCTGTCTTCCTAAAGAATAAGGACTTAATCAAAAACAAAAAACAAAAAACATTCAGTTTGTAGTTTAAAAAACAAACAATAATAACTAATAAATAAATACATAAAATAGCTCAAACCTAACCTTACTGGTGATGACCTGGGTAAAGAGAAATACATCTCACTATTTTTTAGATAGCAGGGAGATGGGACAAGATATTGCTTGCTGACTGCAGTTACAAGCAGGTTAGCATCTTGGATGAGAGCTGTTAAACTGTCTCCAAGAATAAGTGACAGGAGCCACATGTTTAGATAGAATGAGAAAGAGAGAGTCCCTATCTATATAAGGAGAGACAGGAGAATGCAAACATAATTTTTTCCAACAATCCCCTTCTCATCCTCTTGGACTGAAGTCGAAGATTTTCATCCCTTCATGTAGTCTCTGGAACTGATCTTTTGGCAGCAGTTTAGTGAGGATGTCTGCAATCAACACCTCAGTGTTGCAGTATTCCAGGTGGACAAGTCCATTCTGACACATTTCTTTCACTTTGTGAAATGCAATATCAATGTTCTTCCTGAGTGGCTTTTCACTCTGAGAGATCTTGATGCAGCTCTGATTATCTTGCATCAAAATGGTTGGTTTGGGTTCTGTAATCCCAAGGTCCAGTAGTAAGTTGTGCAGCCATTTGATTTTGTCACATGCTGCTTTTGCTGAAATACATTCTGATCCAGTAGAAGAATTTGTAATTGTAGACTGCTTATTAATTGTCCAACTTACAGCTCCTCCACCATAGAAGATCAGGTTTCTGGTGGTTGATTTTCTGTCTGCCAGATCTGTAGCCAAGTCTGCATCCGTGTAGGCCAGGGACCGGCAACCTTTTTGAGACCTGGGCCGGTCTCCACTAGCCCAGGTCTCGGCTGTGCCAAGGGGGGGGGATGGCAGCACGCCCCCTCCACTAACGTGCACGCATGTGCCCCACAAGTCCCCTTACCTTACCGAGCCAGGTGGACCCCTGCCGCCGCCGCCGCCTCTGGCTCCTCCTCCTCCGCCGCCTCTGGATCCTCCTCTGCCTCCGCCTCCTCCTCCTCCGCCGCCACCTCCTCCTCCTCCTCTGCCGCCGCCTCTGCCTCCTCCTCCTCCGCGACCGCCACTTCCGCTACTGCCGCTGAGCCCGCTTTTGGCAGAGCGGGACACGCCTGGCATTTTGGTATCCAAAATGCCGGGCGGGTCACATTTGCGCATGCGCAGGATTTGTGCGTGCGCAAACGCGACGCGGCCGGCATTTTGGATACCAAAATGCCGGGCGCGTCCCGCTCTGCCAAAAGCGGGCTCAGCGGCAGTAGCGAAAGCGGCGGTCGCGGAGGAGGAGGAGGAGGAGGCAGAGGCGGCGGCGGCGGAAGAGGAGGACGAGGAGGCAGAGGTGGCGGTGGTGGAGGAGGAGGTGGCGGTGGCAGAGGAGGAGGAGGAGGAGCCAGCGGCGGCGGAGCCAGAGGCAGATGCGGAGGCAGAGGCAGCAGCGGAGGCGGTGGCGCCTCTGCCTCTGCCACCGCCTCCACTGCTTCCACCGCTGCTGCCTCCACCAATGGCTGGTCTTGGTCGGCGCGCGACTGCGCGCACCGTGGCCGGCATTTTTTTCTCCAAAATGCTGGCTGTGACGTGTTTGCACATGCGCAAATCCTGCTCATGTGGAAACGTGTCGCGGCCGCCATTTTGGAGAAAAAAATGCTGGCCACGGTGCACGCAGTCGCGCGCCGACCAAAACAGGCGGCGGAGGTGCCACCGCCACGACGGCGGCGGCAGCAGGGGTCCACCTGGGCCTGCAAGTCCGGCGTCCTGGGCTGGAACCGGACCGGGGGGCGTAGGTTGCTGACCCCTGGTGTAGGCAATCAGCTGTGGTCAGTTATAGGCTGGCAGCATGCTGTTTCTTTTCGATATCTGGCAACTCTTTCACTGCAATGAAATCTCAGTAAGAGTGTTGACCATTCTGCATAAGATGTCAACAGCATTTACTATGTCAGGTCTAGCAAAGTTGGCAATGTTTAGGAGTTTTCCAACTACAGTCCTATACTTGTCTCCATTTTGCAAAGGTTTGGATTTCTTAATGTCTCTTAAGAATCCTACTTCCATTGGAGTTGGCATAGCATTTGCATCTTTCAGACCAAGACAGTCCAGAAGATCTAGTATCTTCTGTGTTCGATTCAGGAAGAAACTTCCATCACTGCCTCTTTGTATTTTCACCCCAAGATAATATGAGATAGCACCTAAATTCTTTATATTAATTTCTTTCTTGAGATTCTGGATTATCTCTTCACTATCTGCTTTGTCCTCACTGCACAGGATCAGATCATCAACATAACTTGTGGTGTAAGTCCATTTATTATTTTTGAATCTCTTGCACACATACTTGGCAACAGTGCCTGGAGTGAACCCGTAACTCCATTATTTGGCGGCCTGTTTTAAACCATAAATATTCTTTTGCAATTTGCATACAAGATGTTCCTTTCCAAATATTTGGAATCCTGGAGGTTGTTCCATATATAGTTGTTCAGACAGATCACCATAAAGAACAATTGTCTGGACATCCAGATGTTGAACATTCATTTTCTTGTATGCTGGAACAGCTAGAAGTGTTCTGATGGTTGTGTGTGTGACTACTCCAGCAAAAGTCCTCACCCTACTTTTGACTGTAGCATTTAGCCACATGTCTTGCTTTGTATCTCTGTATCTCCCCTTCTGCATCTAGCTTTGTGGTAAAGACGCATCTACAGCCAATTGCCCTTTTTCCTTCTGGCAATTCTGATAAAGTCCATGTCTTATTTTTATATAAAGATTGCATCTCCTCACTAGCAGCTTGTATCCACTTCTCAAAATTTGCTTTGGCAGTCCCTTGATCTTTTTCCAGTCAGAGGGTTTTGGAATTCTTTCCTCTGTGGCTTGATAAGAAAATCTGTCAGATGGTACACCTTTATTGGAGCATTCTGACCTTCTCACCTGAACTTGGATACCTGGCTCTGCTTCTTGCACACCATCCCATTCCTCATCATTAGGCTGGCCCACTACAGATGTAGCCCCTTCTGGATGCAAGACCTCTGGAAGATGAAAGAACTCCATGTGCTCTGGTCACTGGTGGGAGTCTTCTTCTTCTTCTTCTGCAAATAAATCTTGATAAACATCTTGATTTGGATTAGGTTTGGCCTGTGGTCTTTCAACAGTATAAACAGCACTTGTCAATTTTATTGTGCGTCCATCTAGGTTTAGAATTCTGCAACTATTTCTAGCATAACCAACAAGAATTCCCTCTTCACTTCTGCAGTCAAGCTTGCCTCTTTTCTGCTTGGGAATATAGGTAAATGCTTTGCATCCAAAAACCTTCAGATGGTTTAATTTTGGCTTAACTCCATGTCATAACTGGAATGGGGTTACATCTTTGGATTTAGTTGGCAATCAGTTACACAGGTATGTTGCAGTCATGATGGCTTCAGACCAATAGCATTTAGGCATATTAGCTTCCAAAAGTATAGTGACTATCATCTCCTTGAGGGTTCTATTCATTCTCTCTGCCGCACATTTTGTTCTGGAGAATAAGCCTGTGTTATCTGATGCTCAATGGCATGTTCCTTTAAAAAGTCATCAAATTCAGCATTAACAAATTCATTTCCATTGTCTGTGCACAGACTCTTTGGTTTATAGTCAAATTTGTTAGAGACTTGATTAAAGGCCTCTTTTAATTTTTGAAATACTTGACTCTTCTCTCTGAGAAGGTAAGTAAATGTGTATCTGTTAAACTCACCAATAATAGTCATAAAGTAAGTGTTTCCTCTTGCTGATTTTTGATTCATTGGTCCAGAAAGATCAGCATGTAAAAGATCCAATGGCTTGTTGGATTGTCTCTCAGTAACTGGAGGGTGTGGTGCTTTTGTGGCCTTTGCTTTCAAACATTCTACACATTTTTCATTGTTGGAGCATGCTCTGAACTTAAAGTCTCTTGAAAGCTCTTGATTAGCCAGTCTCTTAATATTTTTTAACACTTTGATAAGCAAATCAATGTCATAAAGTTGAACAGTCTTTGTGATTACATTGGATCACACTGTTTGCAGACGAATGCAAAATCTGCATCTGATAACAATCATGAGATCCTAAATCTGCTCTAAAAATCAATTTTTTTGCCATGAAAACTGAAGCAGGATTGCTTTCTGAAACTGACACGGTTGGCTCTTGATGTTGTGGTTTGCACACTGTAAAAGGAGGCTTGCAAATCTGGTACATAGTAAGAATCAGGGATTTGTAAGATTCCTATTCTGTCAGGACAGAGTTTTGTTTGCAAAATAACAATCCCTTTTCCTTGTGCAAAAACTTCTTGACCATTAGAAGATATACAGGAAAAGTTACATTTGCATCAAAATCAACAAACCAATTTTTGCTGTTGAAGTAATGTGCACTTGCTCCACTATCAAAAAAAAAAACTTATAATTGTTGTTGAATCAAACCAATATCAACATGACTGGAAGATTTCTGTTTAGGATTAAAAGCTTATTTCTTGAAGTTGCTTTTGCTTTTAGTATTCAGCCCCTGATTTTGCAGCTTTTGTTGTTCAGCTCTTGGCTTTGACTTTTTAACATTGCTTCTATTTGATTTAGGAGAAAAGGAAGTCTTTTTCGAATCCTCTGCAGCAAATTGAGCTAATTCTCTGTCTGTTGTTTTTGTATTATAGTTGTCTTCCATCAAGTCTTGTCTATTTTGAAATTCAAGAATTTGATCAATAGCATATTGTATAGAAACATCTCCTTTAACATGTAAAGCATTGATTATCGGAGAGTAATATTTTGGAAGACTTGCCAAAAACAGTCCAAGTTTTGTATGTTCTGGAAAGGATTCTCCATCTGCTGTAATTCCAGACAAAGTTATCATAAAGCCATTAATATGCTGATTTAAAAACTGAGGATGATGCAACTTGGTGTTAAGTTTGATCATTAGAGTTGTTTGATTAGAAGTACTTGCAGAATCAAACACTTTCTTTAATTTGTCCCATATTTGTTTTGCATCTTTTAAACCTGGAATATGGTATGCAATGCTGAATCTATAGGCAAGCAAATATAAACTACTGCTTTCTCTGCATTTTCATCAAATTATTGTTTCTATATTCCTGCTTCTGTGGGTCTCTGCCCATTTATTGCTTTAAACAGTTCCATAGTAGTCAAGCACATTTGTATTTTTCATGAACACATTTTATAATTTGTTCCAGTTAAAATTTCAGTAATCAGTGTGGGATTAGGTTTAGAAGAAGCCATTCTCTATTATTTGAGTAGGAAAAAAAATCTTTCTTGAAATCAGTATCTTCAGGAGAAGTAGTTTAAAAATAATCTGGAACCTCTTCTGAGACCTCACTGGGTCTCCATAACCCAAAAGTATGGGGTGCAATTTGAGTTTCCTAGGGTATTAACCCTTTTAAAGGGAAACAAAAATATGCAGGTATGAAAGTTAAACTTGTTACAGTTCAGCTTTCATCAGCAGAACAATGAAAATGTAGGTCAGACTATTATTTTAAATCTGTCTTCCTAAAGAATAAGGACTTAATCCAAAAACACAAAAAAATACCATGCAGTTTGTAGTTTAAAAAAAACAATAATGACTAATAAATAAATACATAAAATAACTAAAACCTAATCTAACTGGTGATGGCTTGGGTAAAGAGAAATAAATCTCACCATCTTTTAGAAAGCAGAGAGATGGAAAAAGATACTGCTTACTGACTGCTGACTGCAGTTACAAGCAGTTTAGAATCTTGGGAGAGAGCTGTTAAACTGTCTCCAAGAATGAGTGACAAGAGCCACATGTTTAGACAGAATGAGAAAGAGATAGTCCCTATCTATATAAGGAGAGAGAGAAGAATGCAAATATAATTTCCCCCCCAATAAAAACCTTTATTTCCAAAAGCAGTAGATAGCTCTATACTACTTACTGGGAGGTGGGGGAGGTAGCAAAGAGGGATTGTTGCCTTTATGCTGCATTTTTGGCTTCCCAAATACATCTGACCCATGACAAAATTGCTGTTATAGCTCTCGTGCTCCAAGAATCTTCCTGATCTTCCCTTTTCATTCTGTCTACACACATTTTCTTTTTCACCACCATCCCTTGCATGTTGAATAGCAGCTGCAGCAATGCCCTTTTGTGTACTTCTGTTAAAATCCATTTTTTCCCTTCCCTTCTGGTTGTTCTTCTTGATTACTGCTCCCTTTAACTATCATCTTCCTAACTTGTATCTAACTATCTATCTCCCAGCCCAGGGGTAGGCAACCTAAGGCCCAGGGGCCGAATGCAGCCCCCTGAGGCCTTTGGACTGGCCCCAGGCTGGTCCTGCCACCACCGCCGCCCGCCATGATGATATTGATTATTGTTGTTATTACTTGTTCTTGGGGTTTTCTTGGCAAAATCTCCACAGGGGTTTTGCCATGACTTTTCTGGGGCTGAGAGAGTGTGCATGCATATTTGTTTAAAAAATTATTTTTTAAAATGTTTATTTATATTTATTTATTTGTTTGTTTTTGGTGCTTCGGCCCCTCAATTGTCTGAGGGACAGCAACCCGGCCCCCGGCTCAAAAAGGTTGCCTACCCCTGTCCTAGCCTGTATCAAAGCTGTAGATATGGAGGGATATAGAGGGAGGTCAAAATTAAGGCATTCCCCCCCCCCCCATAAGCACTCTGTTCCTCAAACAAATTTTCCTTCAGTCTTCAAATTTCTAGCATTACAGAGATTGAGACAATGAAAAACATTCACACATAGAGCTGTTGTATTTACTGTGTTCACACTTTCCTTTCCTAACTATGCCTGTCCCTTTTTTTTTTTTTTTTTTTTTTTTGATACCTAAACTGTATTTCTAAATGCTCAACTGACGTTTTAACCTCCAATGCTAGAAATTTGGGGACTGAGGGAAATTTTTACTGGAGGGGGGCAACATCCTCATTCCATCCCCAACCTCTTAGCTACACCCTTGACTTGTGTTGTCCTCTTCTAGCTCCATATCCCGCTCCATTCACTTCTATCTCTTCTTCTATGTAAGTTATGTTCAAAAATAGAATACAATGGAAACTCAGGTTAAAGCACGCTGGGAATTAAAGTTTCACAGGCTGTCAGCCTTTGTTTGGGAAACAAAATATTAAAAAATCAAAGCTAAACCTATTAAGACTTAGCTTTCTTCAACAGAGTAGCAGGATAAAACGTGCCCAAACCTGACATTGCTTCAACTGAGAACTGAAACTGATTAAAAATAAACAAAAAAGGCCATTTCAGGTTACACATTTTGAAAAGTTTACTAATGGCTTTGCATGTACATATGCATAGGGGAGCCTACATCCTATGTATCTAATGAATAGATTATATAGATAGAAAGAGCTTGAATGTTTAACTCACCATCTCAGTGATCCTGAAAGGAAGAGGTAGAGGAGAAGAGAAACTGAGAAGAGGGAGTCTCTGTATGACAAACATCCCAAAGAAGTGTCCTTGGTCATATGGTCTATTTATTGGTTATAAAAGGTATGTATGACCATGCAGAGGATAGCAACAGCAAATGGGATGAGGAAAAATAGAAGGATTTCACATACAGGAAATGTTATCCTAGCTAAACTCCACTTGTTCTAAACAGCAAGAGAGAGAATACTGGAATTTTCTCAATAGGCACCCTTTCCATTTGAAAGCATTCCTGTGAAACTACTAATAAGTTATGTGCAAAATGGTGTAGTGGTTTGTATGTTGGACTACGACTCTGGAGACCAGGGTTTGATTCCTTGTTTGGAAACCCACTGGGTGACCTTGAGTGGGTGACAAACTCTCGGCCTCAGAATACCCCATGATAGGTTCATCTTAGGGTCTCCATCAGTCAGAAACAACTTGAAGGTACACAATAACAACAACCATGTAAAGATGCCTTGATTTTGTTTTTAAATATCTGAGCCCTGAGTCGGTGATGTATTACTTTGTGCCATGCAATTCTTGGAAGACCACATTGAAAACCAGCACACTTCAGGTCAGGGAGATCTTTGCAGAGCTGGCCAGTGGCTTCCATGTCAGTGGGACAGTTAATCCATCCCAGGTTTTATTCCAAACATTAAAAGAGCTGTTCAAAGTCCCAGACCTATTGGGGGATAGCATTCAGAGATAGTGACAATTTCTTTAAAGTTTGGACTGGAGCATACAGCAGATTTATCATGGCACTGGCATGGAACTTGCCACTATATCTGTGCAAGCAAGTGGCACTAAGTGCATCACCCTCTCTTTAAAGAGTTTATATCAGTGGTGCAAAAATTCAGATGTTTAAGAGACTCTGGGGCCAAACGATTAGGCCAAATTGGCATATAGATTAAGACATAGGGCAGGGCAGTGAAGTTTGTAGGCTAATCTGGGTGTGTAATATATGTTTGCGTGCATATATAAGAGAGAGAATTTTTGAAAAGCTATGGAATATACTCTTTTCAAAACTCTTATTGGAATTCTCTTGCTGAAATCACTACATATATGTAATATTGGTCAGGATGGCATCAGCATTGGTTATTTTTTAAAAAACACTTTGACCAAAAAATTTAGTAGGTATGTTGTTTTCAATGCTGAATCTTGCCTTTTTTCTGTTTTAAAAAAATTCACTGCCAGTTTTGTAGTGGTTCTTCTAAGTGAATCTGTGGGCATTTTCGCCTGTGGTCTTGCCAGAACTTTGCAAATTACAATGCATATATGTCTATTTATTCAATATACATCATATAATATCTATTTGGAAAAAGAATATTTTCTTTTGGTGCCTCTTAACAAAGCACAAGAGAAAACTTTAAAAAATTGTGTTTATTGCGGTATCAACAATGTGAATGAGGATTAACATATTGTAAATGTTTTTTTTCCATGTAAATCAACTTGATCTTTGTTATCACTAAGTGATAATTAAATTTTAACTTATGTGCATTGTTAGTCTGTTAGAAATTTTTCGGTTGTTGAAATAAAACACATTCAGTAAATGAAAAAAAAAAGCTATGGAATACATAACCCTACATGTAGATTTCTCTCTCTCTCTCTCTCATTGTTTGTCTAATAGGCACACAAACACCTTTTAAGTTTTAAAAGTTATTAAGTTTATCTTAAACTACATCATACCTTTTCCCAAAGCTAAGGGTAATAAGAGGAGTTTATGATAAATTTGGATAATGAACTGGAGCAGCACTAGGCTGAGAAATTAAATGGGAGGATACATTATCTGAAGAAGATCTTCTGGGGTGGGTTGAGAGTGGGAGGCAAGTTAATAGCAGGATTTATTTAGAGTGATTTGGCTTGGCAATCAAGTACAGATTTGCCTTCTGTGAAATTTCAGTACATTCTGATGATTATTTTTAAGTTTGTATCTATACATAGAAGGTACCATATTATTATTATTCAGCTTTGATCCCCTCTGCAAAATAAATAATTAAGTAAATAAAAATCCCTGCAAGTCGATATCTAATATAGCAGAGGAAAAGCTTTCCTAGAAATTTTTTCTCAGAACTAGCTTCAGCCTCATAGCTAACTTCAGGGATCATTTTTAACGAGAAGGAATATAACTACCTTAGGAATCTGTCTCCTGTCATTAAGTTCCAGTGACTGTGTACCAGTCCTGAAAGGGTCTCTTAGAATCATAGAGTTGGAAGAGACCACAATCTTCACTTTAGTGTTCAAAGTTATATCTTTCACTTTATGATCTTCTCCAGTTCTTTCATAGCTGCCCTTCCCAATCCTAGTCTTCTTCTGATTTCTTGACTGCAGTCTTCATTCTGGTCAAAATTTGATCCAACGTATGGGACTATTTTGACTATTTCAATTTTCCCGTTGTCTAGGATGAATTCTTGTAGATCTTCTGTAGATTTTTTTAAAAAATTTTTTAAATGTTCAGCATAAATCCAATCTTTGCGCTTTCCTCCTTGACCTTCTTCAGTAATTGCTCCAGATCTTTGATTCTGCTAGTGGTATTGTGTTGTCTGTATGTCTTGTTAATGTTCCTTCCTTCTATCTTCACTCCTCCTGTCTCTTGAGTAAGGGGCTATACAGTTGGCCTCTAAGGGGCGGCTCTGTGCCGCCCCTGGGAGCGCTGGATCGGGGCTGCAGCAACTGCACGCTGCGGCCCCAATCCAGCACTTTGCCGTTCCAAAAAAGAACTGGCAAATACCGCTCCTTTTTGGAGCAGCAAAAAGCCGCCCTTCCCACCACCGCCGCAGCTCTTCCGTGCTCCTTTGGTGCGGCATATCTGTATACTGTGCCAAGGGAGAGCCCTGATGCCGTGCGCCATGCGGTGGGGTGCTTAGCATGGTGGCAGCATCAGGGCAGAGTCAGGGTGGCCGACATGCGGTCACCCCACCCCAACTCCACTCCCAGGCCAGCCCTTGTGGCCAGTCTGTACAGGCTCCAAGTCTGCTCTGCCTAGAATATTTTGTGCAAAGAGGTTGTATAAATAGTGTGATAGTATGCAGCCTTGCTTGACCTCTTTGCCAATTGGGAACCATTCTGTTTCTGTTGAAGAGCCCTGGTGGTGCAGTTGTTAAATGTCTGTACTGTAGCCACTCATTCACAAACCAGAAGGTTGTGAGTTCAATACTAGCCAGGGGCTCAGGGTCAACTCAGTCTTGCATCCTTCTGAGGTTACTAAAATGAGTACCCAGCTTGTTGGGGGCAACTAGCTTACACTTTGTAAACCACTTAGGGAGTGCTTAAGTGCACTGATAAGCAGTATAGAAATGTACTTGCTATTGCTATTCTCCATATTCTGTTCTGAGGGCAACGTCTTGTCCCGAGTACAGGTTACTCATCAGAACAATCTTATGTTGTGTCACTCCCATTCCTCTAAGAACAAGTTATAGCTTCTCCTGATGTATGCAGTGAAAGGCTTTCGTATATTCAATAAAGCACATGCAGAATTTCTTTGGGAATTCCCTGATGCAGTCTATTATCCATCCAATGTTTGCAACATGCTTCCTAGTGCCTCTTGCTTTCCTGAATCCAGCTTGCACCTCAGGGATTTCAGCTCTATGTATGGTAGAAGTCTTCACTGCAGAATTTTAAGCATGACTTTGCTTGCATGGGAAATAATAATAATAATAATAATAATAATAATAATAATTTATTTATATCCCGCCTTTAGCTGAGGCTATCAAGGTGGCTTACAATTTAAAAGCACAATCCCATACAATACAAAAAACATTCACTCTCCCCCCAAATATATTAAATGGTTCTGTAATTACTGCAACCTTTTGGGTCTCCTTTTTTATGGATAAGGATATATATTGATTGCTTCCAGTCTGTTTTGTTTTCCATATTTGTTGGCAGATTTTAGCTGAAACTAAGTTTGACTGGGTGTTTGTGGATTGTGGCAATTCTAGTGGTATGTCACTGTTCCAGGTGATTTTTTTTCACCTGGACGCCCTGGTCTGCTTCCCCCCTTTGTCTCTGGAGGAATCACCATTACTCTTCTCCTTTGTCCTTTTGACCAGAGCAGCATGACTTTCTAGCACAGTGATAAGAAACTTTCTCTGCAAGCATGTAGACTATTTTCTACCTCATTTTCTTTGCAACATGAAGTTTTACCTGTGTATGAATATGCACATGATTTTGTAAGTAAATTTGTCTTTTTATATTACTCTAAGAACTTTGTCTTAGGGGCTGGAGATTAAAAGTGGACTAGTTTATTTTTCCTGCTCATGCATTTTCTGCTGTGTTCACTTTGCTCATGAGATTAAATCATTTTCTCCCATTTTCCAGAACTTTCTAATGAAACTCAAAACAAATCCATCAGGTTATGAGCCCAGAAGCTTATGAGCAGATGTCAACAATTTAAAACTAGATTGTTTGAGTTTTTTGTTATTATTTGTTGAGTTTCCCCCCCCCCCCCCACTTTCTCCCATTTGCTTATGTCTACCAGAGAGAGAGTTTTTTGGTTTTGCTTTAGAGCTGCTGATGTTTTTTTATTTATTTATTTTGCTAATGTTTTTTATTATATTTTAAAAATGTTGCTGCAGTCCTCCAAGCTAAGGGTGTCTCCTCAAAATTTTTCAGAATATAAGCAAAGGTTGAATGTATTTTTGCAAGCCCATGGCACTTAAAGTCAGAAATGCCAACTAAAAAAAGCAGAAATCAATTCTGGATGAAAGAAGATGCTATAGGAAGACATATTATTCAAGAGTCTCTCTCACGTGATTTGATGAATTTAGTTCAGGACTGTGATTCTGTGAAAGGCATGCTTTTGAGGCTTGAGGAAAATTTTGGAAAGAAAACAAATAAGACTCCCTGTGCTGTAATGAAAGAACTGATGAATTTGAGGCTGAATTACAAGCAGCATTGTGAAAAGCATGTTGCAAAAGTAAGTGATTTGTTTGAAAGGATGTCACTTTGATTTCAAACCATGTGATAATCTTAAAGTTGCTTATCTCATGGGAACTTTGGGCAAACCATTTGATGCTTTTCCAACTGTAATTAATGCTCTTCCAGACACTAGTTTTACCCAAGTTCTGAGTTTGCTCAGGGAGGAGTATATAGAACAGACAGGAAGTTCCCACTTCACAGATAAAGACAGTTCTGAATTGAATTACCTGGTGACAAGCAGAGGCAGGGGAAAGGCAACTCCCAGTGGCCAATCAGATGTTTCTTGCTACAGATGTAATAAAAAGGGGCATATCTCAAGGAATTGTACCCTCCCTAAAAATCCTCCAGCCAATGGGAGCTGTACCCAGCAAAGGTAGGCTGCAGACTTTAAAAGACAAAGGCAACAGGACTCAACCAAAATAAATCAACAAACAGGCAACAGTCTTATGAAGGCACAAATTTTGACAGCTAATACTAGTGAATTTGATTCAAGTATATCAATAATAGATTCAGGTTGCATGAATTATTCTAAACATTGTGAATCCTATTTTGATGAAATTGATAAAAGTGTTAGAGGGATTATTCAAACAGCTTCTGGTCAGAATTAGCAAACTGCTGGTAAAGGCCAATTTAAATTGCTTTGCAAGGTACCTAACAATATAATCATGGAAAATACTGTCAGTGCTGTGTTGTATGTTCCTAATCTACAAGGCAACATGCTCAGTGTGTTAACTTTGGATAAAAAGGGATATGAAATTACCTTCAAAGGTGGACAATGTACAGTTTCTAAAGACAATGTGACATATGTACAAGCCTTTGAACATGATGGAATCTATGAAGTAGATCTTTCAATTCCACAAGTGAATATGATTCAAAGACACTTGGATGAAGACAGCCTTGAACTATGGCACAGATGCTTTGCTCATCGTGACACTAAAGCAATTCTACAACTACAAAACCCGAATTTGGCTACTGGGATCAAAGTAAAGTCCCAGGGCTGTGAAAACTCCGATAGGAGCAGAGTTTGTGTTGAACAAAAAGCAGTAAGTCCTTAAATACTGAACAGAGAAGCTGCCAAGTTCTTGATGTCATATATTCGGATATTTGTGGACCATTATCTGTACCTTCTCTAGGTGGAAACAGATACATATTAATTTTTATGGAGGATTTTTCAAAGTATTGTGTCACCTACCTTCTAAAAAAAAAGAGCCAAGCTCAAGAGATGCTACAAAAATATGTCACAATGGTAACAACGAAATTCGAGAAGACACCTAAGGCCATCCAGACAGATTGTGGAAGTGAATATTTGTCACAATACATCCAATCTTTCTTAGAAGAATGTGGAATTCAACATGGGAAAAAGTGTTCCATACATGCCCAGCCAAAATGGGTCAGCTGAATGAAAGCTGAAGTCTCTGTCAGAGATGACAAGATGTATGTCGGTGGACATAGGTCTCCCAAACCAAATTTGGGGAGAGGCCATTATGATAGCCACGTAATTCCAAAACAGATTGCCAACCAGAGGCACTACACAGACACCATTCCAGCTGTGGCATGGCAGAGTGCCAAACATAAAACACCTTCAAACTTTTGGCAGTCTTGCATATCACAAAAGAGATGCAAGCTAGATACCAGATCAGAACAAACTATCTTCATTGGATATGCACCTGGATTCAAAGTGATGAAAGAGCTCTGGTGGCACAGTGGTTAAATGCCTGTACTGCAGCCACTCACTCATAGACCACAAGGTTGCAAGTTCAATATTAGCCAGGGCTCAGGCTAGACTCAGGCCTGCATCCTTCCGAGGTCGCTAAAATGAGTACCCAACTGTTGGGGGGCAATGAGCTTACAGTTGTAAACCGCTTAGACATCCCATAGCGCGATATAAGCAGTATATAAATGAAGCTGCTTTGCTTTTTGCTTTGCTTAGAAACTGGTGAAGTAAGAATCAGACATGTGGTTTATTTTGATGAATGAAGAAAAATAAACAAAAGTGGAACTATTCTTGAATTGATAGATGAACAAGATGGTACATTGGAATTCTCAGAAGAGATAGATGCAACATCAGTGTTTGATGATCAACCAATTGTTGTCCCTGTCAGAAAAGACATACAAGCAGACTCTACACCTTCAGGAGGGGACACAGATTATGCTGACCTGATGCCTGGACCAGAGGATGCTGCAGAGACAGACCAGGTTCCAGAGCAAGCTTCCAGGTACCCACTGCGATCCAACAGAGATGTACCACCTACACAATTTTTCTTACTTTACAAAGTAAGAGTTACCTAGAGAACCGTCAAATATAAAGGAAATTTAGCAAATGCCTGCTGATGAAGCAAATAAATGGAGAAAAGCTGCAGAAGAAAGAGGAATTACATAAAAATGGAATATGGACACTTACAGAACTCCCACCAGGAAAGAAAGCCATAGGATCCAGATGGGTGTTCAAACTAAACAAGATGCAGAAGGAAAAATTGAACGCTACATGGAAAGACTTGTTGCACAACG
Source organism: Phrynosoma blainvillii (assembly GCA_026167975.1). Lineage (NCBI taxonomy): Eukaryota > Metazoa > Chordata > Lepidosauria > Squamata > Phrynosomatidae > Phrynosoma > Phrynosoma blainvillii. The sequence goes on along the minus strand of JANUYF010000001.1, from coordinate 127,885,092 downwards.
CTTCTCACAAAAATATGGAGAAGACTTTGATGAGACCTTTTCACCAGTTGTGAAATATACCACTATAAGGCTACTTCTCAGCCTAGCTGCTTCAAAACAAATGAATGTCAGACATGTTGATGTAAAAACTGCATTTTTACATGGTGCAATTGCAGAAGATCTTTTTATGAAACAACCTCCAGGTTTTGTGGACAAAGAAAGACCACACCTTGTTTGTAAGTTCAAGAAGGGGCTATATGGACTTACAGGCTACTAGAGCTTGGAATGAAAAACTGGATGAAATCCCGAAACAATCAGATTTTCAGCAAGGAGGAGCAGACAAATGCCTATACACAAGGACCAAAAATGAACATTTAACATACATCCTTTTGATGACCTGATCATAGCTACTCAAATAGATACAGATTACACTGAGATTGTGAATCATCTGAATAAAGAAGTTGAACTGAAAGAAACGGGAATTGCTACGTACTACTTGGGTATTCAGATTCAGAGAGAACAAGATGGATCTTTTCTGCTGTGTCAAAAACAGAAGATTGTTGATCTCTTGGAAACACTGGGACTTCAGGATGCACATCCTGTAGCAACGCCCATGGTGACAGATTTTCATAAAAGCAATGAACAAGGAGAACTTCTACCAGACAATGGATTGTACAGAACAGTAGCAGAAAACTTCTGTACTTAACCATGAACACCAGGCTGGATATTGCTGCTGCTGTAGGAATGCTATATAGAAAGGTCAGTGTACCTACCCAGAAAGACTAGACTGCAGTAAAGAGAGTAGCAAGATACTTAAAAGGAACTATGGATCTTCAATTGAAGTTGCCAGCCAGCAATAACCCAAGCCTTGTGTGTTACAGTGATGCAGACTGGTGTGGTGATATCGAAAGTCGCCGCTCTACCAGTGGTTATCTATTTTTATATGGCAATGGGCCTATTTCTTGGGCCAGTCACAAACAAGAGATATTGGCTTTATCCTCCACAGAATCAAAATACATAACTGCATCAGAAGCCTGTAGAGAACTATAGTGGCTTAATCAACTGTTCCTTGACTTTGGAATAAATGAAAAGAAGCCAATTGAAATCTTTGAAGATAACCAAACCTGCATTAGACTTTCTCAAACAGAGAATATAACTGGATGAAGCAAACACATTGATATAAAGGTTCACCATGTGCAAGACTTAATGAAGGCCTGATCAAGATGGCCTATGTCCAACTGCTGAGATGACAGCTGACATATTGACAAAGCCACTGCCCAGAGATGTGTTCGAAAATCTACGAGTCAAGATGGGGCTGGTTGGGTGCATGCTCAAGGTGAAAAGGGGTGTTGGGGATTCTGCAACTTAAGCATGCTGATCCTTCTAGGAAGACAGATGCATGTCTATGATAGTTTATTGTTTTATGACCCCTTCAATTTCCTCCTTCTCTAAGAGAGCACACTTCTTTGTCTCTGGAGGAATTGCCATTACTCCTTCTCCTTCTCTCCTTTTGACTGGAGCAGCATGACTTTCTAGCATGCTGATAAGAAACTTTCTCTTCAAGCATGTAGACTATTTTCAACCTCATTTTCTTTGCAACATGAAGCTTTACCTGTGTATGAATATGCACATGATTTTGTAAGTAAATTTATCGTTTTATATTACTCTAAGAACTTTGTCTTAGTTCTTTATTGGAAGACACATGGGGGCTGGAGATTAAAAGTGGACTAGTTTATTTTTCCTGCTCATACACTTTCTGCTGTGTTCACTTTGCTGTGTTCAATCTCTCCTATTTTCGTGAGCTTTCTAACAAAACTCAAGAAAAATTCCATTGGTGAGTTTGATTTCTACCACATACATTACTCATTATTCCCCAAGAAAATGAGGGGTGAGCTGGCACCAGTGGTTGCAAACTAAGCAGTTAATGCTACACCTCATTGTACTCTTATAACCCAATGCATTCATCTGGAAAAGAAGATAAGGGACACTTCCCAGCACCTTGGCCCAGAATCCTGCTTGAGGTGTCTTCTGACCAAGATTTGGCAGCCCTGTATGCTTCCTTACCTGGAAGTAAGTCCCACTGAATTCAGTGCATCCAACTAGATATATGTGATCTTGCATTGCAAAAGATGCTTGTTTTCCTCTGCTGCCTCTGGTCCTCAAGAGAAAAGTCTAAAATGTCTGAACTCATTTCAGATTTCAGGTGTAAAGTCCTCACCATTTCAGTGGAGGTTCAAACTGCCAGCCTTCCTTCCTTCCTTCCTTCTCTGGTTTAAACACACCAGCATTTCAATCCACCTGAGGTGGCGTTTATTTCTAGTTTACCCCTAATTGCACCGCAAGGAGGAAGAGGTGCACAATTTTTGAGAGAAACTGTGATCTCAATCAGGGGTACACTGGTGTGTGTGTGTGAAAATAAAGGCATTGCCCCTCCCAAATAAGAATTCTGTCTCTCCCCCCTGTCACAAAATTTTACAACAATCCCCAATTTCTACCAGTAACCTTAACTTAAAACCTCAGATAGGCATTTAGAAATACCATTTAGGCACACAATAATATAAAGGGGAGCTAAAGTGGAAATTTACAAATCTAACAGATTTGCATCCTGCCCTATATTGCGAGATATCTGCACTTCAGACAATAATATGCAACTTGAAAACTGCTAAAACAATTCAAAACAATTCAACATAACAAAATGGGAGGGAGGAGTATCAGAGTAGGTATCATCTGCAGAGCAAGTTCAGTTGCATTTATAAGGGGACTTTTTCTCAGCCAGGCAGATGCATAAGGGATTAGTGTATAACCACAGGCAGTAAAATGGACATCAGTGGGACTGATTGATTGATTAACTGATTGATTGACATTGATTTACCAGCCTGAGATTCATTGTGAGATGCTCCCTATTGCCTAGAAGTCCTTCTGATTTCCGCACCTCCCAATAAACTCCAAAAACTGTATTGCAAAGTTTTTAACTAGTTTTCTTTGTGAGCCGCCTTGGGCCCCTTTCTGGGAGAAAGGCAGCATAGAAATAAATAAATAAATAAATAAATAAATAAAATGTTGCTCTAGGTCTCACCTTTAGGATTGCTGAGAGAGGCTTGAAAGCCAAAGAGACTAGTTTTACAGTCAGTCTTTATCTGGAAAGGGAGCCTGCTACTGCAATGAATGCCAGCTGCCTCCAAGTTAACAAGAGTAGGGTAGGGATGGAGTGAGTAAGAGGTAAAGATAACAATCCTATATGTACGAACTAATGCCTCATCTACACTGCAGAAATAATCTGGGTTGACCCACTTTAACTACCCTAGCTCAATGCTATGGAATTCTGGAATTTGTTGTTGGCTGTGGCACCCAAACAAAACTCTTGTCAACTGGATTATTTCTGCAGTGCTGATGCAGCCTAAGTCCCTCCTCCACAGTTTTTTCCTATTTGCTTCGTAAAGGTGGCCTGCTGGTTGGATTAGGATCCAGAGGCTCAGGTTTACTACCACTTCTTTTACATGTATATTATTTATTTCCTGCTTTTCTCTCAAGCCATAAAAGGCGTTGATTGGCTTGGTCAGAGAGTGATTCATTCCCTCTCAGCCCAATCTTCCTCAGGCTGTTGTCGCAAGGGAAAAATCAAGTGGGGAGGGGAAGCCCACACCCATATACACAGTGTTTACCAAACTTGGGTCCTCCAGGTGTTTTGGGCTTCAACTGCCAGAACCCCTATCCAGTTTGGCCAAAAATCAGGAATTCTGGGAACTGAAGGTCCAAAACATCTGGAGGGCCAAAGTTTGTGAACTTTGAACTTCTTTGAGGGCAAAGTGGGGGATGTATAATTATACAGTCGACTTAATTGTTAATATTCAAAGACCTAGCCATGTTAGTCTGGAAAATCAGTCTGCAAAAGGATCTTGTAGCATCTTTGAGACTTGCTGAAAGAAAGACTTTGATAGCATGAGCTTTCCTAGAGTTGATCCTACTTCCTGAGATACATGTTGGAAGCAGGATGAAGTCTACAAAAAGTTCATGCTGCCCACTTCTTCCAAATGTGTCTGAGGAAGTAGACTGAAGTCTACAAAAAGCTCATGCTGCCCATTTCTTCCAAATGCATCTGAGGAAGTAGACTGAAATCTATAAAAAGCTCATGCTCCCAACTTCTTCCAAATGCATTTGTAGGAAGCAGACTGAAGTATGAAAGCTCATGCTGCCCACTTCTTCCAAATGCATCTGAGGAGGTAGGTGGAAGTCTAGGAAAGCTCATGCTGCCAGCTTCTTTCTTTCATTTAGTCTCAAAGGTGCTACAAGATCCCTTTGCATATTAATCATTAATAGTTTTAAAAGTACTGTAGAAATGGAAGAGTCATGCAGCGGCTGGAAAGAAAGCTGCGCCCCATTCATTGGGCTTAAGTTTAATGTGGGGAGATCCTTCCTTGTTAGGACAACAACTCCCAGAATCTCTCAGCCACCACAGTCAGTGGCTCTGCTGGCTGGAGGCAATGCTGGGATTTGTAATCCAAAGGAGGAATTTTTCCAGCTCATACTGCGCTATGCTCAAGACAGCAGCCAGGTCCAGAACCATAGCCTTTCTGGGTGTTCTTGTCTGCCCTGAGGGTCGATCCAGTGCCTCCAAAGCATTAGAGGCACCTTGAACATAAAGTCTGTTTCCTCTTCTCATTGTCTGACTAGGCTTGTGTGTATGTATCATCTGCCTTCAAGTTATTTCCAATTTATGGTGACCCTAAGGCAAACCCATCACTGGGTTTTCTTGGCACAATTTGTTCAGAGGGGGATTGCCTTTGCCTTCCTCTGAGGCTGAGAGAGTGTGACTTGCCCAAGGTCACCAACTGGGTTTCCATGGCTGAGTCAGGATTGGAACCCTGATCTCCAGAGTCATAGTCCAACACTCAAACCATTACAACAGGCTGGCTCTGAGGCCAAGGTCCAAAACACATTGCAGAAATAATCCAGTTTTGAGCCTTGGCTCAATGCTAGGGAATTCTGGGAACCGCAGTTTTGTGAGACATTGAGCCTTCTCTGTCAGAGAGCTCAGGGCCACAATAAACTACAATTGCCAGGACTCCCTAGCACTGAGCCAGGGCAGTTAAAAGTGGTCTCAAACTGGATTATTTCGGCAGTGTGTTTTGGACCTTTGTCTACTTCCCCATAAATGTTTCGAACTGGGTGAACAATCTGGGTTTGTCCTAAACCATTATCTTCAATCCAAATAAATAAAAATACCTGCCAGAGCCTGTCGACACAATACTTCTTGATTCGTTGTACCCTGAAAATTGAGGTACCACTCAGCTCCAGGTCTATGTACATCTTCAGCCAATCCCCCTGCCCTCCCGCATACTCACTGCTGAATCTGCCCTAAGGGACAAACAATTGTTGGTGGCCTTGTGAATATGAGCATACATTGCAGAGAATTCTAAGTTATACTGTTAGAACTGCACTACAGAACTACTGCTCTAGAACTCTCACCAAACTATGGATCCGAGAATGGATCCATGGCAGTAAAAGATCCATCGAACTGCTACAGCTGTTCCCTTGAAACCAATATACTTAGTTTTATTGCAACAAGCTCTAATCCCATGGCTTGAAATGGTATTTGGGAGCATTTACACTTACTTTTTTGTACTGAGGAGATCCAGATATCTGTGGTGATGCAATACCGGATCAATGGTCTCACTATGGGGGCACTACGTTTTACATCCCCAAATCTCTCCTGGTCTGAGTGTTGGTCTAGGACTCTGGAGACCCAGTTTGGATTCCCAGCCCTGCCATGTAAACCCACTGGGTGACCTTGGGTGGGTCACACTCTCTCAGCCTCCTAAAGGGGATGACAATGGCAAACCCCCTCTGAAGAATTCTTGACAAGAAAACCCTATGATAAGGTGGCCTTAGGGTCACACCATTCCTCCTGCAGAGGTGAGGAAGGCTGGTTTCACCCCAGTTTTGTTCCATTGGTGAATTTCTGCCCTCCTCTTGGTATGCTTGGCTAAATATTGCCAAGCCCGGGCAAGGAAGTGGCCAAACCCAGAGCCCCTGATAGTTACCAAAGCCTCCCACAGACAGAAGCACTCATTACACCCACAGACACAGGTGTGAGTGAAACCTGGGCTCTGGAAAGCAAAGGGGAGAGACTAGCCAGCACCACACCAAGGAAAGGAAAAGAGAAGGATGGAGGAATAGGTGATGAAATTTTTCTTGAGTTTCATTAGAAGGCTCCAGAAAATAGGAGACATTGATTTACTCTCACCGACAAAGTGAACACAGCAGAAAGTGCATGAGGAGGAAATATCAAACTAGTTCACTTTTATCTCTAGCCCTGATGTGTCTTCCAATAAAGAACTAAGACAAAGTTCTTAGAGTAATATAAAGAGATAAATTTACTTAAAAAATCATGCACATATTCATACACAAGTAAAGCTTCATGCTGCAAATTAAAAATGAGGTAGAAAATAGTCTACATGCTTGCAGAGAAAGTTTCTTATCAGTGTGCTAGAAAGTCATGCTGCTCCGGTCAAAAGGACAAAGGAGGAGTAATGGCGATTCCTCCAGAGACAAAGAAGAAGTGTGCTCTCTTAGAGAAGAAGGAAATTGAAGGGGTCATAAAGCAATAAAGATCATAGACATGCATCTGTCTTCCTAGAAGGATCTGCATGCCCAATTTGCAAAATCCCCAACAATAGGATCCCTTGGTATAATAGGATCTCGAAGAGCGGGGCTGTTCTCAGAGTGTAAAAGCCAGACCTTGGGGAAATTGCTTGGGCAGGGGGATTGCAACTTCCAGAATCCTGAGTCAGTATGGCCATCCTGACTGTGAGGATTCTGAAAGCTATAGTCCACAAATGCTGCATCCGCACTGCAGGAATAATCCAGTTTCACACCACCGTAACTGCCTTGGCTCAATACAATGGTATTCTGGTAATTGTAGTTTTGTGAAGCATTTAGCCTTCCCTGTCAGAGACTTCAAGTGCCACAACAAACTACAATCCCAGTATTCCATATCATTCAGCCATGGCTGTTAAAGTGGTGTGGAACTGGATTATTTCTGCAGTGTGGATGCAGCCAAAGTAATTCTTCCTAGGCTTTCAGCCTCTGCAAAGCAAGGAGCTGTCTGGGGTGCTGAAGACCAGATCATTCTTCTCCAGAAAGAGGAATAGCTCCAGGAAAGAAGGGTATGTGCATCTAAATTGGAGAGTCAAGCATCTTCCTGTTCCAGAATGACCTTTTTCAGGTCCATTTTTCTCTTTCATGAAAATAATATCTCTGTTTCAGGGAGGCTGCCCAGTGGACAAGACACACAGGAACCAATGCAGGGCATGTCGGCTGAAGAAATGCTTGGAAGTCAACATGAATAAAGATGGTATTTAGTATAATTTGTTCCACTCTCCCCCAACCCCTGCCCCCACCAACTTCAGGGATGAGTGGTCAGCAATTATGAAAGTCATTTCCCAGAAAACAGGGTTGCCCATCAACAACTAAATTTTCTCATGCTTCTCCCCATTTGGACCACACAAGTATTGCTAAAGAAAAGGGTTCAGTCCTGTGTAAGGGTTCAGTCCTGTGCACTATATAACCTGGGAGTGAGACCCACAATGAACTCAATGGAACTTACTTCTAATAGATATGACTAAGATGGCTCAGAAAAGCAGTGAGGAATGTAGTAGGACCATATCTCTTGAAGTATTTTATCAGTAGATAATAATAATAATAATGATTATTATTATTATTATTATTATTATTATTATTATTTGTATCCCGCCTATCCCTGTTGAGGATTAAGGTGGGTAACAGCAAAAATTAAAACAAATACAGAAATAAATAATAAGAAACAATCTCTGAACCCCCCACCCCTCCACCCCACCCACCCTTTGATATAAAATTACAATAAAATCCCTATAACTAAAAAACAATTAAAAACAGTTAATAACACTAGAAATGTCTAGGGGAGGTAGATCACATGGGCAGTTCTGTCCAGGGCAGAGGTCAGTCTGGGAAGGCCCGCCGGAAGAGAATCGTTTTTATCGCTTTTTAAAAAATGTCAAGAGATGTAATCTGGCGAGTCTCCTCTGGCAGATCATTCCAAATTTTAGGAGCGGCAACTGAAAAGATCCTCTGGGAAGTCCCTACCAGTCTAGTTTTCCTTGACTGTAGTAAGTTCTTCCCAGAGGACCCAAGAGTGAGGGAAGGATTATACGGGAGGAGGCGTTCCTTCAAGTAAGTTGGACCCAAGCCATATAGGGCTTTATAGGTAATAACCGACACCTTGTACTGTGCCCGGAGGCTAATAGGCAGCCAGTGTAAAGATTTCAAAATAGGTGTAATCCAGTCGAACCTAGATTTTCCTGTGACCAGTCTGGCTGCCATATTTTGTACCAGTTGACGCTTCTGAATGTGGCACAAGGGCTGCCCCATGTAGAGCGCATTACAGAAATCGAGACGAGAGGTTACCAGTGCATGTACAGCCGTTTCTAGGTCCCGTGGCTCCAGGTAGGGTTGCAGCTGGCATATTAGCCGAAGCTGATAATAGGCACTCTTAGCCGTCACATCAATCTGAAATGACAATTGAAGCGATGAGTCCAAGAGCACCCCCAAACTGCAAACACAGTGCTTTAGGGAAAGTGTGACCTCGTCCAGGGCTGGTGAACTTATCTCCATACCCAGGTTAGGGTTACCTATCACAAGTACCTCCATTTTGTTTGGATTCAGCTTAAGTCTATTTACACTCATCCAATCCATTACTGACCTCAGGAAGTCATTCAGAGGGGAGATGCCCTCCTTGGTCACTGAAACAGTCCGAGACATAGAGAAGTAAATTTGGGTGTCATTAGTGTACTGATAACACCCCACCCCATGTCTCTGGATGATCTCACCTAGTGGCTTCATGTAAATGTTAAACAGCATGGGGGACAGGATGGCATCTTGAGGGATGCCAGATGTCAGCTCTTTTTTAGAAGAGCAGCTGTCCCCCAGCATCACCATCTGGAATCTGCCCGAGAGGTAGGAATGGAACCACTGCAAAGCAGAGCCCTCAATTCCTAACTCTCTCAGGCGTTCCAGAAGGATACCATGGTCTATGGCAGGGGTAGGCAACCTTTCCCCTTTAAGGGCCGAGGGACTTCAGCTCCCAGAATCCCAGGAGCTATTGGCCAACATGGGACTATTGGCCAACATGGCTGAGGTTTCTGGGAGCTGAAGTCCCTCGGCCCTTAAAGGGGAAAGGTTGCCTACCCCTGGTATCGAAGGCTGCTGAGAGGTCCAAGAGCACCAGCAGGGCCACACTTCTCCTGTCGATGCACAGATGGAGATCATCAACCAAGGCGACCAGAGCAATCTCCACTCCATAACCTGACCTGAAGCCAGTTTGAAATGGATCAAGATAATCGGTTTCATCCAAGACTGCTTGGAGTTGGTTTGCAACCACCCTCTCAATCACCTTGTCCAAAAAAGGAAGAAGAGATACTGGCCAGTAGTTATTTTTATCCAGGGGATCAAGGGAAGTCTTCTTTAATATAGGTATTACTACTGCTAGTTTTAAACTAGTTGGGAAACAGCCTTCCCTGAAGGAGGCATTAATTATAGATTTTAACAGATTCATAGTTGCCTCACCTCCCAGGATGACCAGCCAAGATGGGCAGGGATCAAGAGGGCAAGTTGTCTTTTTTACCTTGCCAAGCACCTTGTCTACGTCATTAGTACTCATAGACTGAAATTGATCCGAAATAACCTCATTAACAGAGCCACTGAGGAACAAGGAGATTTCCTATGTGACTATTTCAGTGAGTCAGTGCCATCAACCAGGAACTGGCAGATCTCCATAATTTGTAGCAATCACCCAGCATCAGTGGGCAAAAATAACAGTGCCTTATTCAACACCCACAAGTCCATTTTCTTTGTAGCTCCCAGCAAGCCTTTAAATCACAGGGCAATCATGTAAATATAGCTGCCCCATCTAGCATGCAATTGCCACACATATTGGATATGTGTGTGCATGCAAATACAGGCTTACATTGGATGCTGCTATCTGTCAGAGGAAACAACAAACCCAAAATTCTGCCTCCCACATCCAAAAACAAGCTCTAGAGCCCACAGTACATATGTAAGACAACAGATGAATGAAGGAACAGCAGTATATTAGGAGGATGGTTTCAGGATAAGCCCAGATTGGCTAAGTCTACCTGTCACTTTTCCAGCTTTGACTTTGTCAGTGCTGTTTCCTCCAATGGAAAATAAAAAGTCTTCATTAGTATTAATATAAAAAAAACACATTTCCCTTATTTCCCTCCCTCTGTGTTCTCCATTGGTTTTGCTTTCACTGTTCTTTGTCCCTGCTTCAGGCGGTTTCAAGCCTATCCCACTCCCCTTAAAATCTCTTTTTCTCATATTTGTTCCCCACACCCACCCCTTAGGTTTGTTTCATGCTTTGGGCTGTTTGCCGTTTGGTAGGCTCTGCTAAGGAAGAGCAGAAAATAAATCTGGATCTATCAGTAGATCAGCTGCTAATTTGTGATAATTTCTGACTCCCAATTGTTTTCCCATAGCAGCAACAGCATAACTGTCTTGCATCCTCACTTCCAAATTACACTTCTGTGATCAAGAAAGCCTGGGACCACAAAGAATTTATTTACTTATTTTCCTCCTTGTGGAAGGGCTAATAATTCTGGTCATTTCTGATACTCATATTCCTGAGCTCAGAATGCTTTCATTTCAAAATGTATGCATTTTGCATCAGGCTTCAATGGATGGATCTTGGGACTTGGAATTGTTATGTCCTGGACTACAACTCCCAGTGTCCATGATGGCTGGGGGATCTGGGAAGCCATACTTCCAAAAAGTTTTGTAAAAAAAAATTTAAAAGTAATTTTTACAAGACAAAAGTCTTCCCATCCTACTACTGGAGCATTAAAGAATTATTTTCTGGCAAGAGACTGAACTGCAAAAGAAAAAGTAAAGAAAGGGAGAGGAGGGAAAGTCCAAAATATATGTCTCCTACATCAGATCCAGGGGAGTAGGGAGTTGTAGGTAATAGGAGATGGTCAGTTTTGGTCAGGCTGCAGCTCATCAGCTTCCATACTTATGCTTACTACCAATCTTCTAATGCTGTGAACTTCAAAAGCAGCCCCAACTTTACTGTGTTCCCCACCACACTTGACTTCCTCAAGAAAACTACTACCATTATATACTATCCACAGACTGTGTGATAACTCAGAAATCAAAGCAAGTTTAACCCCTGTACCACAAGCTCATGTGTCCCCAAAAGAGCATAATTCAATGTGTATCCCTTTGTCATCACATATTACTACTGTGGCTGAAAATTCATATTGCAGTTGGCATCAAGGGATCCAATTGATTGAACTCATTTTCTCCACTTGTTAGCAGTTACACACACAAACACACAACACCTCATTAGATGAGGATCTCCAGACTGGGGCTTGCATGTTTTAATTCTCCCTTATGCCAAGCCATTAATTTGAATTGGCAATTCAGAAATAAGAAATTTTCAGCTGCTCTAATAATAAACAAGTTATATTTGAATAATGATCTCCAAAAAGAAGAGCTGACCATTTTGTGATTTTTCCAAATGACAGCTTTGTTGCCTATATTTAAATATTGCCCATTTCTCTTGAAGGCTGGCGAGACTACTTAATTTGTCATTTTTCCAATCTTGTTAGCAGTAAGTAGTCTCTGTCTCTGTCTTTCTGTATTCTGCTCCTCTAAATATATGAATCAGCCTCTAGACATCATTAAATTAAGTTAAATGTTATTGGAGATCTGCATTTTTACTCAGTCTCTTACTAAGAAAGGTGTTTTGTTGTGTTTTGTTTTTAATTCTCAGCTGTTCAACATGAAAGGGGACCAAGGACATCCACAATAAGGAAACAAGTGGCTCTGTATTTCAGAGGGCACAAAGAAGATAATGGAGCCACGCCACACTTCCCTTCTGCTGCTCTCCCTGCCCCAGCTTTCTTCACCACTGTTACACAACTGGAACCTCACAATCTAGAACTGGCTGCAGTTTCAACCACATCAGAAAGGCAGAGCTTGGTGGGACTTGCTCAACCGACTCCAAAGGTCAGCTCCTTTTTCCTTTTGGTTTGCCACATTTTCTTAATAGACCCCAGGAAAAAAGAAAGAAAGAAAAGAAACAAGGTTTGCAACTCTAATAGATAAAGGGGGCTTTCCTAAATGGGAACCTTCCTGTACTTGGTTTTCTGCATTGATTGTGCTGCAGTTAGTATTAACGGCCAAAAAAAAAAAAATCCCTATCTGTGCAAGTAAGATCTTTGTATAATACATGTCCCCTGCCACAACATTTTGGATTAGAACCACCACAGTCCTTTACTGCTGGCTACACTGGGTGGGACTTTGGCATGTTGAACCATAAAACATCTGGAGAGTCACAGATTCCCTGCCCTTGGACTAAATGATATTTGAAAGACTGATGGTGCTCACCTATGCATGTTTACTCAGATGTAAGTCCCATTATGTGATGTTTGCTCCCCAGTAATCTTATTTCAAACTCCTGCCTAAATTGAGTAAATGACTTACTAAAAAAATATTATACCCAAGTCAATCAGTTTTATTGTAAATAACTATGTAGTGTTTTTTTTTCACATTTATCAATGGTGGAGGGACTTAATAAACTGATGAGATCAATTCACCATATGAATATTTAGATAGTTAGAAAAAGGTAATGGTTTATTACAATTATCCATAGTATTGCAATATACATTTTTGTAGTCATTAACAGAGTGACATGTATTCCTTGCTATGTGGGAGCAATTTCATCATGACCTGCTAGCTATGATATATATGGCAGAGCTTTGAAAAGCTATTCTTTTGACTACATCTCCCAGAATCCCCCACCCAGATTCTTCCAGGAAGTATTTCTAAAAATATATATCTGCATGTTTTTTACACACTGCATGGTAACATGAAATATCTTGTTAGGTGTCATGTTGATGTAGATAGCTCCAAAGTGGCAAAATCAAAGTTTGTTTTTTGGAATTTGTAACTGCGGATGTTGAATCCGTGAATTAAAAAAATCCATGGATATAGAGGGTGGTCTGTTACTTTTACATGCCTTTACTTTTGCCTTTCTCCTCTTCTTCCTTGGGGAGGGTATTAAGATATCTTTACAGTCCCTTGTTTCCTCGCCTCTGTTCTTCTATTTTGAAAGCATGCTTCTTTGTCAAAAACAGATTAGATAACCAAATTGATTAAAAATAGAGAGACCTCTGAGCCAGCTATAAGCGTATGCCTACTGCTTCCCTCCCATTTTACTCTTAGTATCCACATGAAGTCAGTGGTACTCCCATGTATCTCTATGAAGTGGCTACAGAATCTGTTTGTGAATCGGCAGCAAGGCTTCTGTTCATGAGCATCAAATGGGCTAAGAGTGTCCCAGCTTTTTCTACTCTCTCATTACAAGATCAGGTAAGTTTTATGGTGAATAAACTTGTCAGGCATAGGGGAGGGACTAAAGCCTGGAAAGTTACTTTCAAAAGGTAATTTATTTCTGTTTTAGTTCAAAGGTCCCTATTTTGAAAATTGGCTACCACTAAAGAGCCTTTACAGACTGCCAGAAATAGTGCAGCTTGAGGCCACTTTAACTGTCCTGGCTCAATGCTAGGGAATCATGGAAATTGTAGATTTTTCTGGGACACTGAGCCTTCTCGGTCAGAGAGCTCTGGTGCCACAATAAACTACAGTTCCCCTGATTCCTTAGCACTGAGCCAGAACAGTTAAAGTGGCCTCAAGCTACATTATTTCTGGCAATCTGTAAAGGCCCATAGTTTCTCAAAAGTTACTAAACTGATACCCTTTTTGTTACTTAAAAGTAAAAACCAACAGAACGCTACAAGCCATTGGCCAGTGGTACAAAACACACTTTCTCACATCCATTGTTATGTTGTCTCATACTCACAGCAGAGGAAGAGACAGTAGTGTGAGCCAGCCCTTCTACTAAGTGGTATTCCTTCTCCATCATTTAGTGAGGCTGCACCCCTGTTACCATAGAAGTACCTAATAGTTACACTGCAGAAGGAATTAGATTATCTTTGGTCCAGTTACAACTGTAATGTGTGTTATTATATCTCATTACTGAGGAAAGGAACTAATTATCCTTAATTAGTTACTTCTGAGCTCTTGTTTTGGAGCTGCTTGTTCAAGGTTGATTCAGATCATGTCATTAGTGGTGCTGTGTTGCCCACAATTAATTGAAATGTGCCAAGCTATCTGGTGTGTCATAGGATGTTCTTCATAAATGCACTAGCTTCACAAACTAGATGTTAGATGGTATTAGAACTGAGACCAAGTATAATTTTCATTGGGGAATGCGTTTGTTCATGTGTGGGGCCTAAATTCAACATCACACAAATGTGTAGCCTGAAGTTACGCATCTGACACTGATCTGTATTCACAACCCTTATGTAATCACAATCATGGCACAATTGGCACGATTGCAACCTTTCACCCCAAATCTACTTTACCAGGCAACATCTACACCAAAGACAGAGGTTGATTCTGCTGGGAAATGATACATAGGTGGATGATATTTCCACCCCACTCCCACCAGCAAGCAAGGCTGTGACAAGGACTTGTGACACAGGTCCTGCTTCTGACTGTGGCAGGTTTGTTGGGAAGGCAGTCATACCTCAACCTCACTGAGGTCAGTGGACAGGTCTTCATTGACTTCAACAGACCTTAGGCAAAACTAATTTCCTACCACTTCCTTCCAGGACTATCACTTCCACTTTAGTGAACAAAGGTGTGTATAGGATGAAGGAGAAAGCTTGTTTCTCTGATCTTTATGTCATTTTTGTTTAGACCTATGTTCTTCCAACCTTCATCTCCCTTGTTTTAAACAATGGCAACATAGATTTGGTGTGAGCACTGAAAATAGTGCCACTTAGAGGGAGACCTTCTTTTCTTTTCCTGCATTATACAAAAGAATACAACTCTAACATCTGACTAAATGAACTGTTTTGCCCTGGCTCCACAGCCCTCCTTCCATTGCTCTTGTTGTGAGCCTGCAATACCCATTAGTCCTAAACCAGCATAGCTAATGGTGATGAATGATAGGAGTTGTAATCTGGATGGGGTCACATATTCTCCATCCCTTATTTAAGGCCATAACAATATCTGCTTGAGGTTGCCTATTCTCCTTCTCTCATTTAGAAAAAGATTTAATTCACTCTGCTGTAAATCTTTATCCAAAAGGCCATTCCAATTGAATAAATGAGTCTTAGAAGTAAGAGAGGTAGAGTATTCGGGGGGGGGGGGCACTTTCAGAGAAATGAGAGTCTCATCAATATATTAGGAGTGGTTTAGCACAGATTAGTTATCACTGAACAGAACTATGCCAAATAGGCCTATTATCCATGTCAGGAATCAGATTATCCTGTCATTTTAAATGAACAGGCTGCATAACTAACAGGGAAAATTAAAGGCAAGTTTCATGAATCGTTATGTGAAATTAATCCCCCCACTCCATCCGTCCACCCTAGAAGTCCAAAGATTTTAAGATTTTATTAATGACATCATTATCCTCTCTGGGTTTTAGAGACCAGACTATGAGCTGAAGATTTTAGCTCAGCCCAAATTCAGAATGGTGAATTTAGGATAGGATCATTTCCTCCTATTGTTCTTCCATTTCCATCAAATGCAAATTCTGGTTTCAATAAGCATACTCAATAATGTGCAAAACAGAAAGACAGATGGAAGTTGCTGTTGGCACTTTGTAGCCCAATCCTAAACATATTTCATCAGATGGAAGTCTCATTGAGCTGGACTTATGGTTTACAACTGCAGCCTTAATCTCACAATTACTAGTAACTGTCATGAGTACAGCAGAAAGAGTAATGAAGATAGGTTGGACCCAAGCCATTTAGGGCTTTAAAAGTCATAACCAACACCTTATAACTTACATTTGTTAGTGAATTGTGAATTCACTATGAATTATGACAGATTGAGTCAGAATTATGCAGCTCACCTTTTTTGATCATCGTGGAGATTAGAATTCTATTCCAACTATGTAGTGACCCAAATCTCCCCCAATCCATTTTATGAGCAGAGCACCCACCTCCCAACATGACAACTTCTAAGTTGTCAGTATTATTAGAGTGAGTGTGGGGAGGGGGGGAAATCAGTGGAGAAACATACAGGTATTTTCCTGTAGCTGGACATGAGGCAAGGATGTCACCTTCAAGGACATCCCAAAGACCCCTGGAGGTCCTTGTGAATGCCTATCATAGCACATCCAACTAAAGGAAAATAGATGGATGTGTCGCTGCTGATCCTCCAGCTCTCTGAGTCTATGTTTGGGGGCTGTGCTGCTTACAAGGTGGTTTTAGGGAGGATAGTTTTATAGATATGTGATGCACATTCATTTCCCAACACACGATCTCGGTCCTTTTCTTCTTGACCATGAGCATGACATGGATATCTGACATAAATAATAGGCCTATTTGCAGAGATCTGTTCAATGATAATTCACAAGCAAGTGATAAATAATCTGCCAAGTCACTCAAAGGCTATGTGACAATTGTAGAGGTCAGCTGTTACTGGCAATGCTTTGAGAAGGTTGTGGCTAGCTCAGAGTAGTTCCCACTGCATGGTTATTGAACTGTCTGTCCTCTGTTCCATCTCAATTTCTGTTCTCCCAAATGAGTTAACTCAATGAGGCCAGGCTTATGTCCCTCTTATTATTCTTACCAGGGGGGCATAGAAAGGGCAAACCCCGCAGAAAGGGCTTAAAACCCATCATTTCTTGGCATAAAGGAGAAGGATATCACCTTCATTGATTTTTAAAGTTGATCACATATTTTGAATCCATGGTGCCTGGGCTATCAGTTTCAAAGAAAGGATAGCACCATGACAATTCAAAAGGAAGACATGCCTGTATAACGTTGCTTCGCTGGTGTCCTTCTGAACTCAGAGAATTCCTGACCAATTGGAAGTAGGGCAGGGCTACAAGTCCAGTTCAGCAATTTCTGAAAAGAAGTCATCCAGCATTTCTTCCTAGGTAATTTAATGCTATTATGACTGCTAGAAGTAGGTGCCAGAAAAAAACATATCTTATAACAGAGAGAAGGAACACCAAGGGACACATAGGCCCAGTTAACAAAAAAGCGCTGTTCTGAATCTTTGGATCCCCATTGCCTGATTTGTAACATGCTTCAGCCTATGCTAATAGTGTAGATCTACACAGCAGGCAAAAGATAAGTGCAGAACCAGTACCTACCTCCATGGGCAATGAATGTTGTGTTGGGGGATAAATGTGCAGACTGAGGGTGTTGCAAGGATGGAGAATTTTTTTCAACCTGACAGCTAAATCCAATTTCAGAGAAATTCTCAGGGGATTCTGGCTAGGGCCAAAGGCAAAAGTACATAAGTAAAGATAATAATAATAATAATAATAATAATAATAATAATAATAATATGAAGTATTTATACCCCGCTCTTCAGCAGCATATGTCCTACTGCCAGTAGCTAAGCCTTAGAAGTATTCTCCCATTTCTCCAGAATGGGAGAAAAACCTGTAAAAAAGCAGGGAAACCACAAAATGGTAGTATGTGAAAGGAAATATGGCCATCTGGAGAAGCCCAGAAGGTCAGAGTAGGACCGCAGGGAGGCCAGATTCAGCTATATATGCCCTGGTGTTTCCCACCCCAGCACAGATAAATGTTTCTGTACAAGTACCAATAAGGCTTATATAATCATAGAATCCCAGAATTGTAGAACTGCTTGTAATTTGCTTGCCTAACATAGTTAGTCACATTGGACATATGTCCATACAAAAACTGGTTATGGGGCTTGTTTGCAAAAACAAGAGAATATTTGGTTGTTGGAGGCAACTTCATTTGGGGGGAAATGATTTTTTGCTATATTGTATTTAGCTCTACTTGTTCACAATACTTTGGAAAACAGCTGGGTGTGACATTCACTTTCAGGAGAGGAGCTTCATAATGATTTCATGCTTTTGAGTGCAAGAGCTTTATTACTGTTTTTACACTTCATAAGAAGCTGTAGTTTCAAAGCCTTACCCCAACATACACAGACACATGTATTCATACTATCTGTGGATGCATATGGACAAAATGAGAAAGGAATAACTACTATCCAAGCAAGGGTAGGATGGGGAAACAGTACAGCATTTTAAAGCCATTATTTAAAAAAAAAACCCAGAAATTTACATATTGGAATTATTTATCAATCTATAAATTATACACCATGTTATATTGTACCTCTATTGTATGACAGCTGATGCTTTTGGAAGATGCTTGGAGGGAACTGTTTGTTCTAGGAATAGCACAATGGGCCATTCCAGTTGATGCTAACACTCTACTGGCTGTATCGGGTAAGAATTGCACAATTTAATGACTTTGTTATAGAAATTACCATAAAAATACATTACTGAAAAAAGGACAACATGTAAAGAATAACAAATGTCTTCCAAACAATGGAGTATACCTGTCATTTATAAATCTATATTTAAATGCAAATAATGTTGTTTTGTTGCATTCACGATTGCTTGCATTGTTATTTAAATGCAAATTACTGTGTTTGTTATCATCCAAGAGAAGATTTCATACTAACTTTCCTATAATATAGTCAGTTTTGTGTTGAAGCAGATCTCAGAAAGTAACAATTGAACAGCTATTGATATGTATGATATTTTAAATTTTAAAAAAAGATCATATATTTCAAATAATTTAATAGTATATGTATTTCCCACACTTTTGTTCCAGGCATGAATGGTGACAACACAGATTCTCAAAAGCTAAATAAGATTATCTCAGAAATACAAGCGTTACAAGAGGTTGTGGCTAGATTTAGACAACTTCGGTTAGATGCTACAGAATTTGCTTGCCTCAAATGCATCGTCACTTTTAAAGCTGGTAAGGGAAGCATGAAAATAGACTAAGCAAACAATCCTAACCCTAATGTTGGAGTACTCTTGGGCTGAGAATACCTGAAATATCCAAACCCTGTCAGGTTCCTTCTGGAAGGAAGGGAGGGAGAAGTGGCTTTTGGTGTCTTTCCTCCTTTTTTAAAATAACAACAACAACAACCAATTTCCCTCCCACTGCATGAAATGGGAGGAAATAAATTTAGACCATCTTCAGGGCTGGTCTAAGTTGCCAACATGATTTATCAGCCCTACACAACCTCCTTGACTTGCTTCCTCTTTCCCCATCTCTGACATTGGACTCTCTCTTGGGGAGATGAAGGGCATGGCTTCAGCAACAGGAGAAAGGGATTCAAGATCTTTGTCTGAGATTGCAACTGTGCCATCAAAATTAAAGGGCGGGTTTGTGATCCATTCTATGACCCCTAAGATACTTCCCAGGGATGAAGGGATCATACTGTTACTGGCATACATCAGTAGACTGTGCACCATAATCCAGAATGCCCCTCCAATAGCAGATGGCACTGAACATCATGACTTAATGGGTATGCCATGTACTCTGCCAAGCAGATCATCTTCTCAGCTGGGGCAGCAAGACAATTCCAGTGTAAAAAGTGTGCCCACCTTTGCTCCTTGTACTGGGAATTGCAAAAATTCCAATGGACTTCAGATTACTCCCTCCATCCCTGAAATTAATTACTGGTCCCAGTTGTTGGTGAATTCAGTATCTTGACCAATATTAGCAAGATTGTACTACAAAGGATGGATGGCATCCAGTATTCCAGTTAAAGATTCATGATCTAGTTATGCATTTGTAACTGCCCTGTATTCATTAATATTGCTTATTCATGATTGTGCCAATGTTACCATGATCATAAATCCCTCCCCAACCTACTTTAACAGCCAGCAGGCAAACTGAGCAACAGAGGTCTGTTCAGCTGCTGAACAGGGCACAAGGAGGATGGCATTTTCAGCCCCCTCCTGTCAGTGAACAAGGCTGTGACCATGGATTGTGACAGGTTCTGCTTCTGATTGTCGCTCCCTCACTAGCTGGCAGAAGGAGGCTGGAAACATAATTCTGCTGTGACCTGATGGAGAACAGATCTCCATCATTTGGTGTGGCTGCTGGCTGTTAAGGTAGGTTTGGGGGATCAGGACAGGAGACATTACTGGGGGACGAAAAGACGGACCCTTTAAAGTAGGCCGTGGCCACTCTGGCACAAATTGTGCTGGGGCTGCAGCAATTGCATTCACCTGGCCCTGATCTGGGCTGCTGCTGTGGTTTTCAGCCGGGCTGGCAAAAGGAGTGGTATTTTACCACTCCTTTTTGGCTGGGTTCTTTGTAAAATATGCGGCCTAGGCGCAGTTTCCGCCCAAACTTGGGGCATGCACCATCTAAACACTACACGTCAAACATGGCTGGAAACCGGTTTATTTGGCCCGTCTGTTTATTTGGCCCATCTGTCTACATTTGTACCGTAACTATATAGGCAATGAAGGATCTCAGCTGGTACTGGGAAATAACCTCTAATTTTTTTCATAGTCTGGGCCCAACTTATTTAAGAGATATGATTTCTTTATATCACTCTATCATAATAGTAATGCTGCCATCAGTTTCCCATATCTGGACTTCATTAAACATACAGAGGAGCAATACAGGGAATGCCTCAGAGGTATAGAAATTTGTATCTCTTTAATATTTACCTGTATCCAAGCATGTTGTAGAAGATGTCCATGATCTTTCTATCTTGATGAAAGTTGTAAAATTATAAATTGAACTTATTTATCTATTTGTTATGCTATAAAGCCAGCAATATCTGAACTGTAAGAAGCCTCTTTGGTTTTGTCAGTTTGAGAAGCAGGCAAAAACCCCAATAAAAACAGAAGGAACAATTAACATCACTAAAACAGAGAAAATTATTTTGTCTCCACTAGTTCTCCACCCTGTCAAGCAGACATTATGTACTCTTTCCCATAAAAATACTGAGAAAAGGAAACCAAGACAAGGAATTGGTAATGATTTGATACTGTACGCAGTCTTACATAAAAGAAAGATATTGAGGGGAAAATGGCAGTTCCCATTTCTAATCTTGGTTAGCTTTCCAAAACTTGGATAAATTAGTGGTAGCATTGTTTCCTTCTGTTTCTTGTAAACTGGAAATGTAATGGTCCTTTATGATTAAAATCGTCATTTCTCCTGGGAGGTTTTCTAGTTTGGGTGGCCTGTCAACAAATGCAAGTGGTAAAATATACCCCCACCCCACCCACCACTGTCTTGTACTATAATTCTTATAATCATTCTCAGCTGGCTGTGAGGATTATGAAAGTTGTAGTCCAACACATCTGGAGCTTGGAAATTTTGCTTTTGGAGAAGCTGGCTGGGGATTCTGAAAGTTGTGGTCCCCCAAAGTAACTTTTCCAGGTTCTGGCCTGGAGGACATTAGATTTCGGAAGGCTGTTATAAGCAGCTGAATTGGAACCAGCCAGATGCTTCCTGCATGTTGGTACTATTATGGAATTGTGTGGTAATGAAGCACAACATAATTGCTGGGCTGTTCTGATTATTAAGATGAAGTGTCCTGTCTGCTTTGCAGTACCTACGCACAGTGGTTCAGAACTCAGAAGTTTCAGAAATGCTGCTGCCATTGCAGCTCTTCAAGATGAAGCTCAGCTCACCCTGAACAGCTACATTCATACTAGGTGAGGATGCTAGTACTGAAGATATTTTTTCCAAACTCTGAATTTGCTTTGACATGCAAATAAAAATACTGAATGGAACTGAAGGCAACACATTTATAGCAAATACCTGATGAAAAACAGGACTGAGGAATGCCTTCCAAATGTTTTGGATTTCCATTTCCAGAAATCCTAGCCGCTATAGAGAGAGTTGTTGTCCAAAACATCTGGAGGACCAAAGGTTCCTTATCCCTGACATTTCAAGTCAGATCCAATGTTTGTCTTTCTGCTGAATAAAGGTAAATCTGCTGGATTTTGGGCATCCCCCATTTGCCTATAGTACAGATTACCCTTTTCAGCAACACTTCCCACCATCTGTACTGTAGCCCCTCCCAATTCATGGGGGATCAATTCTGGACCCTCCCTGCAAAAATAGCGACTCGCAAATAGCGATTTCTCATGCCCGCATTATATTGCTTTAGTTTGTAATTGCTTTAGTTTGTAATTTTATTTTTGGTGGGCTCTAGAAGATTTATATGTGTGATTTTGAGCTACCTCTGATTATTTGTCCCAGCAAGACTAGACCTACCAAATCACAAGGCATTTGTCATGTCAACACTTATGTAAGTCCCATTGATTCAATTGATATACTCTAGTTAAGAGTAGCACTTGGATTTAGGCCCCAATATTTAGAATTTAAGCTGACGAGGGAGAGAGAGTATATAATTAAAGAGCTTGATAAACCCCAAGTTAAGTTCTTAAAGTTCATATTTATCTGAAATGCAAATACTTCTTGGCATCATCTGATCTAGTTTAACACTGACTCTATCCATTACCCCCAGAATGGCCAGAAGGTACATGAGGATCAACTGGTAGAACCTAGGTGATTTGGCATTGATCAGCAAACCTTTGATTCCTAGTTGTTTTAAAAACAGAAAGAAAGGGGCAGGAATGGATTTAGGGAGAAAGTACTGTGAACATAGTTGTGGAACTGAAATCAAATTCTTAAGGCAGTCATTTTTAAATTTGAAAAGTACCACCATATTCTAGGTTTTAGAGAAGTTCTAATAAGAATATCCATATGTACCTGTCTTGCCTTGCAGTACTCCAATCTGATGGGCAAAGTGTGACCTTCCAGATGTTGCTGAATTGTAATTGTATCTGTCAGCCTAGCCAATGGTGAGGAATGCTGGGAACTGTAGTCCAAGAACATCTGGAGGACAACACTTGCTTACTCCTACCATTCCAAGTCTGGCACCATGATTCAGATCAGTTTTTAGATGCCAAAGGATGCTATTTGGTAGACATTCTGTTTGCCTTCATCTAGGCAACCGATTAAAAACATTAATGGTCTGTTCAGTTCTTGTATAGCTCTTGTATTATAATATTGTTTATTTTCTAGGTACCCCACACAGCCCTGTCGTTTTGGCAAACTCTTGTTGCTTTTGCCAGCTTTGCGCTCCATTAGCCCCTCTACAATAGAAGAAGTCTTTTTCAAAAAAACCATTGGGAATGTGCCAATTACAAGACTGCTTTCAGATATGTACAAATCCAGTGACATATAGACAGACCTGAAGGAGGACAAAATGATCAGGGTGAAAATTTCTGAAGAACTTTTTAATCAGTGGAGAACAAGCCTGAACTCACTGACTCTATGAGAAGCTGAAGTCTGGAAACATTTACCGTAACCTATTGACAAAATAAAACCCAATAGATACAATTCTGCAGCGAAGAGTCCAAGGGTAAAGGACCAAGCTCCAAAACGGCTGTGATCTGAACTTTGCAGCTGCTTCTCCTGTAGCAATTTGAACCAATCGAGTTGTCATTCAGGCTGCACTAGTCTATCTAGCTGGCAGATCTGACAGAATAAAGAAGGTATTTTAGGGTTTGTTTTTTTCATACTTTGGAAAAATGGATAACCAAACATCATTCTGTTGTCATGTGTCATGAGGTGGCCTTCAAAATATCTTTTCCCTTTCAAAGTATTTTGTTGGTGAATCCTTTTTATAAGGGGGCAACACTGAATACCAGGTTATTAAAACATGTACTTCAGTTCTAACATATAATAAAAGTGGCCTTGGATTTTTAAGAAGTGGAGTATTACTTTTGGATTCAATAGGCCATACCATACTGTTTAAAAATAAATAAATAAAGCAACCAACTTCCCACATAAGTCTTGACAATGCTTCAGTTTAGTTTAGCATCTCAGACAGAAGAGCTTTAAAAAAAAGTTTTTTTAAAAAAAAATCACTTGTTAAGTGAAGACTAAACAGCAAAACCAAATAAAAGAAAACAGAGGATGGAGTGAACTGATTGCTGTCCCACTGGCATAGTGCTGAAACCAAAGGCAACGGGGTCCAAACTCTTTGTCAATGAGATGTATAAGAAGGTACCTAACTACAATAAGCAGCTTGAAGTCTTACAAAAGCTGGAAAGACAGATTAATCAGTACAAACCTAAATAGTTTTTATGGCTCTAGTGGCTTTTAGAAAATCCCAGGTTCTGATAAAAGCCTTTATCTCTCATATCCCTTCCCACCTATCCTACAAAAAAGGTATTATGAGCTGCTTGATTTGATGAGACTTATCAAAAATGTAGGAGAAAATAAAAGATAACTGCTGTACTTTTCGAGTTTTTATTTGTTTTAGGAACTAGCACTGAGGAGAGAGAATCAGCACTTGAAGTATCATAGAATGAGTAAAACTTCTCTTGTACAAAAGTGGATTAACTGATTTGTGAAGTTAAGGTTGTACTCATTGTATTTACAAAAAATAAAAATATATTAAGTATATATGATAGTATGGTCTTTCATTAAATGTTCTCCACTGCTGCTTGTCATTGCCTGCTGATGTAATTCCTTTGAACAAAACATTAACAAAACAGTCAGTTGCTGCTGTTTACTTTCTTTGTGAATATGCTAAGATCTGTATGCATTTTTTGTCTTCAAAATGGGATCCAATATGCAATAATTTTCAATACGCTTCATCCCAAGTAAAGCTGTCTCACTTAGGGTTAAAAGAGACCTGACTCTTTCCCTTCAAACTGGCAGACAATCATCTGACTGCATAATGAAAACTGAGGATAACAATTGATTCTAATGCAAGCTTGTTGAAGTTGTGCCAGATTCCAATGGAGTGAGAATTGTATGCCGCCCTACTTGACTTGCTCATGTTTTTAATATAATCAGTTCCATCTTCCTCCACTTGTAGATACAAAGGCCTTCTAGATTCTGCATGGGGGAGAATGAGCCTGAATTTGACTCCATCTCCCCCTGGCTCCATCTCCCCCCTGCCTCCCCTCCATGTGTCAGTAGCATCTGGGGGAAGCCTAGGGCAAGATGTAGCCAATTATGTTCGAAAGGACAAAAACAAATTCATCCTCTGGAACCTACGCATTCAAAAACACATAGGATTCTACCTTATTGGGAGAGATATTTAGTACTTGAAAATGAAGGGAAGCAAATCCTTTCACAACTATTAACCTAAATGAGTGGAAGTACATCAGGCTTGCAATATCAGCAGGGGAACATTTGTCAGGAGGCAATTCAATCTGACTGTTCCATTCCCCCACAGCAATAAAGACACGTAACTTCATTTTAATTTTTTTATTTCAAAACAACTTTAGACAAATGATCTTAGTATACAAATCTGATTTTTTTACACAATACAAAGATAGTTCCCTCATTGCTTTTCAGTACAAAGGTTTGTTTGTTTTTTCAGCCTGAAGGATACAACTACAGAAGTGCTCATATTCACAAGGGGTATTGAAAACAATGCGCCATGTTAGTCACCAAATTGCAGAATTGAATACGTTATTTTACAGAGACATTCTAGTGTTTTAATCAAATAAAAGTGAACGTGCAACACCAGAACAGTGCAAGTTCAAGTAAGGCCAAGTCAGTAACCACCACAAGGTCATTGCAAAAGAAAGAAATAGTTTCAGAATATTTAGAGTCTTAAAAGCCATTTAATCAGAAGTCTGAGAGCAGATTTACCTAGAGTTCTTTAATGCCATAAAATGAATGCAAAGACCAAGCAGTGCCTTTAGTATACTGAAGGCTTCTTGTGCCAGTTTGTCTGCAACATGCTAAAACCTTAAACTACAAATCTTAGACCAAGTAAATTAACCACTAACATTTATGCCAGTTAAAGTGTTGTGCAGCATTCAAGCGTGTCTTATTTTGGAAGGTGTGTAGCTTTTGTCTATTACTTCATCTTGCAAGAACATATGAAGACAGCGTTCATTCTGTGCCAGAGGGTGGCCTGCAACCCTAGAAAATGAAAATTGAACAGGATATTTTTCAACTTTGAATATCTTCAACAACATAAATTCTTATGAAAATAACCATGTTGTCATCAAGTTGCTTCTAGGGGTGCCAAAATCATGACACACATTCCTCATCGTCCTCATATGCTTTGTTCAGTATGAGTTGTCTGAAGTAGTTTCCCTCATCAATAGAGAACAGAATACAAAACACACCAGCCATTTAGAGCTTTTTAGCATATCCCTCCATGCAAAGGGTAAACATCCTACCCATGAGATCAGCAACAACTCCCTTGATTAGGAGAGGACAAAGTACTGCCTGCACACCACTTGTAGCACCCAGCCCCCTTTTGGATGGTAGTTATTTGCCACTAACATTTGGAAGCAATTCGCAAAGTTTCAGCAGTGGTAAGAAGGACGCAAACAAAAAGAGAATATACGGTACTTCTGGGGAACGGCAGGCACTTTTGAACCTGGGAAGCAGCAGCAGCAGTGGTTCAGTAACTGCTGGGCAGAGATGGTGTAGCTGCTTTGTTTTCCACCTGCTCCTTGCCAGCACTGATCCACTGGCAATGAGTTGGCCCTGCCACACCCTGCACAGGCATACAACCTCTACCTAGTGGAGGCAGCACCTCCTCCAAGAAACATGTGCAAAGGTTAGCAATTTGTCTAGCCCCATGTTGAAAGCTGTCTTCCAAGTCTGCCATGCCAAGTCAGACCACATTTTCCAGGTCCTGTAATTAATATTCCTTTACCTAGAGGAAATCTGCAACTTCTTAAGCCTACACTCAACACTACTGAACATCATTTACCAAGCTATTTCAGTTAACATCAGGACTGAATTCCAGCAGAATGAGAAATCTGGCAGGAGGTAGTGTCACAGCAGTGTGTGGCCTCCTATCTGTTTTTTATTGGGCCTATTTTAAGAATTGGCCCTAGGATCCAGTCTACCTGCACTGGTCCTGGACAGCTGCAACAAAGTCATCTTAGTGCCACTAAGGCGACCACCATGTTGAAAACAATTCTCTTCATATGAATGAGACAGGCTTTTCAGAAAGTTATTCCAATCTGGCATCACTGCTCATATATCAATGAAGTCAAAATGGGATGCAGTCAACAAGAGCCATCTTCTCTCATATAAATCCAGAGAGGACTGGGCAGTGACAGAAGAGTCTGCTTTCAGAAACACAGCACCATTTTGTTTTGTTTTTTTAAATTTCAGCAGGCAGAGAAAGGAAGTACTTTATAAATGCAGAGCCCAAACGCCTGTTTAATTTTCATCATTTGGCTCTGTTTCTGGGTTCAAAAGCTGAAGGCAAGTATTTTAGCCTACAACCCCCATTGGTCCAAGCCAGCATTGTAAAGGGTTATGAAAGTTGTAGTCCAGAAAATCTGGGAGGTCAAAGGCTCTCCAACCTTTAGACTACAGGGAATTGTTAAAAAGTTAGAAAGACCTGCTTGTTCCTTTTCCCTGCCATCCTGATTTTGAGCATATGACCTGAGCACTTTGGTCAACACATGCCAATAGCCAGTTTGATTTTGTAGTGGCAGTCATCTCAGCCAAGGCTGCATTTCTGATTGTAAAGTTAAGCACGACTTCTCCCAACACACTTAGCCTTCAGAATTACATATGCAAGTACATTCCACAGCCTGAAAAGCACATGCTTGTAGCCAGAGATGATAGCCAAATTGTTCTGATGAAATGTACACCCCCCTCCCGCTCCCAGCCTTATTTGCACGATTCTATCTTTACATGCTATAATTTCAGCAATTTGCATAAATTAAGAAACAAAACCCAGGTCACTACAAATACTTCAATCACTGCAGCAAGTGTTAGGCATCTGTACACTGTTCAGCTTGGATATTAACAGTGTTTATGCAGGTCAACTTGAAAAGTAATTCAGGAGTATTCTGAGCTCAGCTGTGACCACAAAAAGATTACAGTACAATGTTACATGTTGGCATGTAACATATAACCAGGTATCTGTTAGCACCAACACTAGGAACTCTGTCAAGCCCATAATCATGTATTCAGTTATTTGTGTTTCTGCACAATACAAGAAAACAAAAGTCTTCCACTTACTTGTTTATGAATTGTTCAAGCCCTTGCTTCCTTTCCTCAATGAAGGAATCATCAAATATCCCGTCGTCTCCTCTAAAAGGCAATTGGCGGAGAAAAGCCTTTCCAGGCAAGGGAGGTACAACAACCTAAGGAATAGTTAACATTTTAGGTCCTAGTTCCATTATGCCAAAATCAGATGGCCTGATTGTCAAGACACACACGCACACACACAATGAACAAATGAAAGTACTTAACTATGTCAGGGTGGCACCTTTTTTTTTTTTTTTTTTTGCTTCTACAATTCCCAGAATCCTTCACCAGCATGGCTACTTTTCTTGGGACTATAACCCTTCCTTCAGAAGATGACACTCCAGATGCACTGTCGATTTCATATGGACCCTTCCCCTCACCATCCAAAGCTTAAACACAGCTGTTAGGATGCAGAACGGCTTGTACTGCACGTGCTCCAGCTATAATAAATTTCAGCACCAAACTGGGAGTCCTTCTCACTACAAGCCATTTAACATTTTGTATCCCAGAAAACATTCCTGACTTACCTTACTCTCTCTTTCTAGTTCACTTCGAAGCCATTCAAAATCACTGTATCTCCTTCTGACACAAGACTCCTTCAATTTGAAGATTGGAAGGTTTGTCTGAAAGAAAGATGTTGCATCACTGACTAAAGAATACAGTTGTGTTGTTGATGGGCTTGGTTATGTTGTGGCTATACTGTTCCTTCAGGATACTGAATTCAATATGCACTTCATTCATTACATGGGAGGGAGTGCAAGGGGTAATTTTTAATATAGGAGTGAGGATCTACATACAGTGTCATCATCCTGCAGTGGGATGATTGTTTTGCCCCTGGTGCACAGCCATAGCTCTAATGGCTGTGCACCAGAGACAAAACAATTGTTCCACTGCAGGATGATAATGCATGTTCAAACACAGGCAGACAGCTTTATCACCAGGGCTATGCATCTCACTCCACAGTTTAATAATTCTCAAGCCCTGGATCCATTTGCAGCCTCTGGAAGGCTACATGTTTTGCATCATGGCTTAGTGGCAACAGGCCACTTGGATCTAACAAAGACAATATTGTGCCAATGCAAAGGTGAAATTTCCTCACCGCCATGAAACAGGACTTCTAATGAGCTCCAGCCTGAGTTGGTTGGACTAACTGCACATCTTCCTCTTCACTGTCTCTCTACTGTTTTTCCTGCAATTGAATGGCCACTTAGAAAGTTTCCTGGAAAGCCAGAATACCTGAGCTTCAGAGGGAAAAAAGGCAGCACATAACAGCCATCAACTGCCCAGTAATTTCCTCATTCCAGAGGTCAATTTGAGCTTCAACAAGACTGCTAGTCATGAAAACAAGCAATTTGCCAGAGCAGTTACAAATCCAACCAGACTCATCTGTCTGAAATCACACAAGAGGTTTCCCACCACTAGGGCTGGAAGCCTTAGCAAATCCACACCCTGTTAAGTAGTTAATGATAAGAGATTCTCAAATTCTCACAGATCACTATCCAACAAACACCAAGTTGAGAGTACGCCCTTAAGTAGGACTAAAATCATATACCAGTATGATATGTACCCATGGTTGTCATGGAGGTCAAGACCTTCCAAGCTCCTCAGGGATACTAAAATCTTCCAGAACATTATTATTATTATTATTATTATTATTATTATTATTATTATTATAGTTTATTTCTAAAGCGCTGTCAAAATACACAGTGCTGTACAAAAAGAAAATCAAGCATAAAATAGAATAAAAACCTGCCAAAGGCGTACAATCTAAAATACACACAATAATAAAATAATAAAAGTCAATTAAAACAAAAATAGTACAACAATTAGTTAACAACACCCACTGTCTACCCAAATGACAGAAAAGTAAATGTAGATCAGACAGTGGCTGGGAATGCCTCCCTGAACAAGGTGGTCTTTAACTCAGATTTAAAAGTCTTGTAAAACCCCAACTCAAGACCACTAGCACTAGCAGCAAAAACTGCCAGGCAGCAAAACAGGTAACTATATTGAAATTTATGGCAAGACACAGCTAGGTCACACCACGCCAAACAGGAGTGGACAGTTATCAGAAATACCCATTTCTATCTCAGTGATCCATCATCAGGCACACAAAGTCAAATGTTAGCCAGCAAAATACATTAACAGAGATGGAATCACTTCACCTTTGCTCCTCAACCAGCATTATCTTTATTACTGGTACATATGGAAACAACATTTGTACATTTTAACTTTACTCTCCTCTTCTAGATTTCCTTCAGAGACCACAGTGGCCTCCTCAAGCGCGTTCAAATGCCAGGCAGCAGCAGCCTTGCTATTTACTAAACTGGTGTTTACCAGCATTTATAAGCCCTGGAGGGCTATTGCAAAGATGCTACTGACTAAAAGAAGCACAAATACTGACAGTTTAATAACAACAATAATTACTTTTATTTCTTACCCACCTCTCCCCAAGGCTTGAGGCCAGTGGCGTGACAGCTGGTGCGGGGGGGGGGGGGGGGGGCTTCCAGGAGGCGGGCTTCTGGGATGGGTCGCACCAAAAAAGCCCCAGGTAGCCCAGAAAAGGCCCCAAGCAGGCTTTGGAGGCCCCAGGCAGCCCAGAAAAGGCCCTGGGTGAGGTATGGAGACCCTGGCCGGCCAAAAAAGCACGCTTGGGGTGTGGGGAGCCATCTTGGTGTCAATCTTCTTTGGTGTCACCCTCCTTCTGGGGTTCACCTGATGTGGCCCAGGCACCCCGCACCCCCTCACTGATGCTACTGCTCGAGGCAGGGTTTTGTTGTTGTGTTCCTTGAAGTAATTTTTGATTTATGGCAACCCTAAGGTGACCCTATCATAGGGTTTTCTATGGGGGGGTTGCCATTGCCATCCTCTGATGCTGAGGGAGTATGACTTGCCCAAGATGTTTGGGTTGTTTTTTTAAAAGCAAGTGAAGAATCAAGTGGGGATTCGAACCCTGATTTCCAGAGTCATAGTCCAACACTCAAACCACTACACATGCTGGCTCTTGAGGTGGGGTACAACATAGATTAAACCATATAAAATCATTAATACATTAAGTTAAAACACATAAATATAGGACATTTAAAAATCATCTGACATAAAAATATACCATTTTAAAAATCATAGTTTAAAATTGGCTGGATAGACCTGCTGGAAGAGATAAGTTTTTAATGCTGGTTTGAATTCAGATAGCATGTTTAGCTGTTGATCTCTCCTGGCAGGTCATTCCACAGCCAATGAAAATGTCCTCTGGGTAACTGCTGCCATTCTTGTCCTGGCTAGTTGAAGTAAATGTCCCTCAGGCGGCCTGAGTGTTCAGGCAGGATTATACTGGAGGAGGCAATCTCATAGGTAGCCTGGACCCAAACTGTATAGGGCAGGGGTAGGCAACCTTTCCCCTTTAAGGGCCGAGGGACTTCAGCTCCCAGAATCCCAGGAGCTATTGACCAACATGAGACTATTGGCCAACATGGCTGAGGCTTCTGGGAGCTGAAGTCCCTCGGCCCTTAAAGGGGACAGGTTGCCTACCCCTGGTATAGGGCTTCAAATGTAATAACCAACACTTTATACTTTGCCTAGAAACTAACTGGCAGCCAGCGAAGTAATTTTAATACTGGTGTGATATGCTCACTCTTAGCTGTACCAGTGATTGATCTGTTTGCTGTGTTTTGAACTGAAGTTTGCACTCTATCTATCTGGGATGACATTTCGAGAGATGGATCCAGAAACACTCTCAAGCTGTGAACACAGTCATTCAGGTGTAATGTAAACCCACCCAAAACTGGTTGACACACCTCCAACCCCACTTTAGAAGACACAATATAAGTACCTCTGCCTTGTCTGGATTCAGTGTCAATTTGCTTTTCTTCATCCAGCCCATTACCTCTTCCAGGCATTCATTCAGAGGAGATACACTATTGGTGAGGCTGTTTCTGAAGGTATGGAGAAATATATTTGGGTGTCATCAGCACACTGATAGCACCCTGCCCTATGCCTTTAGGACCTTCACAGCACTCAAATACCTCATCTTCCTATCTCCATGTCTCATGCATTGTTTTATGTACACACAAACTGATAGCAGCTAGACCTTCAAACATACCCAGGCCTTTACACCTTTTGTTTTACAGCCAGTGGAGCATATGCACTCAATCCTTAGGTGCAAACCCACCCAGCTTTTCTTCCAACTTGTAATGGCTTCTGTGTTTGGGAAAGTTAATTTTCTGGGCAACAACGCCTATAATCCCCAGCCAGCATATGTATACTCATAAGCTGCAACCAATTCCAGCTCCAAACACTATGTGCATGATGCATATGTTGGTTGCATTTCTGCATAACTTAAAGCAACCTTCTAAAGCTATGTAAAGAATTCTATTTAAGAAGCAATCCAAGGATTCCCCTATGTGCTACTGCTGAAAGAGAGGACAGTGATATGATCTATTTCTGGAACATGCCTCTGTCTCTGTGTGTGTATGCCTTCAAGTTGACTGTCTACTTATGGTGACTCCATGAATTTCAAAGGATTTTCTAAGGGTAGGGGCATATTACAATTCATTACAAGATCTGCTTCCTAGTCCCCTCTTTATGGGAAGTCTTATAGTGGAAAGACTTGAGAAACCACAGTTTAGTGGTAAATCTCATGGTATTTTAATAACAAACAGCAATACCTGTACGTATAGACCAGGGGTAGGCAACCTTTCCACTTTAAGGGCCGAGGGACTTCAGCTCCCAGAAGCCTCAGCCATGTTGGCCAATAGTCCCATGTTGGCCAATAGCTCCTGGGATTCTGGGAGCTGAAGTCCCTCAGCCCTTAAAGGGGAAAGGTTGCCTACCCCTGGTATAGAGTGTGAAAGCTAACCCAGGCAGAATTAGGAAGGCACTTGTATTTTTCCCAGAGAAGTACAACACAGCTCATTGTATTAATGTCTTAAAAGAAAAATACACCTATAAGAAGTCCTTTTATGCTAGAAGTCATGCTTAAAAGATGCAAGCTTTTGTGCAAGTTTTTTTTATCCCACCTAGGGAACACCACTATATAGCTCCCCTCAGTGCTCAGGCTAAATATTCCCAGGGGAAAAAACAACAAACCAGTGGATTATTGCTCTCTGATTTCACCTTTTGGCTTTTCAGCAGAGTCCAGCCTTTCAAACCAAGTCAGTGTAAGTGTGTAAAGCCTGAACAGTTTTCATGTTTTCTGCAGATAAGATTTTACCTTTAACATTCAATTCTCTCAAGTTACCTAATCCTTCTTGTTAGCTGCTCTTTTATTCAGTAAGTTAAGATCAAGCCCTGAAAGAAGTGTCTCAGAAATTCTTATTTTTCAATACGGAAATCTATAAAAGTTAATCTCTAAGCAACATACAAGGCTTAAAAATACACTGTTAGGTAAAGTGAGCTTAGCTGGTACTTGTACCCCTCCACCCACCCCTTGAACTTTTGACATAATTATGATTCTACTCCAACACATTTGGCCCTTCCAGCATTTCAGAGCAGCTTCCTGTTCAGATCTAAGTTACTTCAGGACAACTGCTTGAAGAGACTTGCAAAGATGTGAGATTCTCAAGGCTGATTAGCATTTCAGCTGCATACCTTGAGAGATTGCTTCCAACGTTTTAAGCTAACCTCTTTGTTGTTGTGCGCCTCCAAGTCATTTTTGACTTAAGGCAACCCTAAGGCTAATCCATCATAAGGTTTTCTTGGTATGTTTCTCCAGAGGGGGTTTGTCATTGCCATCCTCTAAGGCTGAGAGTGTGTGACTTGTCCAAGGTCACCCAGTGGGTTTTCATGCTTGAGTGTGACTTACAAATTCATCCCAACTGTTACATTCATTTTTTAAAATTACTTTCAATCCCAATGGCACCATGAGACTAGAAGTACTGGGAAATCTAAAACTGAGCATCTGAGAAAGCTGGTACTCAAGACTCTAGAAAAACAAGACAGCTGACTGACACTAGTGAGATATACATGATTTCTCTTTATGTTGATGTTAGTTATTTTAACTGAGAAAAGAACAACTGATTTTCGTCAGGTAACTTGGTCAACTGCTAAAGCTGTCCTGTGGCATTTAACCAGCTACTTTCAAGGGCAGAAAAGGTACAGTACAGCTTCTCATGTCTGTCTACTATCTACTTCTACTATCAGAAGGACCCACGTGCTAGAACGTAAGCACAGAAAAGCTTGATCCAGTTGACTAAATTCTATCTATGCTGAAAGGGAATTTCCTTCCTCCACGACTTGCACAAACTCCAAGTGAGCTGGACAGAGCAATATGACTCTCCACTAACCTTCTCAGTTACATATGGCAGTGGTTCTTATTTTTTTTAAAAAAAATTATTGATTAAAATACACAAATTACTCACATATAAACAATTACAGTTACACATACCTTTACACACAGACCATTACACATTCAGTTACACATTCAATTACGTACAAACAATTGCACACATATCAATCATAAAAGAAATGAAAAAACAAAACAAAACAAAACAAAACCTCTCAAAACAACCACAGACTACTTCCTAAGCCAGGGTTTAGGCAACCTTTCCCCTTTAAGGGCCGAGGGACTTCAGCTCCCAGAATCCCAGGAGCTTCCATTTGTATGGCTTGATTTAAATCGCATGCCCATTTAACCATGAAATCTTTAACTGAGTTCTCTTCCAATTCCCAGTTTCTTATCAAATTATAATA
Organism: Phrynosoma blainvillii; assembly: GCA_026167975.1. Taxonomy (NCBI): domain Eukaryota; kingdom Metazoa; phylum Chordata; class Lepidosauria; order Squamata; family Phrynosomatidae; genus Phrynosoma; species Phrynosoma blainvillii. The sequence goes on along the minus strand of JANUYF010000001.1, from coordinate 127,850,491 downwards.
TTATAATATTTAGATATCGTAGTTCTTATGGCAGTGGTTCTTAAATGGTGGGGTGGGACCCCTGAGGGGAGGCACAAGACTTGGAAGCTCTCTTTCCAATCTCCTCCTCCTTTTCCCAAACTTTTTAATGTTTAAAATTTATACATGCATTAAGTTAAATATTTAATTTACTTAAATAAAATTATTCTAATCTGAATGATGTTATTTCCTTATACACTGCTAAAATATGAATATACATGATTGTGCAAATGAAAAATGAAAAATATTATATTATTGTTGTCATGATGTTGTTTTAATCTACTATGTTTTAATAGCCAAGTGGTTTAATAATTTTTAAGGGGCGGGTGGGTTTGGGGTTCTGGGAGTATATACTGTATGGAATTTTAATTGTTGTTAGCAGCCCCGATTGTTGACAGAGGGGTGGAGTATAAATTATTATTATTATTATTATTATTATTATTATTAACAAAATATTTTATTCATATACCACATCGAATGTGTATGTGTGTGTGACATCTCCATATAGATGTAAAGGGAGGGGGAGTCCCAAGGGGAAAAAATTGAATTCCACTGACATGACTACAAAAGCTCATGCTGCCAATTTCTTTCTTTCAGTTAGTTTCAAAGATGCTGCAAGATCTCTCTATGTACTGATTCTACATACTAACACAGCTATATCTTTGAATACAGCTATTAGGTAATTTATTAACACAAGGCTGGGATAAATACGGATTTTATTATCACTAAACTAACTTCTTTTCTTTCTCTTGCACACACAGTTATGACTTTCATGTCCACTGATTTTGGTGGTGGTGGTAATGGTGAGTTAAGTACAGTGGGCCTTTGGTATCTGTTGGGGTTTGGTTCCAAGACTTCCCAGTGCATACCAAAATCCATGGATGCTCAAGTCCCCTTAAATACAGTGCCATAGTAAAATGGTGTCCCTTATAGAAAATGGCAAAATCAAGGTTAGCTTTTTGGAATTTCTCTATTTTTTTGATATTTTCAAACTGTGGATGGCTGAATCTGTGGACAAAAAAAATTGTGGATATGGAGGGCTGACTGTACAACTCATACTGAAGACAGAAAATGTGGCTTGTTTCCAACCTCTGATGTGTCATTATCTGTTCCTCCTTTCTTATGACTCTTGGCTCTTTAGACCATAAGCCTCTAGAGAGAGTTCATTCTTAAGTCAGTCATTAGAGCACCTGTGAAAGCATTTTCTAAGTATTAACATCCAAACCTCAAATGCCTTTGTCAAAAGGCCTAATACATCACTAAGCCAGCAACATGAGTATGCTGGCATTTAATGCTATGAATGCAGAAATACAGTGAAAGAATTGCCAGAGTCAGAGGAATTGTATAGCCAAGAGTTCTATTCAGCACTTGGGTTGCTATTCCAAAGAAAAGGAATTGGATATGCCACCTTTCATTATGTAGACTTCTCATATTAACCTATTTCTACCAACTCAGATATTTTAAAGGGGAAAAAGACTTCACATTCTGGTGACCAATTTCTATTTATAAAACACCTGCAAGTAAAGGATTCCCTGAAATAAGTCTTTCTAGGCAAAGCCATTCTGTTACTATACCACCAATTCCAAAGTTACCTCTTTAAGTAGATATGGTAGCCTTACTACAACTCAATGGCCAATTGAGTAAGAGGAACTAAGCACACCCAAAATATTTTATAGTTATGTTATTGGGCAAAGTGTATGGAATAAAGAATCCAGCATAATTGGAGACACATGACAGAGAGACCATCACCTACATGTTATAGAATTATAGTGCTCTTCTACTGCCTCCTTCTGGCAAATTTCAACTGGCTAACAATATTTGGGCATATTATGAACACTTTGGCAATCACCTGTGAAGATAACAGTTGTAAAAGACCCAAAGCTTTCAATACATCCTCTGTTTTAAATATGAGAGCAAGCCAAGAACATTTAATTGTTTAAGAGCCATTACCTCTTTCGTAAGAAGGAAATTTCCATACAATAGGGAGAGTCCATATTATGACTGCATGAGTTATAGTATGTATGTTGAGAACATACTGCCACCTCAATTGCTAACATGGTTCAGTGGCAAGAATGTACTTCACATAGAGCAGCATTCCCTAACATGAGATCTGGATGTGGGATTATAGAAGCTGTAGTCCAACACACCTAGAGTACACTAGGTTGTGGAAAGCTGACAATGTAATATAAACAGAAACACAAACAAGGACAACCACAAAGCAGACCTCCATTTCAGTATGCTGTGAATAGTAAGAGAAGACAAAGAAAAATTCCAAGAAAGTTGAGTCACTTAAACTATTGTTGTCCTGAAGCAATTGAAGTTTTTGCATTCCATTTTCAATAAGCATGCATTCCTCATTTCTTTCTGACTGCTGCTTGTCTTACATTACTTTCCCTTATGTCACAAGAGGCATTCAAGTGGAGTCATAAAATATAAAGCAACAAGCAGCTTCTTCATCGATTTTGCAGTTTTGAGAGATGATGAATCACAAGAACCAATACTAGAAAGTGACATCTGTTTTTTAAAGGCTGCAGTGCTGAACTAGATTATGCAGTGCATTTTCGAACTATGAAGGAAACGTTAAAAAAACTAGCCCTCAAACATAAATTTACCTGTATATACAAGTTGCCGTTTTGAATTATTAGAAGTAAAGGAGTATTCAAGACTAATATAAGGAGCTTTCACTGATCAGCACTACTATCAGATATTGACAGGGTAGAGTCCCAACTCTGGTGAACATGTGTTCCCATATAAATAAATACGGGGCAGAGGGAACATCTGTTGGAGAACTGATAGGGGGGGAAGACTGGTGTACAACTTCAACCACCCTAGTAAATTAGCTTGTTTCAGAGCTGGAGAAGAGGAGGAAATTAAAAGCTGCAGGAACAAATGGAGAAAATCTGCAATGAGAAGCAGATTTATTATCAATATTTAATTCAACCTTACTCAAAGGACTTCAGAGATGGGCAAACAGTACTTCTCCCATTCATTTCAACAACCCCACGAAGTAGATTAGGATGATTAGTCCAACATTGGACTAGTTGCAACTACTTTGAAAACTTTATGTCCAAAAAGGGATCTGAATCTAGGTCTCACTATTCCATTATGCTGGGTTACAAACTATTCCCATGCCCATTTCCACCACCTCCCTCCTGAGAAATTGCCCTTTACATGTTCAGATCCTTAAGGCAAAAGAGAACTGGGAACTACTTTTCCTAGTGTAGCTGCTGCTGTTATTATGTGACCTGATCATCCTGTTTTCTTGTAAGTGATTCAGAACTACAGTAAATCAGCAGTGTTATATTAACAACTGGGAGAACAACAAATCAAACTATATCACACTTAAGATGTCAGAAATACTGACCTGTGTAAGTGAATCAGGCTCTCCACTCTGGTAAATTTCAAGAGAAAATAAATTCCATGAATTGTGCAACAGAATGATCTACTGACCACTAAGCACAATCCATTCTCTTCAGTAGGTTGCATCTGCCATAAAAATTCATTCCTGGACCTCAATCAAATCTTCAGGATATCAAAAGTACATATGGGAGCACATTCTCCTTTAGACAGTCCTGACACAGGGTCTATGAATCAGAACCTTGAAGTCATTCAATCAGTCCAGAAATAAATTGGTAGATAGTGAATTTTTTCTAAGAACTGAACTATAAGCTTGTCCACCTATTTGCCTGCTGTATTCTTGGTCAACTATAACTCCTGAACTGCTTTCATAGGCAGTCCCAAGAAGAGTGCATTGCAATACTCTAGCCAACGGATGATAAAGACATCACAAAAGTGGGGCATATCTTTTCAAGACAAAGCTGTAATTGCTACAGCAGCTGAAGAACCTGCTACTTGCAACACCCTCCACCTAAGAACCCAAGAAGTGAACTGGTTCAAATAACAAACCCCTTGAAAAAACAGGTAAAATCCCATTCCAGACAAGGAATTCTACAATTGATCCAACTCTACATATACCCATCAAAAGGAAACCTTTCAAATCTGAATTAGTTTTAATTTATTCATACCTACCTATTATTGACTTCAGGTAGTCATTGAGGATGCTACCATCTGAGAGGTTTGGATGGAATCATACGAAAAGCTGTGATAACCCGCTCTAAACCTCCTATCCCAACAGCCTGAAGAACACATAAAACATAGGTGAATGAATATATTCCTGTGTAGGAACTCTCAGACTTCTATCCTTGGATCTCCTTCTAAGGTATGAACAAACCTAGGTCAAAGCTGAATCAGCAAAATACCATGGATTATGGTAATAGCCAAAAGAGCTAACCAAAAAAGAAGCACATTCATCCTGTTTCCAATTTTTTCTGGGGATAGTCAAGCACCAGTGCAACCACAGCAGTTTCAGTCTCACAGACCCACTGACACCCATCAGATTAAACTGGGTACAGATAATTGATATCATCATGGAATATCTACTCAACTACAATCTACTTGACCATATTGGACAGGAATAGATATTGAAAGCCCACCTATAATTTCCCAGCTTTCTCTTCTGGTTTTTTTCCCCTGTGGCTCTTCAATACAAACATGGCTTGGACATGTTGGATGACAAATAGAACAAATATCCCACTAACCTTCTTGGATATCAACAACTGAAACTTAATCAATTAGAACAGACCCATAAATCTCTATTATAAAAGTGAGTCAAGGAAAGAGTAGTTGCAAAATGGTCCAGAGTTAGAAGTGAAGAGAGCAGAATGTAAAAGCTCTTTAACTTTATAAAAAACCTTAAATGGAACAAGACCGTATGAAGATGCAATAATGATGAAAAGGCTTCTTTGGTTCTATGAAACAGGCCTTCAATCCTTCTCTATACCAGGTCTGCCACTTCTAAAGCTAAGTCATGGTCTACACATGCCATTCTGAGAAATGGTCTGGCATTAAGGAGGACCATCTTACGCTTCAGTGGAAATTGGTCCCTGAACTCAAAGCTCTTAACTCTCTGAACTTACTTCCTGAGTAAAAGCCTGTCACTGCCTCACCATCGTTCTTTCTTCCACCACCAACTGAAGAAGCATGTACCAAATAAAACAAGTAGCCTGAGCTACCATTTCTTCCCTCTCCCTTCTGGTGCACACTTCAGTCCTTGAGCCATCCCCTTTGTGACCTGGTAATACAGTAGTTTAATATTTTTCACCCTGACAGAGGTAGTTGTGTTGTTTCTGATGCAAAGAATGGTTGTTTTCATTGCTTCTGAATGACTTACCTGGAGAAGGAGTTAAGTCAATCAGTCTGTCGATTTGGTTATTATGAACTGTTTCTGAGCTTAAAACCATAGTGAGAGATTATATCTCTCTCTGTAGCTCACCTTGCTTTTCACAAATAATAATTACTGTATGTTTCTATAGGGCTGATTCTTTCTTGTTGTGTGCCTTCAAGTCATTTCCAACTTATGGCAACCCTAAGGCCCTATCCTAGGGTTTTCTTGGCAAGATTTAGTCAGAGGGTTTTTTGCTATTGCCTTCCCCTGAGGCTGAGAGTATGACTTGCCCAAGGTCACCCAGTGGGTTTCATGTTGGAAATCAAACCCTGGGCTCCAGAGTCGTAGTCCAACACTCAAACCACTACGCTACTAATGTAATTTTTTTTACTTAGTGGCCATGCTTTGGAAACATTCTTTGAAAGGAAGACAGGTGGAAAATATTACAATCAAATCAAAAGTGAACTATTCTATTTGCTGGCTCCATTTGGGGTGAGAGGAAAGGAGGCCCTTTATATTTACTGCCTGATTCCATTGTACTCGCAAACATATGCGACAGAGAGCATTTCAGGGCCAGAGGCTAATCAAGTGGACACCTCTCCATCCATGGTCCTGGCAGCTACCTCTCGTAGTGGATGGATGATGATGAGCACATGCAGGTATCACATGGCTTCTTTTTAAAAATTAAAGATAAATAACTAACAGACATAACTACAAACATCTATTAGCTTTGCACATTTAACTGTACACAATGCATACCTAGGGGCCTAAATACCCTAAAGGCACTAGATCCTGTTTAATCTTGAAAACTAAGCAGCCTTGGATAGTGCTTCAGTGGGAGACCACCAATGAATATCAGGGGAGGTAGGCTATATTTCAGAGGAATCAACTGGCAAAACCACCTTGCAGTATCCCTTGACAAAGAAAAACCTATGCAATTCATGGTCACACCCATTAAGTCAACCGGTGACTTGAAGGCATATACACACACAGATGGAAGATCAGAAATATAAACAAAATGGTCACAGACATTAGGAACCATCATCTCCCCTATCATAGATAAGGAAGGGCAACTGGAACTAACCATTCTCAGTCCAATTCAAAAAGTTTGGGGGTTATGGCACTCATTCTCAGCAAGTCAAAGACTACTGAACTAAGTGGTGATTCATTAGAACAGGGGTTCCCAACCTGTGCTCCAAGGAAGGCTCTGCGGCCACTCCAGGAAAATGAAACAAATAACAATTGAATGAAATTAAAGAATAAAGAATATATTCTTATATATACTCCTAAACACAATTAACTTGTAAGAAATACAGTAGGCCTCTTAGGGGCTCCGCCATAGAAATAAGGGCTCAGTGAATCAAAAAGGTTGGGAATTCCTGCATTAGAACATCCAGATTAAGTAAATCAATACACCCCGGTCCCCAGGGACAATCCACTAACAGCAATTATTTCAGATTCAGGTTTCAGTGACAACACTGGGCAACAGCTAAACATTCTGGTTGGGTCAAAGAGCAGATGACAGGTGAAAGCTGCCCACACTTCGTGCTGGCTGGAGATGTAGTTGTAGTTCAGCACATCTGGAGAGCACCAGGTTGGGGACACCTGATGTAGCTTTGACAAAAGTAAAAGCTGACTAAAGGTAAAGGCATTCCCTGTTGACAAGGTTATCAAGTCGTATCCAACCATAGGGGGCAGTGCTTATCTCCGTTACTAAGTGGAAGAGCCAGCATTGTCAGAGACTACTCTGTGATCATATGGCCAGCATGATTACACAGAATGCTGTTTACCTTCCCACCAAAGTGGTACTTATTTATCTACTTGCATTTGCATGCTTTCGAACTGCTAGACTGGCAGAAGCTGGGACTAGTAATAGGAGCTCACCTCATCGTGCAGCACCCGGGTCTCAAACTGCCAACCTGCCAATCTTCCAATCAACAGAGTCAGCATCTTAACCACTTGAGCCATTGCATCCCTGTAGCAGACTAATGACCTAGTTATCGCCTGGTCACTAGCTTTAATGTGATCAACTGTACGCTGCATGATCTGAAAGCAGACAAGTTATTTAGAGCTGCATTACATACTACATGCCTATTTCTTCCTGTTCAATACTACTAAAGAAAAATGCATAACCTCAGCAATTTTTACTTGTTGCACAAACTATTATTCATTCAGGGGGGAAAAATCATGAAGCAGAATTACAATAACAGTTAGCCGTCCATATCCATGGATTCTGCAATCCACAAATTCAACCATCCACAGCTTGAAAATATATATTTTAAAAAAATCAAACCTTGATTTTTCCATTTTATATAAGGAACACTATTTTGCTACAGTACTATATATAATGACATGAGCATCCATGGATTTTGGTATCCAAGGAGAACAGAGGGTGCTGGAACCAAACCCCAGAGGACACTAAGGGCCTACTGTACTTGACTACAGTATTATTTCCAAAGTAGCCCCAATGGCTGGGCCTGGAAGCAATACAGAGATAGAACAGTATGGCTATAAGCTAAATATAAATTTGCAGTGCAGGATCTGATCTGTAAAGTCACTATGGCTTGGAAAGACTGGATAACTATAGTCTTCATATGGTTTGAAATAAAAATGAACAATTAAGATTCCAAGGAGTGCCAACCACAGTTTGGGGGGAACCAGGTTCAAATACTCACCCTAGTCATGAAGCCATCCTATGAAGCAGGGTAGATCCAATCATTGTCTTTCAAGCTAGCCTACCTCGCAATATTGTTTATAAGGTTAAAATGGTGGAAAATTTTCTATCACACTTGCCTCAACAATCTTTGTTAGGATTTCACCACTTCATCAATAAGCCATTAAATAGATAACTCAAAAATCTAGAAAAGCATTAATATTTGTCTAGTTTTGATTCTGCTATCCCAAACAACTTAAAGAACAGAGGCTGGACTTTCAAAGAAAGTTATTTCTTTTTGGTTTAATGACTGCCAGTTTAAGTGTTTAAGTACCCTGCTATTTCAGGAGAACACCCCAGTAACAAAGCCTGCATTCACTTTAACACCAAAACACACCTCACAGCAACAATTTATAGCATGGCATTTTAAGTAAAAGGTTTATTCTATCCACCACTTTAACTTCAGTTAGAGCTCTTGCTCGTTTGAGATAAAAAGAAACTATGGAGAGCTGTTAAAGTGGAGTTTTATCTTTTCCTCACATTGTCTGGATATCCTACTAATGGAAAGCCAAAAGGGTAAGAATAGGATGTGTGTTTAGCCAGAACATTAATCCAATATACCAATAAAGTCTTCTTTGGTAGAGTTCTTAAGGTAGCAATTACTGTTTTAAAACATTTGAGCACAAAGGATTAAATCCATTTGCTTTGTATTAAAAGTTAATATAGGTTAAGTGTTAACTGTAATAGATAATATATAATAGCCTTTAAGTATCTAATCCAAGGAGGAGAAAAGGAGCTTCCATTAGAAGTCTCAACAGTAACTTTTAGGAACATCAAAGAAATGCATCTGTCCTTGTCTTTTGTGAAGGTGATGTACTCAAGTTACTATAGATTCATGCAGTTGATACCAGCTATTGCCACAAAGCCTTCTCAGCTCTCAGAATCAAGTATGGTTGACAAATTAATTTTAGCCTTGGGATGCTGAAACACTCACATAGCTTCCTGTAGTAAATGCTCAGAGAGCATAAAAGGGGAAAATCTATCTTTTCTATCCACTTCATGCCTCAGGAGTAGAAAGTGGATTTAGTACTAGCAATCGCAGCAGTACAAGCTTTCACGTATATAAATTCAATTAAAATTAATCAGGAAATACTCGATCAACCCAACTAAGCAGTTTCTCATTTCATAGGAGAAACTTACCCAGGTTCAGAAACAGGGATGCAAGTCTTTACTAAACTTCTTATTAAAGATAGCAACGAGTAATTCCATCACTTTTCCTCCTGCTTCAAGAAAGCCTTCGAAAAATCATTCCGTTTTTGAAGGATATTTGCAAATTGGGACTTATTCTGTGCAATTATAGCATTTTCTGCACAAAAAAGAGCATTTTCTGCACAGGAATTGGTATTTCTGTGTTGAAATCTTATTTTCCAGACACAAAAGGCTGCTTCTTGCTCAGAAAATACTGTTTTCTGTACAAAACAACCACATGCAAATTTTCAGTCAACACTCAAAAAACATGTTTTTCATCCATTTTTCAAATATTCTTTCCACTCCTATTTGGAAACTTGCTACTTTTAAAGAAAAAATAGTTTCTTTCCAAACACAAAAAGGAGGAGGGGCCCTAAACAAGGCAGAAGTCTCTACCCCACCCCTCAAAAACCATGACTCTCCAATGGCCATTAACACTCCACATTCAAAGAATCTCACATACATTTCAGGCACCTGTTGCTCAGGTAAAATTTCAGGTACCCAGTTGCTATGAAAAGTAAGATCCCCAGAGAGTCCAGAGTAGAGGACTCAAGCAATGTTTCTCCTCCCCTTTTATTCTACCTAATTTTCTTTCTTACTATACGGAAGTCAACAGCATCTGTTAGTTAGCTGTTGATTTTCTATCTACATGAGTCTTGCATTTGATGGACTCTGAAGTATTCTCATTTTGATGAATATTTAGAATATTCTTCATATAGGATGAAATTCAGTTTGACTATCCTCATTTTAAAGGGGATAATTTTTAAATAGTCTTACTGCTTTCTTGATCTTGTGTTCCAATTACCTGAGTCAATTGCATTTGATGGACTCTAAAGTATTCCCATTTTGCATGAATATTTAGAATATTCTTCATATAGGATGAAATTCAGATTGACTATCCCCATTTTAAAGGGGATAATCTTGTGTTCCAACTACTTTAATCTAATTAATTCAAGAACTAAACTGCCAGCTTTGTACCACAGGCAGAGAACCTGACCTAGCTATTTCATACTCATTTGATTTCTCTTCATTCATGTCCAGTTTATAAGAGAGAGAGAGATGTACACAGACAGAAAACCTTGCGCACTCTAGACATTCTGGAGAACAGACCCTTTGCTCCCCTACTCTTGCAACAGAGGGGTTTTTTGAGAGTTTTTTTAATGATATTATAAATACAGACTCAAACAAAAAAATCCATCAGTGATACCTTTATTGGCCAACCAAAATGCACAATATACTTGTTGCAAGCTTTCGAAGCTCCATGGGCTTCTTCATCAGGCAAGATGTTACAAATCAAGCAGGAAAAAAGCAACTGAAGATGTTAGTCAGATGCCTACATGTTGTTTCAGCCTTTAGTTAAGACGGTATATGGTAAGAATATCTTTTGTAGGCAGGCTCCTCCTCCTTCTGACCCTGTGGCTATAGGGAAATTTAAAATTCATTTGCATCTCAACAGGGACCTCTCTTTTGCAATGGAGAGTAGCAAGGAATTCCAAAAGTAAATCAGCATGTGCTTTATAGACTATAGCAAAGCCTTCAATTGCATAGATCATAAAAGGCTGTGGAACACCCTTAAAGACATGGAGTGCCAACACATCTGATAGTCCTGATGAGGAATCTGTACTCAGGACAAGAGGCAACGGTTAGAACAGAACATGGAGAAACAGAATGGTTCTCAATTGGCAAAGGAGTCTGACAAGGCTGCATCCTATCATCTTATCTATTAAACTTATATGCAGAACATATTGTAAGGAAAGCAGGCTTGGACACGGAAGAGGGAGGAGTAAAAACAGGAGGAAGAAATATCAACAATCTGAGATATGCTGACAACACTACAATCTTAGCAGAAAACCTCACAGACCTTGAACAACTACTAAGGAAGATCAAAGAAAAAAATGCAAAGGCAGGCTTATTGTTGAACATAAAGAAAACAAAAATAATGACCACAGAGAATTTACACACATTCAAACTAAGCAATGAGGAAATAGAAATAGTAAGAGTTCTTATGTCTGGGATCAAACACTGACCAGAACGGGGACTGCAGCCAGGAAATCATGAGACGATTAAGAATGGAGATCACAGCTTTGAAAGAACTAGAAAAGATCTTAAAATGTAAAGACATACAAACCAGCACAAACGTCAGAATCATACAAGCCATCGTATTCCCTATTACCATGTGTGGATGTGACAGCTGGACAGTCAAGAAAGAAGACAGGAGAAAAATCAACGCATTTGAGATGTGGTGCTGGAGAAGAGTGTTGAGGATCCCATGGACAGCCAAAAGGACAAACAAATGAGTCCCAGAACAGATCATGCCAGAGATATCCCTAGAAGCCAAGATGACAAGACTTAGACTGTCATACTTTGGACACATCATGGGAAGACATGAATCATTGTAAAAGACAATAATGTTAGGAAAGGTGGAGGGAAGTAGAAAGAGTATGGAAAGCCACATGCTAGATGAATGGACTTTATTAAAGAGACCACAAATATGAGTTTGCAGGAGCTGGGCAGAGCAGTAGAGGACAGGGGGGCTGGAGATGTCTCATCCATAGGGTCGCCATGGGTCGAGACCGACACGAAGGCAGTTAACAACAACAAATGTCTCCATTCCAGTGAGGTCACAGGCTTCTTTCTGCCACAACTTTATTGGCTGGCCAATAAAGGTATCACTGATGGATTTTTGTTTGAATTTGCTAAATGGCCAACACAGGTACCCCTAAATGTTTTCTACATTATAGATGGATAGACTCAATCAAGGAACCAATGGCCCTGAATCTGTAAGATGTGAATAAAGCTGCTGATGACAAGTTGATCTCTCATTCATAAGGTCACCATAAGCTGAAGCCAACTTGAAGGTAGCTAACAACAAAGAGGCAAGTACCTGAAAAGGGACAAAAACATGGATCTATTTCATTAAAAAGTCAGGCTTTTATTTGTGACATAAAAGCCTTGCTGGATCGACCAATAATTCATCCAATATCTTGCTTTCCACAGTGGTCAACCAGATGATTCAGAGGAGCCTACAAGTAGAACATGAAGACAGTTTTCTCCCACTGTTGTCTCTCAGAAATAGGTATGCAGTTGACTACGACTCTAGAGACCAGGGTTCAAATCCCTGCTTAACCATGAAAACCTACTGGGTTACCTTGGGAAAGTCACACACTCTCAGCTCTCAGAAAACCCTTTCATAGGGTCACCTTAGGGATGCCATAAGTCAGAAACAAACAATTCAAGGGCACAGAACAACAACAACTGCATAGAAACTTCGAAATGGTCTTATATTTTACTCAATGCTCATTCCAAATTTCTCTTGATGTTTTGAGTACCGTGGCAAATAGGGCATTTATGTAGTGAGATGGTTAAGAATCTTTTCACTTCCTAAACCCAACAGGGTAAATTAAGTTACATAGGAAAGTTTGAACAAGTTTGTTACTGCTGTTCTGCATACTAGTTTCCAGTATTTCCTGCCCCACCTTCCTCCAGGGAGGTACACAGGAAATTATGTAGTATCAGATAACAGCTAAATAATATTTGTACCTTGCATATGCAAGTTATAAAGCTCACATATTTTTATGGTTATGGTAGATGAAAAGAATACCCGTCCATTTCTGTTTAGAAAAAGAGTAACGTCAAAAGTCTAAGCAAGTAGATTTTGACTTTATTAAGGTACTGAATGCTGATCTTAACAATTGTCATATGGGGGGGGGGGGAATATAAGAATCATGAGGGCTAAAAGGTTTACACAAAACCAAAGAAGAGCTTCTAATTAGGTTCAGAGAACTTCCTACTCTTGCATTAGTATGTAACTCACCTTCAGTTTTAAAGCCTTTATGGTGTGTTGGCAAAACTAATTTAATCTAGAATCTTGTTAAAAATGGGCTAATCTTTTATATATTGCTCTTGCATCTGAAGAAAAAGACAGCATAAAGGTAACAAGAAAGTCTAGTCTTCCTAGGTAGATGCAAGAAAGCTGATTAAACCATGTACAGGCAAAACCAATTAGGAAGTCAAACTGAAGTTATGCAAGAATCTCACAGCCTTGCTGGTCACAGACTGTCTGTTTCAAGGCCCATCACTGTACCTGGATGTATGCAAGCAATATAAACAAGTTAATAGCAAGGAATATTTTAGCCCCTCTTACGTGGTGAAGAGATTGCAGTATCTTAGATCTGGATTTAGCAACATTAATCATTCCTGTTTACAATATTCACTGTATTACTAGCAATGCCTGCATGAACTCCTCTACTTGAGAATGGCTAATCTATTAAAGTGAGAAGCCTTGTGACAAGATAACATCAAGACCAGCATATTGTATATACGTTCTGGAGCACCTAGCTCATGTAGGCAGTCTAGAATAATGTTTTTCCAAGGTTCATACCAAAGCTTTTTTGAAAGCAACATAAGACCTTTCCATATGAGTTATACGCAGCTGAGAAGGTATGCTTATACAACAGGAAAAGTTTTACTTTATTTTTATTAGTTACCTTTTTTCCAGTAATCTCAAGGTAGCATAAATGGCTTTCTGCAACCCCAATTTATTCTCATAAAATTCCTGTGAGGGTCATCAAATTGAGAGTGACACCAATTCAAGGCCACCCAGTGAGTTTTATGTCTCAATAAAGACATGAAACTGGATTCTCCAAGTCTTGTCCAATACTAACCACCCTGTTAGCTAGAAGCTAGAATAAATTTAAATAACAAGCAGAAACAAATAACAGAGAAGCAACCTATCTAATTAAAGGAAAGGATAATTTAATTTGGTGAATCTTTGTCACCTGGGTGGTTCTTTAAATGAAGTTCTTCCTCAATTCATACTAAGCTGTCTCATTCTAGCTGCAGCATTAGTCCATTTGGAGAAATATTATCTATGCCACCTGGCACCAGCTTTCCCATGATCTTAGGCAAAGGTCATAGTACACATACTCTCCTTAACTGGGATGCCAGGTCTTCTGAGCGTAAAGCAAATGCTATGTGTCTCCTTAAATTATCCAACATACATGACCTAAGCATATATTCAACCTTCTGACCTTCTTAAATACACATGCGTCTAAGACAGGGGTAGGCAACCTTTTTGAGCTGGGGGCCGGGTTGCTGTCCCTCAGACAATTGGGGGGGGGGTGAAGCACCAAAAATAAATAAATAAATAAGTAAATAAATAAATAAAAATATTTTTTAAAAAAAAAATTAAAAAAATTTAAATATGCATGCACACTCTCTCAGCCCCAGAAAAGCCATGGCAAAACCCCTGTGGAGATTTTGCCAAGAAAACCTCAAGAACAAGTAATAACAACAGTAATCAATATCATCATGGCGGGTGGCGGCGGCGGCGGCAGGACCAGCCTATGGCCGGTCCAAAGGTCTCACGGGGCCGCATCCGGCCCCCTGAGGCCTTAGGTTGCCTACCCCTGGTCTAAGATAAGATGACCAGAAAGCATTCTAGATATTGCCTACTTTTGCAATCTGTAAAAACACGTTGGCTAATGAAGCTAGTTTACATCACCATTCTCAGTTTTCCCTAGAAGAGTATGCATGGAAGAAATTGTACAGAAAATAAAATAAAATAAAATTTTTAATCTCAAGCCAACCCCAGATCAAGAAATTTGCTTCATTTTACAAAGGAGTTCTCATACAGGCAAGATTATTACAAACAAGGAAGAAATAACCCCTTTGGATGATAAAGAAGCAATCTTAGTCAGAATACAGTTTCTGACATAACGAAGAACTGTGCAACTAATATATACATCACAATATTACGTGTTCAACGTTGACAGCTCTAACCATAACCAGAAAACTGGGGTAGGGAGAGAATAAACCACCATCTCTTGCCAAGCTATTCCAATGTGCACAATTATATATATTATATATATATATATAGTGGTAGTCCTCAAATCAAAAATGATTCATTTATAGGAGCCCTTTCATTTGCCTCCATCCCCAAGAACAAGATAATACAACCCTACCTTTATCAATTGCATAGCCTTGAAATTATCTCTTCAATATCCCAGCTACTTGATTAACACTATGATGCAAAATATTTCAAAACAGAGTAAGAACACTACCCTGGTTTGCTTTAAAGTTGATAGAAGTGTAGGGAAAGCTGTCAGACAGCCAACAAGGAAAATAACATCTGCTTGATGCAGGAATGGAGGAAGTGTGGCATGTGAGCCATATCTGGAGCGCTCAAGGTCCCCTATCTCCCCAAATTTTGTAATTTTTTTACTAGAAACACATCCCGCTAGGGCAAGTGGAAGCAATTTTGCTACATTTAGACACTGCCTGAGCTGTTTTAAAATTCAAAGATATAGTCATGTTACTCTGTAGAATCAATATGTAGAAAGAACTTGTGGCACCTTTGAGACTAACTAAAGAAGGAAGTTGGCAGCATGACCTTTCGTAGACTTAAGTCTGCTTCCTTAGGTCTATGTCCAAATGCATCTGAGGAAGCAGATTTAAGTCTATGAAAGCTCATGCTGTCAACTTCTTTCTTTAGTCAGTCTCAAAGGTGCTATAAGCTCTTTCTATGGGCTGTTTTAAGTTCAACTCCAGTTTGAGTGTTCATGTGCCTTCAAGCTGCCTGTTGACTTATGGTGACCCCATGAATTTCACAGGGTTTTTTTTCTTAGGCAAGGAATATTCAAGAGGTGGCTTGCCATGCTAAAATGTAGCCTACAGCACCCTGACATCCTCCCTTCCAAATACTAAATAGGCTCAATCACATTTAGATTCCAAGATCTGGTGCCTTCAGGGTATTCAAGCGGATCTTTTTATTTCCTTGTTAAATACAAGTCTTGCCTGGATCCTAAGACTGCCTCAGGAAGCCAAAATGCAGGTGCCTGTCTCCACCGCCCAATTCAGGGGTGGACAAAGTACACTTTAGGACTACATGAATCCCCCAAGGCTGTTTGTATTGCCCAGATCTGCCCTTTGCCCGGCCAAAAAACAAAACCCCAGAAGCTTCTAAGCGTAGCAAGGCACCTTTTAAATAGGTTGCATTATTCAACAACATTCTATCTACCTATCTAAAACCAGAAGTGGATTCCAAGCACTTACTTTTCTTATTTTCTTTTTTCCACCACCATTTTTGATAGTTCATGTGGCCACCAGATCTAATGTAGCAGCTTACCTCGCTGTAATGAAACTAAAAATGATGGAGGAACACTAACAAAACCCTCTTGTGAAATGTTTTCTTTTTTTGGAATGAGTGCAATGTTCTATTACAAGTTTTTATGATATTTTTAAAATTAAAAAAACCTCTAGATATTTGATATTTTCTGATAAATGCTGTAAAGTTTAATCTGATATCAAAATTTCATGCTTCTGCAAGATACATTGCTTCTTTATTCTGAGTGCTTGGAAGTCCACTGAAGATTTTAGAATCTGTCTGGATAGTACGTATTGTATTTGTCTGGGCATTACATGTTGTTTACCACAAGATTAGTAGACTCTGCTTCCAAATTTTCCCCTTAATTCCTCAAATGGCCAAAATTAAGATACATGAACTTAAGACAGCATAGGATGCAGCAGTCTCCAGCTCTCTAGTTTGGAACACACAGGCTGAGTCTCCCTCATCTGAAATGCTTGAGACCAGAATTGTTTTAGATTTTGGAGTTTTTCGGATTTTGAAATATTTGCATATACACTTGGTCCCTCCCCATTCACAGACTGCCTGCCGCCTGCAGTTTTGATCCTTCACAGACAGCAAGCCAGAAGGGACAAAATGGTATGTGCATCCCAGGCATGCATGCAGCACCGCACAAAGCAGCACGCAGCCATTATAATCAATGGGGACTTGAATATTTGTATTTTTTCTGATTCACAAGGGGGTCCGGAACGGATCCACCATGAATCTGGAGGGACAAGTGTACATAATGAAATATCTTAAGAGCCAGTGTGGTGTAGTGCTTTGAGCACTGGAATATGGAGAACAGGGTTTGAATCTCTGCTCAGACACAGAAACCCACTGGCTGACCTTGGGAAAGTCACACTCTCTCAGCCTCAGGGGAAGGCAATGGCAAACCCCCTTTGAAGAAACTTGTCAAGAAAACTCCATGACAGGGTCACCTTGACTTGAAGGCACATAATGACACCAACAAGATATCTAAACATGAAATTCCTTTGTGTTTCATATACACCTTATACATATACCCTGAAGGTAATTTTATGCACAGTATTTTAAAATATTTCTTGTGCACAAAACAGTTTGTGTATAAGCAACCACAGAAAGAAAGGTGTCACTGTCTCCACCCATGAGGACAATTTCAGATTTTGGAGTATTTTGCAATTCTGGATAAGGGAGATTCAACCTGTATTCATAATTTTGCTGTTACAAAGCTAAGCCCTTTAGAGTTGCTATTTAAACCATATTTGCCTAAGAGTAAGACCGACTAAACAAAATGAATTTATAAAAGGCAAAGGTGACCATCTCATGCAAACAGAGGCTGCATCTGCACTGCAGAAATAATCCAGGCTAACACTACTCTATGACAATAAAAATAACATAATTGATGACCAGGAAGGAAGAAAAAAAACACTGGATGCAATACACAGAAGAATTATAAGAAAGAGATAACAAAATGAAGGACACGTGGAATGTAGAGCCATATGAAGATGAACCCTAAATTTTTAAATACGATGTGAAAACTGCAATAAGAGAAAAAGCGAAAAACAAATCACCAGGAGGCTAGACTGCCCCTCCTCCCTGCTGGCCTTTTGCAGGCAAGCAAAAACATTTTTATTCCAGAAAGCTTTTTAAAAACCATGCAGGCTTGGTTTTATTGGCACGGTGGTTTAGATTATTTTTAACCTTTGTATGTTTTAAATTTTATATGTTTAAATTTTAGCTTTTTAATGTTTTAATTAGGCTATTTTATGTGTTTTTATGTTGTGAGCCGCCTTGGGTCCTTTTTTTGGGAGGAAGGCGGGATATAAATAAATAAATATTGTTTATCCATTTCTTAATTCCTTTAATTTCCTTTCATTTTTTTCTTCTCTTCTGTCCTGACTGTTTGAGATTCTTCTTTTCTTTTATCTTCTCAATCTTCCCCAACCTCATTCCACCTTATTTCCGAGCAGAGGGGCGGGTTATAAATAAAACTTATTATTATTATATTTATTATTATTTCCTTTCATTTTATTTCTTTTACTCCCTCCTACTAATTCTTTTCTCCTCCCTCCCTCATATTCTTTATCTTTTCTTTCTATACCATCTCCAACTCCCACTCTTTTACTTCCCATCTGTTCTCATAACTCCTCCCTTCCTTTTTCCTCATTACTTTCCTACTTGCTCTTACCTTCCCACTTGCTCAATACCTTCTCCCACCTACATTTCCCTTCTTTATTCCTTTCCTTTTTCCTCTTCCTCTTTTCCTACCCAAAATTCTGGGACATTTAGCCTTATCTGTTAGAGAGCTCTGGTGCCACAACAAACTAGAGTTCCCAGGATTCTGTAGGATAGAGCCATGACAGTTAAAGAGGTGCTGGAGGGCTTATTTATCCAGGGGAAATGCAGCCGATGAGAGAGAGAGAGAGAGAGAGGTGCATTTGAAACTAATTGCTGTATACATTTCACAAGAATGCAAAATAGTAGTTTTATATTCCAAGTAGCAAATGATGCATTCATCTAGATAAATTAGTATTATTAAGTTTATAGTTGCATGACTTCTCACAAAACTTTTTTCTCCCTAGTTGGGCACCCGCACAACAGCCAAATTTTTAAAAAATCAGCTTTTTAAAAAATCACCCCACCCTCAACTTCAGAAATGTCTGTGATTGATTTCTAGAGTATGGACACAAACACAGGATATGATGAGTCAGCTTTACACAACTCCAGTGCCAGATCAGTAAGGTTGGTGTCAAGGATCAGTACATTAGGCCTCTGACTGGAGTCCATAGTGTAGCATGGAGCACACTCACAAGACCCCTGAGCCTGCTCCTCACCAGTACAACATGCTCGCAGAAGAGGAGGAAACAAACATAATTTTATTTTCATCATTTATAAATGCCACTGCCCTGTTGCTTGCTGTTGGCTCTTCATCTGTCAGGCAAACAAGGAACAGCAATGGAGATGAAGAACAAAAAGAACAGCAGTTGCTGACAATGCTGCTAAGACCCACCGAGGAAAGGGAACCAACTGAAGATGTCTTATGCAAGGGCCCTTCAAAACCTGGAGCAGCCACTACAGGTTAGCTCACCTCCAGCACAGAGCCAAAGTACCCTGAGATACTGACTGCGGAGATAAGGAGCCAAGGAAATCAGCCCTTCCCCTTTAAAGCATATGGAACAGATATAAGTTAGGATCCCAATTGGTGCTTATGACTTTTGGCATGTGTGGACTTGGCTTCAGCCCCTTCTTTCTGTGCCGTTCTATGAATACTAAGCTAACCATATAGAACTCAAGACAGTGAAACAAACCGTTTTGCTTTGTCCATTCTGAACTACTTCCTGTAGGGCGGCAAACACCTATACTGTACAGCCAACCCAAGGGCAACACTGTCAGTTGCATTTGAAAAAAGTAGACCAAGGAGCAAAACAGACTGCCCCGAAGGAGTGGATCTGTGCCACCACTTTCAACATTGGACCAGGGCTACGGCAACTTGCTTGGGGGAAGAGTCAGGATGGGCGGCGGGCAGCCCCCACGCCACCCCGATGATGGCCCTTTTCAGCCCGCAAGTCTATGAAAACCTATGCTACAACTTCTTTTGCTCAGCCTCAGAGATGCTAGAACAGGGGTAGGCAACCTTTCCCCTTTAAGGGCTGAGGGACTTCAGCTCCCAGAAGCCTCAGTCATGTTGGCCAATAGTCCCATGTTGGCCAATAGCTCCTGGGATTCTGGGAGCTGAAGTCCCTCGGCCTTTAAAGGGGAAAGGTTGCCTACCCTTGTGCTAGAAGATCCCTATGCACACTGATGTTCCAAACTGAAGGACTGGTTATTTGAAGCCCTGGTGAAGTTTGCCAGGTGAGAAAGCTGAGGGTAAATGTGTTACTGTGAATGGCCAGTGCAGCATCATGTGTCATCTGACCTGCAGAAATAATCCAGTTCGATGCTGCTTTAACTGTCATGGCCCCATCCGATGGAATTCTGGGATTTGTAGTTCTGTGAGACATTTGGCCTTCTCTGTCAGTGCTCTGGTGCCAAAACAAACAATCCCAGGATTCCATAGCATTGAGCCATGACAATTAAAGTGGTGTCAAACTGGATTATTTCTGCTGTGCAGATGCAGCCAAAGTGTGTCAAGAAGGCAGTGGGGCAAGAAGTCAGGATGTCCTCCTCCCTAACCACAGTCCTGTGGGGGCACAATAGAAAAAACATGGATGCATGTGTGATTAAAATGAACTCCTGAGTTTGGTACAATCACATCCAAAATCCACAAAAGAATGATACCTTTACAGGGCCAAAATGCACAACACACATGTTGCAAGCTTTCGAAGCTCCA
The DNA here is from genome assembly GCA_026167975.1 of Phrynosoma blainvillii. Lineage (NCBI taxonomy): Eukaryota > Metazoa > Chordata > Lepidosauria > Squamata > Phrynosomatidae > Phrynosoma > Phrynosoma blainvillii. Next base: position 127,829,913 of record JANUYF010000001.1, on the reverse strand, counting down.
CTGGCTTCTTCATCAGGCAAAGGTGTTAAGAATCATATAGGAAGGGGAATAAACATTATGACAATGTTAGTCCCAAGCCTGCATATTGTCAGATTTGTTTCTCAGTTCAGGTGGTAGTGGAGGGACATTCAGCCAACACAGCTACCCTGGATATGTTTCCTCACTTTGGGTGACGCTTAATTCCTCCTGTGGGGCAAAAGATTTGGGAGGGAGGGAAAGGAGGAGGAGTGAAGAGGCCCACAACTGAAGCCCTCTAAGTAGGCTTGCCATATGTCCCAGAAAACTGTGAAAACCCTGGATATGATAGCCCTGCCTAAGTATTTGAAGAGGTGTCATATTGAGGATGGAGCAAGCTTATTTTCTGCTGCTCCAGAGAATAGGACCCGGAGCAATGGATGCAAACTATAGGAAAAGAGATTTCACCTCAACATTAGGAGGAACTTCCTGACGGTAAGGGCTGTTCAACAGTGGATCATACTCCCTCAGATGGTGGTGGAGTCTCTTTCTTTGGAGCTCATTAAATAGAGGCTGATGGCCATCTGTCAGGGGTGCTTTGATTGCAAGTTCCTGCATGGCAGAATGGGGATGGACTGGATGGCCCTTGAGGTCTCTTCCTTCCAACTTTACAATTCTGTTTCTATGAAGGGTCTGAAAAATGTCTCACTTGGCCAGGCCAGCTGAAGCAGCAGATCCCAGATTCCTGAAGGCATGAGTGAAACCTCACAAGAAGACTCATCATCCCGCCCTTGAAGTTCTGGGTGGTATGGTACGGGCACGCCAATCCAAGAGCCCAGACAGAGGGAAGGGAAAGGATGTGAGCAAAGAAGAGCTTGCGTTGTGTCCTGGTAAGCGTGTGGTGATGCTGCTTTAAGTGGTTGAACTTCCACATGGCTGCCAGAGTAAGGAGGAGTCCCTATTGCTCTGGTGGCTACTTGGGAGATTCCCTCCATCCCCTCCCCATAGAAGCGTGTGGGGGAAAATAAAGGGGGGGGGAGCCCTCCAGTGGGCCTTGACTCATGGTGACCCTGTGAATGAGACACCTTTGCTAAATTCACTTCCAAGCTGCTAGAATTCAGAGACATAGGTTTTATTTGCACTGCAGAAATAATGCAGTTCAACATCACTTTGGGCCTTTGCAGACTGCCAGAAATAGTGCACATTGAGTCCACTTTAAGGGTTAGGGTTAGTGCTAGGGAGTCATGGGAATTGTTGTTGTTTTTCTGAGACATTGAGCCTTCTCTGTCAGAGAGCTCTGGTGCCACAATAAAATACAGTTCCCATGATTCCCTAACCCTAACCCTTAAAGTGGACTCAATTTGTACTATTTCTGGGAGTCTGCAACCCCCCTTTGACTGCCATGGCTCAATGTTATGGGATTCTGGGATTAGTAGTTTTGTGAGACATTTAGCCTTCTCTGCCAGAGCACTCTGGCGCCACAACAAACTACACAACCCAGAATTCCACAGCATGGAGGCATGGCAATTAAAGCGGTGTTAAAATGAATTATTTCTGCAGTGCAGGTGCAGCCAGGGTGTGCCAAGAAGCCAGCAGGCCCACAAGTGGCCCTCCTCAAACCTTCACAGTCACGGGGGAGGGACTACAAATCCCAGCATGTGAACTGATGGCAATAAACAATAATATATAACAACAACTGAAAATGCAATAAAACAATGTGAAAGGTCAAAATGTGTTGTCTGTGGTTCTTTTGGGGAGGTTGTTGTCAATAAATCCCATACACTTTTATCTTGGTTTTGTGAAAGGAGATTATGGCAGGGTGACCAAAGGACCTCCTTTTCCAGGACATGCCCTCCATTTCTGCCTTCTGTCCAGGATAAATTCCAAAATGTCCTCCACTTTGAGCATGATGAAGAATCATGGATTGACATTCATATGAGTGTTTTTAGCTTTTATTTGGTCATGCCCTCCATTTTTCTTGAACGTGCTGCATTTTACAGGGCCTTATCCTCCTTTGCAGTTATTATGGCAACCCTATAGCTCTCAACCAGCATGGTGCAGTAGTTTGAGTATTGGTCTATGATGCTGGAGACCAGGGTTTGAATCCCAGCTCAACCATGAAACCCACTGGGTGACCTTGGGCAAGTCACACTCTCTCAGCCTCAGAAGATGTCAATGGCAAACCCCTTCTGAGGAAACCTGTCAAGAAAACCCTATGATAGGGTTGCCGTAAGCCAGAAATGACTTGGAGGTAGACAAAAATTGAATTCCATATGAACACAGCTCTGAATTCTCAAATATACCCAAATACCTTTTAATGAGTTTATACATGAAAAACATAAACTCAACATATAGTGGGAGCCAGGGTGCTTTAGAGATCTGAGTGGTAGATTAGGACTCTGGAGAGACCTGGGTTCGAATCCCAGCTAAGCCATGAAACCTATTGGTTGACCTTGAGCAAGTCACACTCCACACTCTCTCAGCCTCAGGAGAGGAAATGACAATCCCGCCTCTGAAGAAACTTGCAACAAAAACAAAAACACCTCATGAAAGGGTGGCCATAAGCCAGAAACAACTTGGAGATATACAAAAATTAAATTCCATATGAATACAGCTCTGCATTCTCTTCTCTCTCTCTCAGTTTCTCTCTATTTACCAATACTTTTTATTGAGTCTATACTGTACATGAAAAACATAAGCTCAACATATAGTGGGGGTCAGTGTGGCTTAGAGGTCTGAGTATTGGCCCAGGACTCTGGGGAGACCTGGGTTCGAATCCCAGCTCAGCCATGGAAACCCACTGGGTGACCCTGGGTGAGTCACACTCTCTCAGCCTCAGAGGATGGCCAAGGCAAACCCCCTCTGAAATAAACCTTGCCAAAAACACCCTATGACAAGGTCTCCTTAGGGTCACCATAAGTCAGAAACGACTTGGAGGCGCACAAAAATCAAACTCCAAATTAACACAGCTCTGAATTCTCAACATATAGTGGGAGCCAGTGTGGTTTAGAGGCCTGAATGTTGGTCTAGGACTCTGGAGAGACCTGGGTTCGAATCCCAGCTCGGCCATGGAAACCCACTGAGGGTGACTTTGGGAAAGTCACACCCTCTCAGCCTCCTCAGAAGATGGCCATGGCAAACCCCCTCTGAAGCAAACCTTACCAAGAAAATCCCATGAGAGGGTGGCCATAAGCCAGAATCAACTTGGACGTACATAAAAATGAAACTCCATACGAACACAGCTCTGAATTCTCTTCTCTCTCTCAATCTGTCTCTCTCTGTCTCTCTCTAATTACCAACACTTTTTATTGAGTCTATACTGTACATGAAAAACATAAGCTCAGCATATAGTGGGGGCCAGTGTGGCTTAGAGGTCTGAGTGTTTGGCCTAGGACTCTGGAGAGACCTGGGTTCGAATCCCAGCTCGGCCATGGAAGCCCACTGAGGGTGACTTTGGGCGGGTCACACTCTCTCAGCCTCCTCAGGGGAAGGCCATGGCAACCCCCACCCCCTCTGAAGCAAACCTTGCCAAGAAAACCCCATGAGAGGGTGGCCAGAAGCCAGAAACGACTTGAAGGCACACAACAGCAACAGCAGGAGGGGCAACCACGGCTGGCTCTGAGGCGCTGCTGGTGGCAAATGGCGGCGGCGGCGGCGGCGGCGGCGGCGGCCCTTCTCCCTCCCCGTTTGGTCTCTTTCTCTGTGCTTCTCTCACCTTGACCCTGACCTCGTAGGTGGTGAAGCGTCCCCTGCCGACCCCGACCGTCTGGGGGTTGCCGACGTCAATCTCGAGGAAGTTGCTGGGAGGCCCGTAGGCGTCGTTGAGGTTCTGGGGCTTGGTGATCAGGCGCCGGGTGTCCGCGATGGTCTCCGCCATTGCCTGCTCGCCCGGCCGCCCGCCCGCGCCCCGACGCTCGCGCCCGGCCGACGGAGAACCACAGAGACAACCAACCGCCAGCCGGGAGGGAAAGGAGCCTCAAGGACCCCCCTCAAAGGCCTCGTCACAGCACAGTCGCCCCTCCCCCCCTTCCCCTTCTTATTCACGGCCGCCACGAGCCCAACCGCCGCCCGCCCACTCCACCCAACTACGCGCTCAAAGCATCACGGGCCTTGGAGTCTTCTCCGTTGCCCGAGTTCCCTTTACACCGATGGCTCCCAGGACTCAGAGAGAACTACACCTCCCGTGATGCCTCGCGGGCGGAGTGAGTGAGAGAAAGGGGGGGGAAGGAGAGCAATCCCGGCCCGCGAAGAATTTCCTTTAAGGGCCCTCCGGGATGGAAAGGGGAGGAGTTCCAAAGCTGAAGCTGAAGGATGGCTTTGGGAGGAAGGGAAATGAGAGGACACTGAGGGCCTGAACAGACTGCAAGAAATAATCCATCTTGAGACCACTTTAACTGTCCTGGCTCAATGCTAGGGAGTCATGGGAACTGTAGTTTTTTTCTGAGACATTGAGCCTTCTCTGTCAGAGAGCTCTAGTGCCACAATAAACTACAGTTCCCATGATTCCCTAGCACTGAACCAGGACAGTTAAAGTGGCCTCAAGCGGCATTATTTCTGGCAGTCTGTTCAGGCCCTGAGGCACTGCGGAAATAATCCGGTTTGAGACTGCTCTAACTGCCCTGGCTCAGTGCCACAAGGGAATCCTGCGAACTGTAGTTTGTTGTGGCACCTTAGCTCTTTCTGACAGGGAAGGTTAAACATCTGACAAAGCTACAAATCCCAGAATTCCCTAACATTGAACCATGGCAGTTAAAATGGTCTTTCCTGATGCTACATTGGAGAAATAAAACAGTTTGACAGCCGTGGCTCAATGCTGTGGAATTATGGGATTTGTAGTTTGCTGTGGCACCAGGGCTCTTTCTGATAGAGAAGGCTAAATGCCTCCCAAAACTACAGCTCCCATAATTCCATAGCACTGGGCCAGGGCAGTTAAAGTGGTCTCAAACTGGATTATTTCTGCAGTATGTTTTGGACCTTGGCCAGTGTTGCAGTGATTTAAAAAAGAGAGATCTCATGCAATCAGGCAGCCCTGTTGATCCCAGTGGGTTTAGGAGGTGCTCCCAACTCTGGGCAGGAGGAGAAGGTTGCATGCAATAAATACCTACAGTCAGCCCTCCATATCAATCATCCAGTCTAGGAAAATATTTTTAAAATATATACATTCCAATACATAAACCTTGATTTTGGCCTTTTATATAAGGGACATCATTTTACCCCACCATTGTATTTAATGGGATTTGAGCATCCACGGATTTTGGTATCCAGGGGGGTCCTGAAACCAAACCCCAATGGATACCGAGCGCCCACTGTATAAAGGCCTGAACAGACTGCCAGAAATAATCCAGCTTGAGACCACTTTAACTGCTTTGGTTTAGTGCTAGGGAATCATGGAAACTGTATTTTATTGTGGCATCAGGGCTCCTTGACAGAGAAGGCTCAATGTCTCAGAAGAACTACAATTCCCATAATTCCCAAGCATTGAGCCAGGACAGTTAAAGTGGTCTGAAGCTGGATTATTTCTGGCAGTCTGTTCAGGCCCTAAGATTTCATGGCTCCTGCACCTCCTGGCTTGAGACACCTCCTCAGCAACCCATTAACTGAGCCGATGCCACCATGCTAGACTACCAGCATGCTGCAAGTATAAACCAAGTCCCTGTTGTTGTTGTTGTTCACTGCCCTTAATTTGGCCTTGACTCATGGCAGTCCTGTGGATGAGACACGTCCAAGACAGATGCACGCACACTCCATCTTCAACTGCCCTGCTCAGGTCTTGCAAGCTCATGGCCATGGCCTCCTTGATTGAGTCTCTCCATCTAGTGTGTGGTCTTCCTCTCTTTATGCTTTTCTCTGCCTTTCCTAGCATTACAGTTGTCCCTCCCCATTCGTGGACTATGAGTCCATAGTCTCAGTCCTTCGCAGACTGGCAAGCGGCGTGGGATAAAATGGTGCACGTGCCCGCAGCGCACATGCAGGACTCCATGCAGGAGTGCACAGCCATTCAAGCCAATGGGGCTTGAATATTTGCAGTTTTTCATTTTCACAGGGGGGCGGAACAGATCCCCCACGAAAACAACGGGACGACTGTATTGCCTTTTCTAATGTGTCGTGCCTTCTTGTGATGTGGCCAAAGTACGACAGCCTCAATTTAGTCATCTTGGCTTCCAGGGAGAGTTCAGGCTTAATCTGTCCTAGGGCCCATTTGTTTGTCTTTTTGGACATCCAGGATATATCCTTGGCACTCTTCTCCAGCACCACATCTCAAAAATTAATTTAATTTCTTCCTATTGGCTTTCTTCACTCTCCAGCTGTCATATCTATGCAAGGTGATGGGGAATACAATAGTTGAACTATCCTCCCTTTAGTGTTCAGAGTTATATATTTGCACTTTATGACCTTGTCTAATTCTTTTATAGCTGCCATTCCCAATCCTAATTTTATTCTTATATATTGATTTCTTCTATATCTCCTTCTTTGGAGGTCTTTAAACAGAGGCTGGATGGCCATCTGTCAGGGATGCTTTGATTGAGAGTTCTTGCATGGCAGGGGGTTGGACTTGATGGCCCTTGTGGTCTCTTCCAAAAATGATTCTATGACTGCAATTCCCATTCTGTTAGTGATTGATCCAAGGTACAGGAAAGTCCCTGTCATTTCCATTAAAAGGATTTCAAAAACAATGATGATTGCCATTCTAGCATCTCATTCTTTTGCCTATTGGAAGAGATAGCATGTGGCATCATGTTAATAATAATAATAATAATAATAATAATTTATTTATATTTGCCGCCTCTCCCTATGGATTGAGGCGGGAGTACAAAGATAAAATGTACAAAATATACAGTAGTACAGTCAATAAAAAAGAAAAACATAACAATAAAACCACAACAGTAATAGAAAGAACAATAATAAAAACAATAAACCCAACAATAGAAACAATAAAAATAACAGCAATAATTAATACAATAATAAAATTACAATGCAGGTCTATGCCGCAAGTGATATAATCTTTTTCACCTGGGAGGTCCTTATAAGATGGTAATGTCTAATCTTATGTTCAGTTAGGGAGGTCAAGTGGATAGGCCCGCCGGAATAGCTCCGTCTTAAGTGTCTTCTCAAAGGCCTCTAGTGTGGAAATAAGACGAATCTCCTCAGGCAGGCCATTCCATAACTTGGGGGCTGCAGCCGTGAATGATTTTTGTGAAGTAGATATTAATCTAGTTTTACAGTAATTTAGTAAATTCTTCCCTGATGTTCTGAGGGTGCAGGACGGATTGTGTGGGGAGAGGTGTTCCTTCAAGTAACTCGGACCCAAGCCATGTAGGACTTTATAGGTGATGACCAACACTTTGTATTGAGCCCGGAAGCTAATTGGCAGCCAGTGAAGAGCTTTTAATACCGGTGTAATGTGGTCTGCTCTAGATGTTCTGGCGACCAGTCTGGCTGCCGCATTTCGAACCAGTTGAAGCTTCTGAACTTGGTACAAAGGTAGCCCCATGTAGAGCGCATTACAGAAGTCCAAACGAGAGATTGCCAGGGCAAGTACTACTGTTTCAAGGTCCCTTCGGTCCAGGTAGGGGCGCAGTTGGCGAATCAGCCAAAGCTGGTTCCAAACACTCCTGGCCATCGCATCTACTTGAGATGACAACTGCAGAGATGAGTCCAGGAGTACTCCCAAACTGCGTACTTTATCCTTTAGGGGAAGTGTGATCCCATCTAGGACTGGGTGACAAAACTCCCTTCCCGGACCGGGAGTACCTATCACTAGTACCTCTGTTTTCTCTGGATTCAGCTTGAGTTGTTTTCACTCATCCAGCCCATTACCGACCCAAGGCAGGCATCCAGAAGAGCGATGCCATCCTTAGTCACCGCAGTAGTCGGAGACATAGAGAAATAGAGTTGGGTGTCATCAGCATATGTGTGATTACTAGTAAGTGATTACACAATAACCTGTCTTTTTCTTATCAACAGTTGTTTTGCCACTATGAAATAAGGCAAAAGTCTGTAAGTGTGCTTTAATGGTCCAAGCATGAGAGAGGCCGTGGATCAGGAACCACTGCCCACCATGCAAGGCCAAGCTGAGGTGTTTGGGGTCCTGGAGCAGTTCCTAAACCAGGACATCCTTTATGCTTGTGGCACTGCTGGGCAGAGAGAAACCCTCAGTGAAGCTGGAGTAGGTATCTTCTTGGGAGTGAGGAAGGGTGCACTTTTGCCCATCCTTCCTAGCTTGACTTCCGAGCATGACTTAAGTCCAAGCTTCACAGAAAGTAAACTTTTTTATGTACCATCTGTTTCTTCACTCACTCTGCAGCTGAAAAATTAAGCCAGGGTGTGCACCAAATGCTACCAAGCTTCAAGAAGGAGTGGGAAAGATCTTCAGCTCTGCTCTAGCTAGGAGCAGTGCTGTCTTAAACAGCATCACAGTACAAGAAAGGTACATGTGTGACGTCAGGAGAAGTGTGAAACCCTACCCATTTGTTCCAGTTGGACCACTGATGAGCCACAGAGTTGGAAGACACCAGAGGGGTCATCCAGTCCATCTCCCTGCCTTGCAAATAGACAAGTACAATTAAAGCACTCCTGACAGATTGCCATCCAGCTTCTTCTTAAAAACCTCCAAAGAAGGAGACTCCACTGCGCTCTGAGGCAGTGTGTTTCACTGTCAAACAGCTCTTACCATCAGAAAGTTCTTCCTATTGTTTAGGAAGGCGTAATCTCATTTTCTGTAGTTTAAATCCATTGCTCCGTGTCCTCATCTCTGGAGCAGCAGAAAACAAGTTCTTATATATGATATGCTTTCAGATAGTTAAACATGTCTATCATGTCACTTCTTAATCTTTTCTTCCTTAGTCTAAATATACCCAGCTGCCTTGTTGACATTTACTGTATATATTCATGAATAAGTCTAGAAATTTTGGTAAAAAAAATTGACTCAGAAAACCTGGATCGACTTGTCCACAGGTCAATGTAAGTCCTGTATTTTAACTACTATCAAAAAAGGAACCATCTCTTGGTGAAAGGCAAAGCATAATCTGTCCTGGAAGCACTGACCTCCCTCTGTTCTCTCATCCATCCAGCCTTCAGTGTGTGCACAAACAGCTGTACCTACTGGGATCCTTAAGTCCTTTGGCAACATTTTTCTTTGTTTCATCCTTTAGATCCTTTGGTACATGCCCTTAACTTTTACCATTGACTTATCCACGGGTCATGTAAAAAATCCATAATTTTGTCCCCCAAACCTGCCTTTGACGTACAGGGGAGAAGCAGACAGCACAGAGCGCCATTTTTGGGGCAAGGAAGGGGAGGGGCAGCCGCTCGGTGGGCGCCCCAACCCCTTCCTGAAGACATAGTTGGAGCGCCGGACCCTCCGCACGTCTGGCACTCCGAGGATGCCTCTCCGCCGCAGCGTCCACACATGCTGCAGCGGAAGAGCCACCGAAGGTGCGCCAGCAGCCTTTTGCGGCGCACCTTCAGCGATTTGTGGAAGGAGCGCTATTTTAGCACTCCTTCCAGGGGCGGTGAAGCTGCGCCGCGGGGCCGAGGTGTGAGGATACCTCGGCCCCGCGGTGCAGCTTCCTGGGGCGGCCCTGTGCCACCCGTCTGCTTCCCCCCATGGTCAACTTATTGTTGAGTATATACAGTATCTGAACTGGTTTTGGGACTACAGTACTGTGCCCATTTATTTGGTAGTAAACTCCATGGAATTCAATGGGACTTACTTTTGAGTAAACATCTATCTAGTTGGGTGTTTGTGTATCAAAGTGGTTCGGTACTTCTCACAACACTGTGCCCTTGGTCATCATGCTTTTGGAAGATTTTACAGAAATAAAGTACCATTGTAGTATAAGTATGGTACACAAATACCAGTTCAATAATCTGCCAAAATGACTGGGAAAAGTCACATTACATTGATTGCATTGTACTAAAAATGACTGCATGTAATGGCCCTCAGTTACTTGATTTCCAGAGAAAACAGTTCAGTCACATTCTTCTCTAAAGAATTTGACACCCATCGTGCCCATTCAGCACCCTTGCAGAGTTTTGAGGAAGGAACATTTAGCTAAAAGCTTTTTCATCAGAAATTTGAAAAACACTGATTCAGATACTGTTACACAAAAACCACTATAATTGTGCAATACTTATTCAGGAAATCAGCACTTTCCTGAGGCAATATACTGAAATATACAATTCAGATACCATTAGTGTGTTAAAACTGCCAAACAAAAAGAAAAAAGCAGGTTAGATATGTACAGAAACCACACATTTTTTTAAAAAATAGTTATTTTTAGCAAACAATCTCTATAGATTTTGTTGAAGATGGAGCAGTGTCATCTACATAAAGATACCTTGGTGAACTCCATCTGGTGCTAGACTAATTGAGAAGTGACCTATTTTACAGACAGACCTCCACTCAAGCAAAATGACATATTTTCCATTTAGATTACTGGAAGACAAAGGTTGGAAGTAACACATTGTAAATATGTTACCTATAAGATGTTGCTGGGGAGGGGGGGGGAATGAAGGAGTAATATTGGCCAGCATTCTGTACTGCAGTTACAGATACATAACCTAGAGTTACAGATCTATAACTCCTCCATATGAATTAACTCTACATAGTGACAATCATGGCACTATTGCCACAATCCTAAATGCCCTCCCAAACCTGCTTTACCATGCAGCTCCTGCACTAAGAAATTTTGCTCAGCCAATTTCCAGCACAAGTGAGCAAGGCTGCAACAATCAGAAACAGGACCTAACGCAATTCCTTTTCAGAGTGTTTCTTGATGGCGGGACAGAGGTAGAAACGTAATGCTCCTGCTCCCTAATTGCTAGCAGACCGGACCTCCATCTTTGGATGCAACAGCTACCTGGTAGATTAAGGGGGGTTGCAGACTGCCAGAAATAGTGCAAATTGAGTCACTTTTAGGGTTAGGGAATCATGGGAACTGTAGTTTATTGTGGCGCCAGAGCTCTCTGACAGAGAAGGCTCAATGTCTCAGAAAAACAACAACAATTCCCATGATTCCCTAGCACTAACCTTAACCCTAAAAGTGGACTCAATTTTCACTATTTCTGGCAGTCTGCAACCGCCAGATCCAACCAAGAAATGCTACCTAGTAATGCATATATAACTAGAGTTGACAATGGAGAATATGGGCTGATAGGTTTAACAAGTAACATAGGGCCTTTACAGACTACCAGAAATAATGCAACTTGAGACCACTTTAACTGCCCTGGCCCAATGCTAGGGAATCATGAGAATTGTAATTTTTTCTGAGACATTGAGCCTTCTCTGTCAAGGAGCTCTGGTGCCACAATAACTACAGTTCCCATGATTCCCTAGCACTGAGTCAGGGCAGTTAAAGTGGACTCAAGCTGCATTATTTCTGGCAATTTTTAAAGGCCCATAATGACTGATAACACCATTAGATTTTTAGAATAATGAGTAGCACTTACGCATTAGAATGCTGCTTTATATGGAAGGCTATTTTGAAGGACTTGGGACCATTTTTGTATTTTTAAGTTTATTTTTTTAAAAATCAAAAAGTAACCCAGGACCAATAGATTACTCAACTGAAGCTCTCTATGGGGGGAAGCACATGAGTGTTTCCAGGACGCCGCCGGACGGAGCGCCGTGGGACCGCAGCTTCCGCACTGCAGCGCTCCTGCGGCGTCCCTGAAAGGAGCGCAAAAATAGCGCTCCATTCATAAGTCAGGGAAAGTGCGCACTAAACGCGTAGGGTGCACTTTTCCTGACTTATCCGCTGCAGCGTGTCCGGACGCTGCGGCGGGAGGTTGCCCTGGGAGCGCCGGCCGTGCGGAGGGCCAGCAGCTCCGAGGGCAACCTCAGGAAGAGGAAGGAGCACCGCGTGTGCGGCTGCTCCTCCTCTTCCTGGCCTCCAAGACGACTCTATTAGTTGTCTGCCGAGGCCCTATGACAATAGTATCATTTCTGGTCTTAAGTACCGTATTTTCCGGCGTATAAGACAACTTTTAAACCCAGGAAAATCTGGGTTAAAATCAGGGGTCATCTTATACGCCGGGTATTAAGACGAGGAGGAGGACAGAGGCGAGAAGAGGGAAGAAGCCAGGCAAGAGGAGGAGGACGGGGACGACGAGGAGAACGGTGGTGGCGAGGTAGGAAGAAGCCAAGAGAAAGGAGAGAAGAAGCCAGGAAAGAGCATGTGGAGGACAAGGAGGATGGGGGTGGCGAGGCAGGAAGAAACCAAGAGAGAAGAGGGAAGAAGCCAGGAGAAAGGAGGGAGAAGCCAGGCAAGAGAACGTGGAGGACAAGGAGGACAGGGGTGGTGAGGCAGGAGGAAGAAACCAGGCAAGAGAACATGGAGGATAAGGAGGACAGGGTGGTGAGGCAGGAAGAGGCCAGGAGAGAAGAGGGAAGAAGCCAGGAGAAAGGGAGAAGCCAGGCAAGAGAACGTGGAGGACAAGGAGGACAGGGTAGCGAGGCAGGAAGAAGCCAGGAAAAAGGAGGGAAGAAGCCAGGCAAGAGCACATGGAGAACAAGGAGGACGGGGGTGAAGGGGCAGAAAGAAGCCAGGAGAAAGGCGGGAGAAGCCATCAAGAGAACATGGAATACAGGGTGGCGAGGCAGGAAGAGGCCAGGAGAGAAGAGGGAAGAAGCCAGGAAAGAGCACGTGGAGGACAAGGAGGATGGGGGTGGTGAGGCAGGAAGAAGCCAGGGAAAAGCACATGGAGGACAAGGAGGACGGGGTGGCGAGGCAGGAAGAAGCCAGGAGAAAGGAGGGAGAAGCCAGGCACGAGCATGTGGAGGACAAGGAGGACGGGGGTGACGAGGCAGGAAGAAGCCAGGAGAGAGGACAAGGAGGAGGAGGACAGGGGTGGCGAGGCGGGAGGAAGAAGAAGAGAACCCTAAGGCGATCCTCTCCTGGGGTTTTCTTGGCAAGACTGGTTCAGAAGAGGTTTGCCATTGCCTTCCCCTGAGGCTGAGAGAGTGTGACTTGTCCAAGTTCACCCACTGGGTTTCATGGCAGAGTGGGGAATCAAACCCAGGTCTCCAGAGTGGTAGTCCAACACTCAAACCACTACACCATGCTGGCTCCTATTCCCATGTACTACCTATGAAACAACTGCAGACTTTTTTGTTGTTCTTGTGTGTCTTCAAGTCCTTTCCGACTTATGGCGACTCTAAGGCAACCTTATCATGGGATTTTCTTGGCATGTTTCTTCAAAGGGGGGTTGCCATTACCATCCTCTGAGGCTGAGAGTGTGTGACATGCCCAGGGTCACTTACTTGGCTGCAAACTGTACATACCCCAGAATGCATCACCTGGTATATTGGCAGTCCTTCCCCCCAACACTTTCTCATTTCCCTCCAACCACTCATAGCTGGGAGATGGAAATAATTTTTAAAGCAGCATTTAAATCTGGACCATTTTTTAAAAAGTTAGGTCCAAAACACACTGCAGAAATAAATGCTAGGAAACACGGGAGCTGTAGTTTGTTGTGTTTATAAGTGACAGTTTTCCTGCTAAGTACCTGCATGTCATAAGCATTTGAATTAAAATTACCATATTGAAATCAAATCTGATATTTTTTAAAATTTTATTGGTTTGCGTTGGAAGAAGGGTCATCTTATACAGCGAGTATATCCCAAATTCTATATTTTAACTGGAAAAGTTGGGGTCGTCTTATACGCCCAGTCATCTTATACGCCGGAAAATACGGCAAATCCCTTCGTCGGGGTAAGTACGTATAGGATTGGAGATTCAGTTTATTAATTCAGGGCCAAATTTTAATAAATAAATCTGAGACATGGGGATTCTCTTGTTTATTATTATTATTGTTTCTGCTGTTGTTGTAGCCTACAAAGTAATGGAATGAGAAATAAGACATTAAATACGGTATTGCCTTTCCTTCTAATAATAGCACTTTAAATTTATGATGTTAAGTAGGCAGCTAGATATTTCCTCCACATATTTCTGCATCTAAAGAGGCTTCTGGGGAGGAGGATCTGAGGGACAGAGCTGTTGGGGAGAGAGGAAGCCATCAATAAGGATTTGGAGTTTTTGCCTTTAGCACATAACGATGTCATTAGTAGACCTTTGCACAACACACTTTAATAAGAATTATTTTCCAGATTTATAGTGGGGGAATGAATGGAGCTGCCACAGGTCAACAGACAACTTGAAAGTACATATACACACATGTATCCTGAGGATAACTGGGATTGTAACAAAATAATAATTAAAAAAACAAAACTCTAAATTAGAAGTATTCAGAAATCTGCCTCTACTGTTTGCTTTTAAACAGTATGAGGGTGTGTGAGATACCTACGGTATTTGAATGTGTGAATTACTGTCCCTGGAGGCTTCCAGAAGGGCAATTCCCTCCTTCTTGTGGCAGAAAAAGGACAATCTAAAAAGGGGAGGTTGGGGAAGGTTAAGGGCAACAAAAACAGTCCTGCCCACTCCTGATTGATGGTCCCCAAAGCAGTATGCAATTAGAAATTAAAACAATATAGGAGTAATTAGACCTTTTAAAAAGCAGCAGCAAAACTGAGGCCAGAAAAGAGCAAGGCAAAAACATGCATGGAATTAAAGTTAAATCACCCCATACTAAAGACCTCCAGTTCTTGCTGGAACATAGTGGAAAGGGGTCAGGGTGTCCTCTAGGAGCAGGAATTCCATAAACGGGGATCACAACTGAAGAAGCTTTGGGTTACCACACTTCAGATCATGGTGGTACACAAAGCAAGGCCTCTATGGTATGTCTGACTGGATGAACAGAATATAGGGGCATGCTTTTAGATGCCTTCAAGTCACCTGCCAACTTCTGATGACCCCATTAATTTCATGGGGTTTTCTTAAGAATACACAGATGTGATTTTGCCAGTTCATTCCTCTGAATATAGCCTGGTATTTGTTGGCAGTCTCCCATCCAAGTATTAAAACAGTGTTTACCCTGCTTATCAATGATACTCTTTTAATATCCTAGGCTTTTGAGAAAAGCAGCTAAAAGAAATGGATAAAATCCTACTGAGGAAAGATATAACTCTGAACACTAAAGTGAGGATTGTCAAAGCCATCATATTCCCCATCACCACATATGAATGTGAGAGCTGGACAGTGAAGAAAGCCAACAGAAAATAAACTCATTTGAGATGTGGTGCTGGAGAAGAGTACTGAAGATTCTGTAGATGGCCAGTAAGACAAACAAATGGGTCCTAAAACAGAACCCAAACTCTCTCTGGAAGAGAATATGACTAAATTGAGGCTGTAGTACTTTGGCCACATCATGAGAAGATATGACTCACTAGAAAAGACAATAATGCTAGAAAATGAAAAAAGGTAGCAGAAAGAGAGGGAGACCACATGCTGGATAGTTTGGACTCAATCAAGAGGCTACAGGTCTGAGCCTGCAAGACCTGAGCAGAACAGTGCAGGTCTGGAGGTCTTGGAGATGTCTCATCCACAGGTCGCCATGAATCAAAGTTGACTCAAGGGCAGTTAACGACAACAACAACAAGGCTCAAACTGCTGAAAACTATAAAGGTGACATCCAGCATTTTAACTTGGACTTGGAAGCACACTGGGATTAACAAAGATAAAGCACAATAGAGTCACACTGTAAAACAGGACCCTGGCAGAATTGAGCAGCAGCATAATGCAGTTTGAAAATATGTTTCAAAGACTGGCCCATATAGAGCACATTTAAGTCTGAACATGACCAGGGAAACCAAAAATGGGATACTCTGGACAGACCTCTTTGTGAACACATAATTAAACGATGGCATTTGTTTCAAGATGTGGTGATTATTAATTTAGCTTTAAAATGTCATTAGACAAATTCATAAAGGATAGGCCAGTGGTGGCAAACCTTTTAGAGACCGAGTGCCCAAATTGCAACCCCAAACCCACTTATTTATCGCAAGGTGCCACATCCCTCTGGCTTTCTAGTAATGAACTCTGGCAAACTCTGTGCTGGGGCAATGGTGCAGGCGCCTACAGAAAGAGCTCTGGGTGCCCCTTCTGGCACATGTGCCATAGGTTCGCCACCACTGGGACAGGCTGGTGTCAAGGACTTCTAGTCACATGATGCCAGGAACAGAGAGAGTGGAGATTATCACACTCAGTTATAATAATAATAATATATAATAATAAAATTTATTTATATCCTGCCCCTTTGAGGTCAATCGGGGTGGCTAACAACAATAAAATGATACATAAACACGGCTTACTTGAGCCAGCTTAAAACACGGCTTACTTCAGCCAGCTTAAAATTAGAAGTAGGTGGCATCCTGATAGTATCACACACATTTAGCCACCGAAATCGCCACCCAGCTGCAGCCTGGCTCCATCACTGCTTCAAGGAGCACTCTTTGCGCCTCTTTTCGAAGCTGGGAGTTTTCAGCTTGAAAAAATGGCCACCAGAGCGCCCCTCCAAATGGCGATGGAGCCAGGCTGCAGCCAGGCAGCAATTTTGGCAGCTAAATGTGTGTGATACTATCAGGATGCCGCCCGTTTCAAATTTTAAGACGGCTCAGGTAAACCACGTTATAACTGAGTGTGATAATCTCCAGTATCCCTCTAATACCAATTGAGTAGGCGGTAGTTCTTGCATTAATATCCTCTTATGGATGTCCCACAAACATTTCTGGTTAGCCTCTGTGAAAAGCAGGAAGCTGGACTAGACAAGCCTTTGGTCTGATTCAACAGGGCTTTTACAACATTGTGTTGTGTGCCTTCATTCCTGACGACTCCATGAATTTCACAGGGTTTCCTTAGGCAAGGAATGCTAGGAGGTGATTTCGGCAGTTCCTTCCTCTGAAACATAATAGCTCTCATATATAAAACATGAATCTTTCTCTCTCCCAGTTTTCCTGTTAGGAAACTATAGTGAAGACATGCAGTATTCATAGTATTTGTTTACATATACATAGGCTGAACAGTTACAAATCAAAGATTATGAGAAAGCAGTATTTATTCTACCCTCTATGAGCTGTCAAGCCAGCCAGAGATCTTAGTTCCTACCCTCTACACAAGCAGGGTTCACAAATGGACGTTTAGATAAATACAAAAATGACAGGCCCTCATTAGACATTCAGAAACCAACTATAATTTAGCATAATTTAAAAGGCCATAAAATAATTTGAAAGAAAATATGATCTCTCTTTGCTTGCTAGAACCACAGGGCCCATAAACAGGTTATTTTCATGTATCAGGTTTTGTTTTTTGTTTTTTTTTGGGGGGGGGGGAATTAGCAATAGCAACCATATATATGCCCAGTTGTTGTTCATAGGACCATACAGAAACAAACCCAGCATGCCATAAATAAGTTTAACCTGTATTTGATATTTGTGACCTTGACAATGCTTTTCACCATTCTCCTCTCCTTCTCCTTTCTTGGTGCTATAATCATTCAGCTGGATTGGGTATACTTATATCGTTTTCCCAGATGCACAATTAAAAACCCTGGTGTTTGCAACTGAAAAAAGATGGACTTGAATTATGGAGAAGGTAAATTTAAACAAACGCAGACAGCTTTTTGCTGTAAGAAGCTTCATAGCTATATTTAGTATGAATCTTGTCTCATGTGAATTCCCAGGTACTGTGATTGGAGCCATGCCCCAGGTTCATTTCAACCGCTGAGAGAGGAGGTACAAGATGCAGTGTTTGCTCTTCTTTCAACATGCAATAATGTGCAGTTTTGTTGATGCCATGTGAAAAGACGAAGGATGTTCATCGCACACAAATGCACAGTTTTTAGCCCGCTGGATTGCAGATCAAAAGGTTAAAGAGAGGATTTATTAAGAATGAGTAGTGACAATTTAAATAAATCAGATGTTTTTGCCGAAGATTACGCTGTGATTTTCTCCAATTATTCCTGACATTTCACCCATTCATATCGTGATGAGAGTTAATAATGCAAAGAGGGGGAGAAAGACTCTTGTCTCCTTGTTTATTCATTGTTCTCAAGGAGCTAAGCTGTTTATAAAGAGAAGTTATTTGTTATTTAAATCACTCTTTACAGAAGTTGTTTATTTCCTTGTTTGAGTTTCTAAAAATACTGCTTCCAACAATTGCAGTGCCTTTTTGAGATGCCTGTTCAATTCATAGTGATTTGCACTGGAATTCTTTGTTAAATGGGCCCAGGTGTTGATGCATTTGTAAGCTGAAATCCATAAAAACTTTACAAAGGACAGAGAAAAGGAAATGGCTTCTGAAAACTCATAAAGAAGTTATTTGAAATCATTTTTAACAATGAAGTCATATAGACACTTAACTAGAAGTAAATAATAATAATAATAATAATAGTAATTTTTATTTATATCCCGCCCCTCTGCCACGCAACCCTAAAGGTTTAGGGTTCACTTCAGAGTGGATATGCATAGGATTATATTGAAAATTATATACATGTAGCACAATATCTTTAAAAGGTTTTGTAAGTCACAAAAGAGTCTTGCCACATAAAAATATATTACTTCCTAACAGAATCATACATGACAACACTTGGATACTACTTTTCCTAGTAAAAGAAACAGATGCATAGAATAGAGCAAAGATAAATCTCTTCAGAACAATCTGATGGTTTAGCCTACAGATTAAGGGTCTTTTCAGACAATGGAAAGTAAGAAAAGAAGCACTGTGTTGTTCAAGACAGGTGCTTATGCCTGCAACTAAAATAGCAGAATTCTGTGGCATGTTGCAAAGGAGCATACTAGTAGTAGCATAAGCTTTTTGCTTCTGGTAAATAAGGGCCAGTGAGATGCAGTGGTTTAAGTGTTGGACTAAGGCTCAGGAAGACCAGTGTTCAACTCCCTACTCTTCAGAGTTCAGGTGGGATATCATCACTCCCCTGTGCCTTACCCAAAAAAATCTATTCTGGAAGTGTCCCATAGATACTACAATTTATTTATTAAAGTGACATAATGCAATATATCCTGTTTATCTGAATCAACATTAGTCCCAGGTACATAACTTCTTTTGGTGTGTGAGGATAAAATATGCATTTATTTAATTTGTGAGGCCAGAGACTAAGGGTGCATCTAAACTGTAGCAATAATGCAGTTTGACAACACTTTAAGTGCCATATCTCCATCCTATGGAATACTGAGATTTGTAGTTTTACAAAGTCTTTAGCCTTCTCTGCTGAAGAGTGCTGGTGTCTCACAAAACTACAAATCCCAGGATTCTGTAGGATGGAACCAAGGCAGTTAAAGTGGTGTCAAAACAAGCTGTGCACCTGGGAACACTGTGGATTCAAATAAACAGGATTTCTTGCATTATGTCACTTTAATAAATAAATTGTAGTATCTATGGGACACTTCCAGAATAGATTTTTTTTTTACCATGAAGTGGTGTGAAACAGCATTATTTTTACTGTGTAGATGCACCCATAGTACTGTTTTTTGGGGGAAAAACATTGAGAGGTACAGCTGTATCCATACTGCAGAAATAATCCAGTTTGACACCACTTTAATGGCCATGGCTCAATGCTATGGAAAGCTGGGAACTGTAAATTTGTGAGAGATTTATCTTTCTGTGTCAGAGAGCTTTGGTGCCACAACAAACTACACTTCCAAGAATCCCATAGCACTGAGCCATGGCCTTAAAGTAGTGCCAAACCGGATTATTTCTGCAGTGTCCCAAATTGTGTCCACAGTGCAGAAATAACCCAGATTGACACCACTTTAATTACCATGTCTGATGCTAGGGAACTCTGGGATCTGTAGTTTTGTGAGACATTTAGCCTTCTCTGTCAGAGACCTCTGGTGCCATAATAAACTACAATTCCCAGAATTCCCTAGCACTGAGCTAGGTCAGTTAATCTCAAACTGGATCATTTCTTCAGTATGTTTTGGACCGTAGTTTGTTATGGCACCAGAGCTCTTTCTGACAGAGAAGCCTAAATGATATCTCACAAAACTACAGTTCCCAGAATTCCTTAGCATTGAGCCAGGGCAATTAAAGCGGCCTCGAACTAGACTATTCCTGCAGTGTGCTTTGGACCATACAGTCGCACTACCATCCTCCCAGCCGCAGGGGTACCCAAACTGTGCACTTCAAGAGATTTTGGACTTCAGCTCCCAGAAGCCTCAGCCATATTGGCCAATAGTCTGGGATTCTGGGAGCTGAAGTCCAAAAAAATCCCTTAACGAACACAGTCGGGGACAACGAATCCTCACAGTATTTTTTTTAAAAAAACACCACTTCCCAGCATGCCTTTCCATCCGGCTTGCCTTCCACCTGCCCGGGTCGGCCCTCGCGTTGCATGCTGGGGCTGGTAGTCTTGACCCAAGGTGAAGGTGACTGGGATGGATTAGGCGAGGGAGCCGTGGTGTCTGTGTGTGAGAAGCCTGGGCAACATGGCTCCCTCCTTGTTGCCCTGGGTTACCGGGCCTTGCCTGCTCCTCAGGGCCGCCCCGAGGCTCCTGGCCGGCTGGGCTGAAGCCGGAGGCGGCCCCCGGAAAGGTGAGGAGGGGCTGCGGGGATGTGGGAAGGGTTGCTTGGACCCCAAAGAGGGCTCTGGAAAGGGGGACCCCCTCCTCGCCCCTCACTGGACCCTCGAGCTCCACCGGCAGCGTGTGCTCCATGTTTTGCTTCACAGAGGAAGCCCCCTTTCCCCCTTCAGACCAGCAAGAGCGTTGGGTTTCTTCAGGGTGGCCAGGCACGTCCTCCTTTTACCCGGACGTGCCCTACA
Organism: Phrynosoma blainvillii; assembly: GCA_026167975.1. Classification (NCBI taxonomy): domain Eukaryota; kingdom Metazoa; phylum Chordata; class Lepidosauria; order Squamata; family Phrynosomatidae; genus Phrynosoma; species Phrynosoma blainvillii. Next base: position 127,809,285 of record JANUYF010000001.1, on the reverse strand, counting down.
TCTCAACCCTCTGCCCAGGAGGAGTTCCGGAACGTCCTCCATTTTGAGAAGGGCTGTGGAAGATAGAGGGGAGCAAGTGGGGTTCAGGAAAGGAAGAGGCGCTAGGGACCACCTTACAAACATACCACATGGCTAATGGAGTGCACCAACAATCTCAAAAGAAGACCAGTGTTTTATAAAAATATATACTTTTTAAAAAACTAATTAAAATAAATTAAAGAGTTATGAATGTTATGACAATAAAAATAACATAATTCAAGACCAGGAAGGAATAAAAAGACGTTGGGTGCAATATACAGAAGAGATATATAAAGGAGATAAAAAATGAAGGATGTATGTGAAGATGAACCCCAAATTCTAAAAAGTGATGTGGAAACTACAATAAGAGAAATAGCAAAAAACTAATCAACAGGAACAGATGATATTCCAATTGAACTACTGCAATCTACACTGACAGAGTCAACTGTAGTGCTAACCAACATATGTCAACAGAGATAGAAAACAAAACGATAGCCAGAAGATTGGACATGATCACTATACACCCCCATCTACAAAAAAGGAGACACAAAAGCAAGTATAGGACCATAGCACTAATCTCCCATGCAAGCAAAATTCTGCTCAAAATTCTGCAACATAGACTTTAACCATATATGGAGAGAGGAATTCCAGAGGTTCATGCGGGGTTCAGGAAAGGAAGAGGCACAAGGGACCACATTGCAAACATACAATGGCTAATGGAGCGCACCAGGGAATTCCAAAAGAAAATCAGCGTGTGCTTTATAGACTATAGCAAATCCTTTGACTGCATAGATCATGAAAGGCTATGGAATGCCCTTAAAGACATGGGAGTGCCAACACATCTGATAGTCCTAATGAGGAATCTGTACTCGGGATAAGAGGCTACTGTCAAAACATGGAGAAACAGAATGGTTCCCAATTGGCAAAGGAGTCAGACAAGGCCTCCAAAAGAAAAACAGCATGTGCTTTATAGACTATAGCAAAGCCTTTGACTGCATAGATCAGGGTAGGCAACCTGTCCCCTTTAAGGGCCGAGCGACTTCAGCTCCCAGAAGCCTCAGCCATGTTGGCCAACAGTCTCATGTTGACCAATAGCTCCTGGGATTCTGGGAGCTGAAGTCCCTCGGCCCTTAAAGGGGACAGGTTGCCTACCCCTGGATACTATAGATCAATGAAAGGCTATCACCCTACCTCAGGCGTAAGCAACCTTTCCCCTTTAAGGGCCGAGGGACTTCAGCTCCCAGAATCCCAGGAGCTATTGGCCAGCATGGGACTATTGGCCAACATGGCTGAGGCTTCTGGGAGCTGAAGTCCCTCGGCCCTTAAAGGGGAAAGGTTGCCTACCCCTGCCCTACCTATTCAACATATGCAGAACATATTATAAGAAAAGCAGGCTTGGACACTGAAGAAGGAGTGAAAATAGGAGGAAGAAATATCAACAATCTGAGCTATGCAGATGACACCATAATGCTAGCAGAAAACCTCACAGACCTGGAACAACTACTGAGGAAGATCAAAGGAGAAAGTGCAAAGGCAGGCTTACTGTTGAATATAAAGAAAACAAAATAGTGACCACCGAGGACCTTCACAAGTTCAACCTAGACAAGTGGTAAATAGAAATAGTAAAAGAGTTCTCATACCTGGGTTCAAACATTGATAGAAACAGGGATTGCTGCCAGGAAATCAGGAGATTAAGAATGAGGGGAGTAGCTATGAAAAACCAGAAAAGATTCTAAAATGCAAAGATATACAACTCAGAACAAACGTTGGAATCATGCAAGCCATTGTATTCCCTGTTACCATGTATGGATGTGAGAAATGGAAGTTGAAAAATAAGACAGGAAGAAAATCATTTGAGATGTGGTGCTGGAGAAGAGTGTTGAGGATCCCATGGACAGCCAAAAGGACAAACAAATGGGCCCTAGAGCAGATCAAGCCAGAAACCTCCCTGGAAGCCAAAAGCCTTAGACTATTGTACTTTGGACACATCATGAGAAGGCATGAATCATTGGGAAAAACAATAATGTTAGGAAAGGTGGAAGGAAATAGAAAGAGAGGACGGCCACATGCTACTAGATGGATGGACTATTAAGGAGAGCACGGGTATGAGTTTACAGGAACTAAGCAGAACAGTGGAGTACAGTGGTTCTTGGAGATGTCTCATCCACAGGGTTGTCATGGGTCAAGATTGACACGAGAGAGTTAACAACAAAAGCATGAATTTAATATTTATAAGAGTGTTCTTAGCTTTTAATCGGCCATATTCTAAATCGGGTCGGCAACCTACGACCCGCGGGCCGTTTCCGGCCCAGGTCGACGGACTTACGGGCCCAGGCGGGCTGCCGCCGCCCGGTTCGGCTGCCGCCCAGCCGCGCGCAACGCATGCGCAAACGTGTTGTGATCGCCATTTTGGAGACCAAAATGGTGGTTGCGGCGCCGGGAGCGCGCGCGGCGCCCTGAGGAGGCCCATCCCTGCCGAGGGAATCCTCCCAAGGGGGGACCCTCGGTGGTGACGGGCTTCCAGGAGGCCCGTCGCCACTGAGGGAGGCCTCCCAAGGGGAACCCTCAGTGGCGACGGGCTTCCAGGAGGCCCGTAGCCACTGAGGATCCCCCTTGGGAGGCCTCCCTCGGTGGCTACGGGCCTCCTAGAAGCCCGTCACCACCGAGGACCCCCCTTGGGAGGCCTCCCTCAGTGGCGACGGGCTTCCAGGAGGCCCGTAGCCACCGAGGGAATCCAGCCCCCGCACTATTCCCTGCCCCTCCCCCCCTCCCCCGGCCCCCCAGCAACAAAGGCCGCGGGGTGCGCGGGGGGGTCGTGCACGGCGGCGGAGGGTGTGCGCGCGCGTGCGCGCGCACCGCCATCCCCCCCCCCCCCCACACCTTGGCCCAGCTGAGACCTGGGCTACGGGAGACTGGCCCAGGTCTCAAAAAGGTTGCCTGTCCCTGTTCTAAATTCTCCTTGAATGTCCTACATCTTGCTGTGGCTTGTCCTCCTGCACAGTTAAGATATCTGGTCACCCTGGACCAGAAGTGTTTTGGATTTTAGATTTAAAAAATAATAATACAAAATTGGATTTTGGGATATTTATATAATTGTCGTGGGCCTTCAAGTTGTTTCAGACTTCTGGCGACCCTGAGGCAACCCTATCATGGGGTTTTCTTGGCATCTTTCTTCAGAGGAGCGTGGTAATTGCGAGAGTGTGAATTGCTCAAGGTCACCCAATGGTTGTTGTCTGCTTTCAAGTCATTTCCGACTTATGACGACCCTAAAGCAAGCCTATCATGTTTTTTTCTTGGCAAGGTTTGTTCAGATGGGTTTTGCCATTGCCTTCCCCTGAAGCCAAGAGGGTGTGACTTGCCCAAGGTCAGTCACCCAACCTTTGTTGTTGTGTGCCTTCAAGTCATTTCCAACATATGGCAATGCTTAAGACAGCGGTCCGTATGCACTTCCCAGGTGCTCTGCATCTGCTCCAGGAAAAAGAAATAAATAAAAATTGAATGAAATTAAAGAATAAGAGACAAAAAGTAACATCACTCCTAAACACCATTAAGGGGGGGTTGCAGACTGCCAGAAATAGTGCAAATTGAGTCCACTTTTAGGGTTAGGGAATCATGGGAACTGTAGTTTATTGTGGCACCAGAGCTCTGACAGAGAAGGCTCAATGTCTCAGAAAAACAACAATCCCCATGATTCCCTAGCATTAACCCTAATCCTAAAAGTGGGCTCAATTTGCACTGTTTCTGGCAGTCTGCACCCCCCCACACACCTTTTAAGACATAGGGTAGGCCTCTTAGGGGCTCCTCCATAGAAATTGATCCTAAAAAGGGCTCCATGAGTCAGAAAGGTTGGGAATCCCTGACTTAAGGTAACCCTATAATGGGGCTTTCTTAGCAGGTTTCTTCAGAGGGGGTTTGCTGTTGCCATCCTTTGAGGTTGAGAGTGCGTGACTTGCCCAAGGGCACATAATGAGATATCTTAGAGATGGGTCCCAAGTCAAAACATTAAATTAATGTTCCCTATATATACCTTATACATGTAGCCCAAAGATAATTGTATACACACTATTTTTAATCTTGTGCATGAAACAAAATTGTGTACTATCAGAAAGCAAATGTGTCACTTTCTCAGCCTCCCACCAGAATGATTTTGGAGTATTACATATTCCGGAATTCCAAATAAAGGAGACTTAGGGCCTTTACAGACAGCCAGAAATGATGCAGCTTGAGAGCACTTTAACTGTCCTGGGTCAGTGCTAGGGAATCATGGGAACTGTAGTTTATTGTGGCACCAGAGCTCTCTTGACAGAGAAGGCTCAATATCTCAGAAAAAACTACAATTCCCATGATTCCCTATCACAGCCAGAACAGTTAAAGTGGCCTCAAGCTGCATTATTTCTGGCAGTCTGTAAAAGCCCTTAATCTATATAGGCTTTTTTGAAAGCAATGATGTGTGTTCACAATGACCTTTAAAGCTACCCAGAAGAGGAATGTCCCAAGTTGTTTTGGACAAGCTGTAATAAGAGCCAGGGTGGCATAGTGGTTTAAGTGTTGGACTATGACTTCAAATCCCAGCTTGGCCATGGAAATCCACTGAGTAACCTTGGGCAACTCACATGCTTTCAGCCTCAGCAGAAGGCAAAGGCAAACCTCCTCTGAACAAATCTTGCCAAGAAAACCACATGATAGGTTCGTGTTAGGGTAGCCATAAGTCAGAAACGACTTGAGGGCGCATCACCACCACAACAATGCTCCAGAACAAAAAATAAGTTGCTTAACACAGAGGGATGCTGTCATTTCACACACACCCCGTGCCATATGACCTCTTTGCTTGAAATGATTCACACTACAGCGTCAAGCTTTCATGCGAAGTTGAATGGGATGTTCTAAGGTGTGGTGGACAAATACATCCATTCAGATCTTGCTGCACCGCAGCTCCCAGCGTTTCTCACCATAATGTATTTATTAATTAAAATATTTCTCTCTTGCTCTTTATCAAAAGATGGTGGTGGTGTTCAGATAAAACGAATTCTAACACGTTAAAATTTAAAACAATACTATAATGTAATCAGACTAAAAACTAATTAAACACATTAACAAATTAAAAACTGATTTCAGAGATTGACATAGGCCTTAATAAATACCCATGTTTTTATTTGGTGCCTAAATGAAACCAACGTTGGAGCTAATTGGTAATTGGAGAGCATTTCACAGGTGGGATGGCTGAGAAGGCCCTCTCCCAGTCCCCACACATTGACTTCACTGGTGGGACACAGAGGAATTGCCACCTATGGCCTTCCTTAGACAGAGATAATCTGGACCAGGGGTAGGCAACCTTTCCCCTTTAAGGGCCGAGGGACTTCAACTCCCAGAATCCCAGGAGCTATTGGCCAACATGGGACTATTGGCCAACATGGCTGAGGCTTCTGGGAGCTGAAGTCCCTCGGCCCTTAAAGGGGAAAGGTTGCCTACCCCTGATCTAGACACAGTAGTTCAGGCACTGGTAACCTCCCAGTTAGACTACTGTAATGCACCCTGCATTGGGCTGCCTTTCAGGATGCCTTGGAAGCTACAGCTAGTGGAAAATGCAGCTGTTAGGTTGCCATACCACAGAGAAACCATATAACATTGGTCTCAAACACTGGGCCTTTACAGACTGCCAGAAATAATGCAGCTTGAGGCCACTTTAACTGTCCTGGCTCAGTGCTAGGGAATCATGGGAATTGTATTTTTTCTGGGACATTGTGCCTTCTCTGTTAGAGAGTCTGATGCCACAATAAACTACAGTTCCCATGATTCCTTAGCACTGAACCAAGACAGTTAAAGTGGCCTCAAGCTGCATTATTTCTGTCAGTCTGTAAAGGCCCACTGTCTGCCAGTACAGTACCAGTCTGAAGTCAAGTACTGTACTTGTAATGAGATTTAAAGCAGAGCAGTGCCAAACTCTCTGAACTGCACAGTTCATTTGTAATGCCAGTGACTATAATGGCTAAGACTGATGTGAATTGCAATCTGACAACATATGGAGGGCTGCCCATTGCCGTTCTAAAGTCTTATTGTTTAACCTTTATAGTGGAGAGGATCCATAATGGCTACAGTGCTTCCACTGATTCTGTTGATCGAAGGCAGTCCTTCGTGCAACTTCTAATATTCTGTGCACCCCCAGATTTGCTCTGAAGGAGTGGGAAACCCCTTGCCATCACCTTTCAGAGGTCATGGAGAGTTGCAGTGGGAAGATGAGAAGAAAAATGTTCTGCTGTTTGCTAGAGAATAACTGAGTACACCTGTAATTTACTAAATGTTGTACACAGATTAAAAACAAGTTAATCCTAGCATCCAGGTTTATAGTTAAAACAAGGAAGGACAGGCTTTTGGCTTGTGGTATCTACCTTGTGTTTTACTGGAAACATCAAGGTTGCCCAAACCAAGTGTGGCACAAATGGCACACTTAAAGTTAAATTCCTATGCTAAGCATGAGAATTCTATTTTGAGTGCCAGAACTAAGCGGATATTACAGGGCTATTGCACCCAAATGAATTCCTGGTTATTGTAAGATTTTGGCAGACTGCAAATCAGCCAGAGGCCTATCAATAGGTCTCTGTGTGTCTTATGCTCCACTTTGATCTGGGGTGTACTGACTGCATATCACATTGACTTGCAGTATCTCCTTAAGAATACCCCAAGCAGGAAAAACTCTGCTAGAGACAAGTCTTCCAGAGCTCTTGTGGGCATATAATCCTGGTTAGAAGGACAATTATGTTATCAGCACCTGTATGTGGCCTGAATCAAAGTTCAGAACATAAAGAGCTAGGCTTTTCACTTTAACTAATTGAGGGCTATAGCATTGTTTGGAGAGTATAGGAAAATTCTGCAATAAATTTGCCCATACACCCATTAGTTTATAGTTACAGAATTGCTGCCAAGGTGACCAATGGTGTGCATACATGCTAAAACCTAGCTTGGAAAAGTTTCTACGGTAGTTTGTACTACAATTCCTAGCTTACCTTGGATAAGATAAGTATATACAGTTCCTAAAATGTCCCAGCCTGCATATACCTATATATTTTCCTCTGCAGCTCGCAGTAGGAAATTAGGCCAATGTTCTTCAATGACAGTTTGCCACCCATATCTTTTCTGTTTATTTATTTATTTATTTTATACCCCCCCATTGGATCTAAGGCAGCTTACAGCAGAATATTAAAACAAAATATAGTTAAAACAGCGTGTAGTACAAAAGTTTAAAAAAGACTAAATGGACTAATATTAAAATACTTAAAACAGTTTAAATTATGTATAAAGTGTAATATCAATGTACAACACACCCTATTCAAAGATCCTGAAGCCCTATCTATATAAAACAGGGGTCGGCAACCTTTTTTTCCTGGGGCCGGTCCCTTCTGGTGGTCCCTTCCGGCGGGCGGGGGGGGATGACAGCGCGCGCTCTTGCGCGCACCCCCGCCACCCCCGCGCACTTTGCCGCCGCCGCAAACGCTGCCGCTGCGCATGTCGCGGCCGCCATTTTGTTTTCCAAAATGGCGGCCGCGACTCATTTGCACATGCGCAGTACTTCTGTGCATGCGCAAACAAGTCGTGGCTGCCATTTTGTTTTCCAAAATGGCGGCCGCGACTTGTTTGCGCATGCGCAAAAGTACTGCGCATGCGCAAATGAGTGGTGGCTGCCATTTTGGAAAACAAAATGGCGACTGTGTTGCGTGCGGCCGTGTGGCCGCCAAAACGCTCGGCGGGGGCTGGTAAGCAGACTGTAGGTTGCCGACCCCTGATATAAAACTTCCTGATGGCAAAAAGAGATCACAGAGGGGGCCATGAGAAGGAAGTCTCACAGTGTTGGTGCAGCCACCAAGAAGTCTCTCCCCTACATCCTCACCAACTACATCTGTGATTATGATGGTGATGGGACAGAGAGAAAGCTCAGTATTTGTTTCTCTTTGAGCATTCCTGTTTTTGATTGAAGAATCTGGATTTGTTTAGTCTACAGAGAACATAAATTTAGAGGAGGAGAATCTGGTTATATATTTAACTTGTGTAAAAGGTACTGAAAGGGTTCAGGAATATACCAGTCTGATCATCCAGTGATAAGGCAGTCATTTGTAAGCTTTGGAGTACATTTCTGTATATTCAAAAGTAAGTTTTATTGAGTTCAGGGAGGGAGAAGTAAATGTAACTTTAAATCTAGGAAGTCTTCCGAAACATAAGGGCCATTCATCAGCAGAGTGTGTTGTACAGAGGGTTATAGAGATCAGCTGTATATCTCATTCTATAATTAAAGATAATATTCATTTTACTTTCCACCTTTTAGTGCCAAAGTTTTCCCCCCTATGTGAATGATGCAGAGTATCATTTAAGTGCCTTTACAGTATTGCATGTGTATTTGATCTAAATGAGACTTGTCTAACTTACAACACTTGTAACTAAGGGGCTATGCAGACCGGCCTAAAGGGGTGGAGTTGGGGTGGGGCAGTTGCACTCCGGCCACCCCAACTTAACCCCGACACCGCGCGCCTGTCTGCACGGTGCCAAAAGGGCATGGAAGAGCCACAGTGCCGGCTATTAGGGCAGCCTTTTGCTGCCCATAAAAGGAGCGGCATTTTGCCACTCTTTTGGGGCGGCAAAAGGGAGGATCGGGGCCGTGGTGTGCGGTTGCCGTGGTCCCGATCCCCACTCCCAGGGGCGGCTCTGCGCTGCCTCTTTAGGCAGGTCTGTAAAGGCCCTGACTGCTCTGCTGGTCTAATAAGAACATAGTACATAAGAACAGGACTGATTCTGTTTTTTCCTCCTTCTGAACAATAAAATAAATCCACTTTCTCTCTGTCTTTCTTGGTTACAGCTTACATGGTTCAGGCAGCTGAGAAGGCAACCACTGGTAATCTAACAGAGGCCAGTTCCAAAGACTTGTTGATTTGCAATGGACCTTTAGAATATTATGAGTTTCTGATCAAAACAGAGGAACTGAAGAATGATGAGCAACAAAGGAAAGTCATACAGTGTTTACAAAAGCTACATGAAACCCTTAAAGGCTACAGTACTGGTCCAAAACACATCTTATCCAAGGTAAGCTACTATCATTAGGCATTTCTGCAGAATCTGTTGTTCCTTCTCTGACTCCTGAACAACTGTCTTGAGTTGTACCAGTAATCCCATTTTACACAATAAGTAGGCTAAGAATACCATATCCAGGACTACTGAACAAACCAGAACTTGAGCTTCATATCCTCTTTTCACAAAACAGTGTAGTTGTTATCCAGCACCATTCTGGCTATACATGAGAAACTTGTTACAGTTGGCTTTGCCACAGAATTAATTCTGACAAATGTAGATTACTCCTTGAGATAGTTATGTAGAAAAGGGCTCTTGCCTAATATTCTGTGTTTTACCATGATGCTCATACAAAATCCAGCCAGAACTTTCTAATTGCAGTGTAGTGGAAAAGTGTATTGCATGTATGGGAGCACGCTGTGCTCAGTAGTAGAACTCTTGGGTTCATTGTGCTTTGGAAAAATGTATAAAAGAGCTACTTCACCCACCCCACTTGCTTCTGTGAATCCAATTTCCATATTGATGAATTTTAATTGTACTATCTCTGTTTACTTGTATAAGCAATTTCAGCTTGATTTTTAAACATGCAACAATACAGTGAAATCATTAATTTTTCCTTTATGCCCAAGCTGAAAGACCAGTGGCCATAAGTTTCTGAAATGGAAACCAGTATTTCACGTCTGAAAAAACGTGTCGCTTAAGAACCAAAGGAAGATGTTCTGGCTGAATTAAGGATTGATCACAGAGTTCCTATTTATTGGTACCTGCTGCAGGAGTGCTCTTTCCCATGCCTTGTAATGCACATTTTCTTCACTGTTAAAATATTTTCCTGCAGTATCCACATTTTCACATGTGTAACAGGGCTTTCTGAATACCCAGTTCCCTGCTGCTCTTAGCCTCAGGTCCCAAGTTCCATTCAGGTTGTTGAGCACTGACTGGCTGTTCAGTTTAAACTTGTTTGACTTATTGAAAAGAAGTTGCCAATGACAGAACTTTTTGCCAGAAGGTGGCAGTCAGAGTGTAAACAGAAACAAATTATAGATAGTGGATTATTCTGTGACACTGTCCTTGCTCCAATAATCCTAGGTTCCTCTGTCTAGAGGAAACACTGAGCAGGGCAGGTGAAGTATGGGCCTTTACAGACTGCCAGAAATAATGCAGCTTGGGACCACTTTAACTGCCCTGGCTCAGTGATAGGGAATCATGGGAACTGTAGTTTATTGTGGCACCAGAGTTCTCTGACAGAGAAGGCTCAATGTTTTAGAAAAAACTACAATTCCCTTGATTCTCTGGCATTAAGCCAGGACAGTTAAAGTGGTCTCAAGCTGCATTATTTCTGGCAGTCTGTAAAGGCCCTATGTCAAGTGGTAAGCTGTCAGAAGTCTAGGGCTGTAGAGAGCATCCTTGCTTTGTCAGATCAAAGGGCTCTTCAGCCAAATACTGTTCAGCTCTACAGAGTCCCTGCAGACATCCTTTTAATTGTGTTTACCTGGAGATATTGGAGATTGAACCCCACTGTCTTTTATGTGAAAAACATGCAATCTAATACTCAGTAGGTAGTGGGCTAAACAAATTAAATTAACATTTTTAAGCCACATTTTAATTTAATTCTAAATGAAATCTTCAAGTGTTTTTGTGGTAACAGTTAGCCTTTATGGCTTGCTTGAATATATTGAAACTTCAGAGGTAAAGAAACGTGAATGTTCTGATAAGGAAAACCATGTTCTTTACTATGTTTTGTAATATTCTTTTCTTACAGTTTAGGAAATTGGTTGACTTCACATGAAAACAATAGTAACTTGAATTTATTTCTAATCTTGTCTTGCATTTCAGTGATTGCAAAAAGACAATATTTCAAAATAAGAACTACATTTGCAGAATATTATATTTGATTTCTGTGTAATTGCATATACTGATGAGATTTGTCTTAATACTATGTTGTTGTTTCATCCATGCTTGGAATGCTGTGTATGCTTAGAATATGTTTTCCTCAGTTGCTTAACAAAAAAATGTAATGTGAAAAAGTATAACAGTAAAAATAGCCAAAGAAGCTGAAACGTTTGTCAGCATGGGTGAGAACCTAAGAAGTGGTTAAGATTACGTTTGTTTTCACTTTGAACAATAGACTCTCCAGTTTCAAAAGCTGTTTACATACAGCTTTTGAAGAAGTGGGTGTCTAAAATGTTGGGTACAAGAAGCTAACTGTTTAGTTATTTGGATATTGGTCTATATGAATGTTATCCAGATGGCTCTTCCAGACAAAACCAATACATTACGAGGGTATTGGAGTTTGCAATGTTGCTGTATTTCTTCTTTTTAAAAAAAATTAAGCAACTTTTCTGTTGTCCTGAAATATTTTTTGACAATTCCTGGCACCATGTGAAAGATTTTATTCCCAATTTCAAGTGGGTTTATTTTTAATTCTGTAACATATTGGGGGTGGGTGGGTAAACAACCCATTTTTTTGCTTTTATAAAATGATGAATTGTAGCGCCATAGTGCATGAGTAAAATGGCACTTTCCCACTGTAACGCTATAAACTAAGATTTTTTAAAAAAAAAATGAAGAAAGGACAAAAATTGACCTTTAACACATAGGATTATCTCAGCAAACCATTGTTACGTGCCTTCAAGTGAACTCCAACTAATGGCAACCCTATCATAGAGTTTTCTTGTCAACCTACTGTTTTATTCAGTAGGGAGTTTGCCATTGTTTTCCCCTAAGGCTAAAAGAGTGTGGTTTGCCGAAAAGTGCCCCAGTCGGTGTGTCCCTAGCATCCTTGGATGGAGAGCAGGATTTAAATATTTTAATAACTGTTTTGATTATAACTGTAATAATTCTTTTCTCAATTCACAGTGGTTTACAAGATACAAACCTCCGAAAGGCCTTTATGTCTATGGAGATGTTGGTAAGTCTAAAGGTTTTACTATAAAGTATGTCAAAAATGTTTTATTAGCATAATTATTATTGGCATTATTGGTAAACTTCCAAACAGTACCTAGTCAATAGAATCCAAAATTTCCAGTTATAGCAGTGGGATAGTGAAATAAGTCTGGCTTGAACTGATAATTACCTGTATTTCATGATCAAATCTTACAAGTGTGTATTACAAGTGTATTACACTTCAAATCTGAATATTGACAGACCTTGATGACTTATGGATCAACCCATATTAATATAGCTTTATTACTTATATATAAATATTTATAGTACATTTTTTAGGCCCAATTTGCCTCTGAATGCTGGTTTCTGGCTTGCATGCAATCATGAGTACTATACCTTTGATGCATCTATGAAATTTCTTGAAATATCTGTCTCAGAGCTTGGAGATTTTACTTTTTTCGTTGGCAGCTCCTAGAATCTTGAGTTTGTACTCTAAAATTTTTTTTCAAAGCTCTGACCTGGCTAGCCACCATTGGGACAGAATACTGAACTAGTTGGACTCTTTAAAAAGAAATAAAATAAGCAGTGAAATGGATAGTTATTCACTATGAACAATGTTTGAGGTATTTAAGATGCAAGCAGTAATTATATTTGTTAGTTCCAGTGTAATACCTCAGACCTGAAAATACAAATCCTATCCATGAAAACTGAAGTCTTGCTTCCCAGAGATAATGATTTTGTGCTGTTCAGATCATGGTTGTGATTTCATTAGCTCAATGCTAATGAACAGTCATTACTGTAATCAGTACATAGTGTTTTAAATTAACAACCTGTTGGATGTTGTTGTGTGTGTTTTTTTAAGGCACAGGAAAGACAATGGTGATGGACATTTTTTATTCTCAGTTAGAGGTAGAAAGGAAAAAGAGAGTCCATTTTCATGGCTTCATGCTCGACGTGCACAAAAGTAAGTTTACATCTCTCAGTTCTCCCATATTGTTTTGTATCAGTCTTCTACACTCATAAGGCAGTTGGTCATCTGCCTTCTCTTGAATAATTTTCATTACACTAGTGCAAGGGTGTGGAAATTTTGCCCCTCCAGCCTCCCAATTTTGTTCAAATTTTTTTCTAATTTTTTTAACTGAACACTCACACACACACACACACCCCCAAAGGGGATGGGAATAATTTTGCTATGTTTGGAGCACCCAGGCGTATGAGGCTCAAGAGAGGCCTTTATTTACAAGAAAGTAAACTGGAAACCTTTTCTCTAGTACAAGGGTATGTTACCTTTTGCCCTTCAGATGTTGCTGAACTACAGCTCCATCATCCCACAACATTGACTATGCTGCCTAGAGCTGATAGGAGTTGCAGTCCCCCAAAAATCTAGGTCCACAAATTGCCCATCACTGATAAAATGGATCAATCAAGCCTCTCAATCCATGTAGGCATTGTGCTACATGGATTGAGAGGCTTGATTGATCCATTTTATATTTAAGGACCAGCATCTGACCTGATTCATTATTTTGAATAAAATCATTTCTCGTTTGGTACAGTGGTTCCTCTGCCTCCTCGGCCTTCTAGGAGCCCTGGTGGCACAGTGGTTAAATGCCTGTACTGCAGCCACTCACTCATAAACCACAAGGTTGCAAGTTTAATACCAGCCAGGGCTCAAGCTTGACTCAGGCCTGCATCCTTCTGAGGTTGCTAAAATGAGTACCCAGCTGTTGGGGGGCAATGAGCTTACAGTTGTAAACTGCTTAAACACTGCATAGTGCAGTATGAAGTGGTATAGAAATAAAGCTGCTTTGCTTTGCTAACATATAGCTTATACTGTTCTTTGGACTTATATAAGATTTCTTTACAGCTCCCTTACTTCTTTGGCCCTGACTTCATGCCCTCAATAATTTTGGGAACTTCTAGGGCTGCTTACACACTGCAGAAATAATCTAGTTTGGCATTATTTTAACTGTCATGGCTCAATATTATGGAATTCTGGGAATCATAGTTTTGTGAGTCATTTAGCCTTCTTTGTCACAGAGCTCTGGTGCTACAATAAACTACAAATCCCAGAATTCCATAGCATTGAGCCATGGCAGTTAAAGTGGTGTTAAACTGGATTATTTCTCCAGTGCATGTACAGCCTAAAATAATTTATTTTATTGCTCTTTTCAAGTGTTTTTTAGATTACTCATGGTATACAACTTCAGCACAGAGCTGTTTTCCCTTCTCTTTATTTATCCAGGAAGACCTGGCTGGCAGTGCAAATTGTCAATTTGATTTTACTAATATATAGCTAGCTATTTGTGATTTTGGGGTTTAAGACAGATTGAGACCATTTCTAATTTTAATTTTACTGTGTCTATAAATTACATTCACTTTAGGAATACATCGCCTTAAACAGAGCCTACCAAAAAGGAAACCTGGAGTAATGGCTAAATCATATGATCCAATAGCCCCGGTAGCTGCTGAAATAAGTGAGGAGGCTTGTCTCCTCTGTTTTGATGAATTTCAGGTAAGTAATAAGTGGTGTGTGTTCATGTGTGTATATATAACATTTTCTTAGAAAAGAGATTAAAACCAGCAGGATATTTCCTTGGCTATGCATTCTCAATGCTTTTCGCCAGCATAAACTAGCTTTACTGTATTATTCAGATCTTTAGTTATATAAATATGCATAGACAATCCAAATCCATGAGTACCATCTATGTATGCCATAATGACATCAATGTCTGTGAAAATTGTGTATAAGAAGCCTAACTCACATCTTTTATGATGATCTGGACTGTAAACATCAGTTTGTATTAGTATTTGTCTTCCCCTTCATTTCAGTAATCTCATATATCATATAATTTTGGAAGCATTTGTTCCACCATATCTACCAAGACCTGAAGCTGTGGTGTGTGTGCCTTCAAGTTGCCTGTTGTTTTTTTGGCAACCCCATGAATTTCATAGGGTTTTCTTAGGCAAGGAATATTCAGAGGTGGTTTTGCCAGTTCCATCCTTTGAATGTAGCCTACAGTCCCTGGTATTCGTTGGCAGTTTCCCATCCAAGTATTAACTAGGGCTGTTTAGCCTCCAAGATCACATGGGATCTGGTGTCTTTAGGATATTTTGGCCCCTAAATCTAAATTTGCAGTGTAGACAGAGGTGCAAAATATTGACCTGTAACCGCTCTCTTTCAAACCAGTAGACACTTACATGCAGATTGAGTCTAATGTCGCTTCTAGAGTCTTAAACCTACATTCATCTGCCTGATTTTGGGAGAATGGAGAAAAAGTTACTCTGTAGAATAATCATGTTTGCAGCTGTTAATGAGGCTGACTGCCAAGGAGGGCAGGCTTTTGATTTATGAATGGAACTATGAATTAATAGCAACCATATATCTCTAGATTCTTGACTTCTGGATAATGTGAATGCACAGATGAGAGGAAGCATTTGTAGGTAAGAATTGATGGTGGGTGGGTAGCACTGAACTCCTTTCATACCCACCAGTTCTTTTCTTCATATGCTGTCCTAGACTATTTCCTCTCAAAATGGGCTCATTTCTCATTTGTAAATCTATCAATGAAACTAATGGGTTAAAATGGTCTGGAAGAGGAAGAATTTTCAATAGTTAAAGAATGAAAGAGATCAGCACTGGCGTTGATAAATATTGATTAGCCCTGAGCCCAGCCAATGTCCTGTGCTTGCTACAAGGTGTAGCTCAGGAGAAAGGTGGGTGCAGTAGCAAAACTTAAACAAAACAAAACCCAATTACTACTGGAGAGTATATATTTATATATTTATACTCTCCACTAGTATTCATATTATTTATGAACCCTCTTGTTATGTTCCTACTGCCCACCCAGTTTTTCCCACAAATTATTTCTCAGCCCTTAGCATTATTAAAACAGAGCAGGATGCATTGTTTACTCTGTGAAGTATAATTTCATGCTGAGATATCCTGCAAAGAGGGGAAATCTGCATTAATCAGTATACAGGTCTTCTGGGTGCCCAAATGGTTTCTTTGGTGCTGATGCACTTTTCTAGCTAGCACAGTCACTTAACAATGTAGACTACTGTGTGCAGCAGGACAAAACTAAGAAATGGAGCTATAGTAATATTTTTGAATCAAATGCTTTCTTCCAATGCTATATTGAATAGGATATTCTATTCCACTGCGGTATTTATTTCCACTACTGTCTTACTCCATAATGTCCTGTCCTACAAACTGCCTCATTTTGTGCTTTGATATGGAAACAAAATAATCCTGTTTTCCTCCCAAGAGGGACCCTGTAGAGTTGTAATCCAAATTTATTCCAGTTTTGAAATTTTAAGAACCCCACATCTGAGCTGTCCCTCCTGTTAGTTAGGTATTATTGTATGGAATCTTGCCTTTTGCAGTATATCCATATATTTTTTTCTCTTTGGCATGTGAAAATTCACAGCTGGGTTAATAGTAGTCAAGGTGCCACAAGGCAATCAAGTGTATTTGTTTCCTGACAGGTGATAAATCTGTTGAGGAGTTCATCATTAAAATACTTGTAATCCCATTGTGTCTGTATCATATACAGCTACTGAGCTACAGACCATTTGTAAATGACCAGTGGAGAATAGGGAATGTACTAAATAGCATGAATTAGCCAAAAACAAATTACACCAGTCTAGCCTAATTTCTTCTTTTGATAGGAAACTGGCATAGTATACTATGGAGATGTACTTTGTATAATATAGCTTGACTTTAAGCCTTGGATATTGTTAAATCAGTAACAGGTAAGGCTTGGCTGCAGAGCTCTTAGAATATGTCTATTAATGGTCTGCCATCAGGATGAAGGACAATGAGAGATGGTTTTAATGGGTTGGACGGTAAGCACTTGGGTAATAGTGGTAGCTTTCATTGTTGGATACTATAACAGTGTCTTTATTAGTGGCAAAAGGGAACACAGAATTACAACAAAACATCCCTGAAAGGCAACTTGTGATTCTTAACCATCATTTGTTTAGACAGATTAAATGTAATATTTCAAAATGCCAATCAAGATGAGTTGTCTGATTAAAATACCACTAATTTACTGCTACCTGCTCTCCCATTTTTTTCAACCTTCACAACACCTTCATGGTGTCGGTCACAGTTATTTGTAGCAGCAGGTGGATACTTGAAATCTGAGAGAGCTGTTTGCCAGGGGGTCACCCACTGGAGGCCATGGCTCCAGAAAACTGAACCCATATCAACATTCAACACTGTCTACTAGATCTGAGTGTCTCCTAGCTCCACTAGCTGTATTGTTCAAAGGTGTTTGAATATTTTTTTAAAAAACCCACAACTGTCCATGTATACGTATATCTGGAGAGTTTGAAAAAAGAATAAAAATTGATGGTTCTGGAAATTGTCTCTATATTGTAACTCTGGGAAATAGCTCTTCAGAATGAGTTTACAGCAAGGGCCAATAGGACAGAACTGCCTTTTCTGCTGATCAAAAATAGGAATGGAAAAGGTACTTGTTTGGTTTGCACTGAGATGTTTTGCATCTCCCTACACTTGCTGCAAAATACAGCACATCTCATCTGCAAAATTATTTTTTTTAAAGGGGGGGAGTACACAAATCTTTTGTGCCAATAAAAATGTGTGTGCATGGGTGAACAGTATGTGCAATGGAAAAGAATAAATTAGAAAAATAAATACAAACACACTTTAGTTGATTAGGAGATGAGTACATTTTTAAAAAATATGCACAAAAATACACATGAATTACTGTACATGAAGGGGGAGAATCTTACAAATCACTATGAAAGTGAGACAGAATTAGAATGCCTTTGAGGTTGACAGAATGTGAGAAAGGGATCAATAGATTTTCCCATCCCTCATCAAAAAGCACTTGGAACAAAATAAGTCTTTTGTTCATGTTCTTAAAAGACTTATGTAGTAGACCTGTAGTGAAAAGATTCTTGAAGTAATTATCAACATTCACGTTAACCTCCTGTTATGAAGCAATGGAACTAACTCTTAAATATCTGTATTCAGCTATTATTTATAAATTTCATAACCAGGAGTGTTTAGTAAATATAACATGATTAGCTGCCATGTATATTGACAATATTAAAAAGATTGAAGCATTCCTCTGGGTGTTTTTGCTTTTGTTTGAAAACCCACATTCAACTTGAACATTTACTAATTTTGTTTCAAATGAAACAACACACTTAGGGCTGAAACAGACAGCCCTGAAGGGGCGGCTTCAAGCCACCCCTTCCAAAGACAGATTGGGGCCGTGGCAGCAACCACACACTGCTGCCCAAATCCACCTTGAGGCTGGCGAAAAAGGAGTGGCAAAGATCCACTCCTTTTTTTATGGCAAAAAGCCAGGTTTCCCTGCCCCTCTGAAGCCCAAAGCTGGCTTTAAGACGTTCTGTCAGCATGTGGCGTATAAATGCTGCACTTCCAGGGCACCTTGAAGCTGCCTACATTTAAACGGCCAGGGCAGCTTCCAGATATGCTGCATCAAAATGCTGTGCCTCGAAGCCGCCTGGACGGCGGTGCAAAAGGGCCATCTGTTTGACCCCTTAGTAACTAAAATGTTGGTACTTTTTTCAAAAAGTTTGCTGCAGTAGTATATGGGAAAGGACATGTTCCTAAATGAAGTGGGGCTTCATTAGCCTGATTTGCTTGCCTTAGTACAGGCTGGGATATGATGCAAAAATCACAGCTAGAGTGAAACATACCATTACTATTCAGTTCAATTGAAACCTTGCTCTTGCTTCTGGATTGATTTAACCAAGCTGCTATAATACTGCTTTCTTGATTCTGAAAACTAAGGGGGGATGCAGACGGTGCAAAGCACCGTCTTGGAGCAGGGAAGGGGAGGGGCAGCCACACGCCAGGCGCTCCAACCCCTTCCCAAGGATGTCATCAGAGCGCGTGCTGTTGCACACGGCGAGTGCTCTGATGGCGTCCTCCCAGTGCAGTGTCCGGACATGCTGCGCCGGAAGAGACGCGGAAAGAAGATGTGTGGCGTCTCTTCGGGCGCCCCTTTTGCCCACTTTGGAAAGAGCAGCATTTTAGCGCTCCTTCCAGGGCCGGCAGAAGAGTGGATTGGGGCCGCTGCGTGTGTTAGTGGCGGTCCCAATCCTCTGTTTCTCAGGGCGGCCCACAGCCGACCATCTGCAGAGGGCCTAAGATCCTATTCCTTGTGGGATGGTTCTGTTAGTTTTACTGTATTGGCTTCCTCCTTCTCTGTTTTATAGGTTTCTGAGCTATGTTCTGGTTTATGATCAACTGCTGTCTAGAGAAGTTAGTATAGCTAGTTGGCAAACATGAACATGAACATAAATCATATGGAAAGAATGGTCCTTGTCTGAATTCTTTACTGCATCTTTATGCTGTCTCCATGTAGTCTTCTTGATTCATTTTCTCCCTTTATGATATGTCAGTGGTGGGCAAAGTTTGTTGTTGTTAACTGCCCTTTAAATATTGTTGGACTACAACAACATAGCACAGTTGGGAGGAAGCTACTGGGAGTTGTAGTCCAACAACATTTGGGAGCTGTACTTTGCCTACCCTATGTTAAGTATTTAAGCAGGAGTTAGATTTAGCAGATAGACAATAGCTAACTTTTTTTGCCATGCCATGGTGCAGTGTGCCACTCTTTAAACTTTGGAGATCAGCCTATCTTTCACAGGTCTGAAGCCTTGCATTGAAAACAGATGTAAAACATCTAGAGAAGAACAGAAGTACCCTCACTGCAGTTAATCCTTAATTTGGACTCCAAATATATTTGCTTCTCTTTAGGCTGAAGGGATAATGCAGTCTGCAACATTTATAGCAGAAACTCTCTGTGTGGGATTGACTGATGCTCATGACATTACTAAGAAACCTCTTCCTGCTAATTCCTGAAATAGTTTTGCACTTTCAAAATAATTGTTTTTTTATAATTTATAAAAAAATATATGGATAAATGTGTGAACCTTCAATGGGCATGTTTGGAAATCAAAAAAGATGCACAGCCCGTCTGAAGCATAGGAAGATGGTGGGGAGACATAGACTGACGGCTAAACCAGCGTTCAGTTCACTGGTGTGCACGTCTGTCATTTCAGTTGTGAAGCTGTGAGGAAGCCAGGCTCATCCTGGGACTCGTGGATCAGCAGTGAGTGCTCTCTTTATATTATGTCTGTGTTTGCCCTTAGTCTTCTGTCATGCTCTTGTATGCCTAAAAACAAACAATTAAGCTTTACAGAAATTAAATATTATCTCATTTATCTTAATGCCACAAAAAATTAGAACACTTAACCTATAGCACCAAGAATCATATATAAATAGAATGTGGTACTCTCTATATTTTATGTTTGGTAAAAGAAAGAATTCTTAGGCAGTACCAACAACCAGCCAAAGCTGTTGAAATCAAGTAATAAAAATATGTTAGCCTACAATCCACACATGCCAGAAACTGTGCCATGGAATACAGTGGTACTACTGGGTAAAATATCGGATTCTACTGTTAAAATATTATTTTTGTGGTAACGTTAATTATTGCTTATGTCCTTATATTTGTCATTCATTATAACAAATGGTACCAATCAGAGGTAACTGAGCATCAAGCGCTATACACATACGTTACTGACATTTTTTTTCAACTTAAGTGAAAGGAAAGCAAGTCTAGGTTCATAAAAAAAAATTCTCATCAATGCTAATTAATTTTTTTCCATTCTCTCCATTAGCAAATCCCTCTTATTTGTAATTTGTATCCTTTTCTTTTGTTCCTGTTTATAATGAATGCTGGGCAAAGAAAGAACCTGAGCTTTGAGAATGCTTTCACTTTTGTCTCCCCTTCCAAAGCTATACAGGATCAAAAGGACATAAATTGGCACCCAAGTACACAGAATGACTCTTGCTTTTTTAAAAAATTAAGTAGCTTTTAAAAAAATTAATCTATTTTGGTAGGCAAAGAGATTCAAATTCTGCAACATCAAAACACCAACTGAGGGGCCCTCATCACATTTCCCCTTCTCATAAATATTTCATAGTTTAATGTGCCAAAGTATTGTGCCTTGTCAAAGTCTTCCTTTTGTAAACCTAGATTGCCCAACCATATGACATTTTCTGCTTCTGTTTCTAAACTCAGAGGAGGGCATACCTTTCTTCTTAACTACACTAGTTTCTTTCTTTCTTTCGACTATTTCAGTGATATTACTAGGACCAGTTGCAGTGATTTTTTTGCATAACTATTTGGTATCTGCTTCGTAATAGCAAGTCCAAGGATCCCTATTCTTAGCTTCATTGTATATCTGGATAGAGTTTGCCCTTTCTGTGTCTTTCTGTGTGAGCAGTTACCAATGCTCACACTTTTGCAGCAGTCTGAAGTCCTAAAACTGTATGTAAATTGGTTTAGGTAGAGCTGTTTACAGAAGTAGAACTGAAAAACTCACATGTCATGGATTTTGTAAAAAATAAAGAAGCCCACAATGGGCAAAAGTTTCCCTGATTTCAGAAATACTGTTAGTTCTTCCCACTACCAACCTCCACCACTTTCATTTGCACCTCTTTTCATACCCGGTGTTCTATTAGCTCTTTCCCACCATTGTTAAGTTTGCATGTTTAAATGAAATTCTGCATAATATAAAGTTAGTATCTTATGCACAGCTGTAATAATTTGTGGAACAATAAGCAGCAAAGTGAAAATTCTGAGACAAAAGTTTCTTTTCATCATTAATTGTTGCCCCCATTTTTATTGGAGTGCGTGTGTGTACATGCGTGCTTATGAGAGAGGGAGAGAGAGAATGATTTGTGTCTGTGAAGGTTAGAAGAGGCTGACTGTGCTGGAACTGACTGCAGTGCCTTTTTGATTATTCATGGACAGTAATAGAAGGCACTTAAAAAGAACAATGAAATTGCTTATTTTTTGTGATGGGCCATCTGTTGAATTGTTTTGTGCAACAATCGCACAATAGTATCTATGTCATATCATTCTATTTTCAACAGCAACTGATTATGTATACTTGGCTACTTGTCCTTTTCCCCAAAAGTTCCATGACCATTTAAAGTCACCTCTGTAAACCTTTGCTGAAAGGTAACAGAAATGTAAAGCAGCTGGTGTATGTTTCTTTCTTGAGCTTCATTGGGGAGGGGAAGTTATATGGATGTTCAAATTAATTAGGCCTTTAAAACTGTTCTGTTTTTCTGTGTTTTCCACCTGTAGTTTTAGAATAGAAGTTAACACAGAATTGTTTAACAATTTGTTAAAAAGTGGTGGGGCTCAGCAATAAAGAACTGACATTTTTGAATAGATTGCCACACACTCTCTGCTTATTAATTGTCCTCCCCTTTTCTCCTGCAAGTGGTAATTTAAAATCTTCCACCGTTTGACTGACAAAGCCGGTTGCAGATCCACTAATGGCACAAGTCAGAACTCAGCTTTGACGATGGCGGTGTTGTTTTATACAGGTCACAGATATTGCTGATGCCATGATTCTCAAGCAGCTTTTTGAAAACCTGTTCCAAAATGGAGTTGTTGTTGTGGCAACATCCAACAGGCCACCAGAAGGTAAAAACAAACAACATAATGGTATTGTTCTTTTTTGTTAAGTAATAAATGACTCAATAAGCTAGCTTTACATGTATACATTTTCTAATAAAAAACAATATCTTCTGTGTGTGTGTGTGTATGTGTGTAAATACACACACACACACACACACACACACACATATATATATATATGGTTATGATTTTGTGCTATGCCATAAATGAAATGCTTTCTTGCTAAAATGTGTGGAAGTGAGGGATAAATTCATGGCTCAAAAGCAGCATAGTGAACACTGGATGCAATATAGTTAGACCATGAACTGAAGGAGAGTTACAGTGGCAAAAGCAAAGTGTATTTCTTCTTCCAGAAATGGAAGCTCTTTCAGCATGGAGTGACTGCATTAAATCTCACCCACTCTTCCTTTTTAAAAAAAAATGTTGTAGCACTAAGAACAATTTTAAGCTAATAGGAAGCAAAAACTGCAGAAAAGAGAAGGGCAAGGATGGACATAAAATTGCCCCCCCCCCAGTAGTTATTTATACCTCTGGTATTATTATTGAGGGAGAGAATGTGCTCATGTATATGGCAAGGTTATCAGGTGTTCAAGTCTCCATTCAGCCATAAAGATCACTTGAATCAAACTGGAACAGTCTTTATCTCTGTGCCTAATGGACGTCACTGGTAGGTTTTGAGAATAAAATGGAGAATATGGGAGAATCAGACATTCTGACCTGAACTACTTGGAAGAAGCATGGAATAATAACAAATGCATGATAAAGTAGAAAAAAGATATATAACCATAGACAAGATGTTCTTAAGCCCTAACGTGAATGAAATTTACTCCAGAGGATGCATGTAGAGGCTGTAGCAAGACATGTAATAACAAACCAGAATAACACATAAGGAAAATTGCAGTGTGCTGCTAAAATAAAATTTAAATTTTAAATGTTTTCAATAAATGTTTACTGAAACTTTTAAAATAATCTGCATTTGTAATAAACTGAAGACCCCAAAAAAGCACATTCATAACTTCATTGCTACATAAAAGCTTAAAAAAGAAATAAAGCTTTTCTTGGAAATAACTTGGGTGTTCAGGGGCAAGTTCTGTTCAATCTGGAATAGCACACAACACACACATTATAAGTGGAAGAGGTCAGATGCAACTTTTACTGGTTACAGCTACCAGTGCCTCAGAGATATTGGTAATAGATGTTCCGGATTGAGACACATGCCAACTGCCTCCAAAAGTTGTGACAACTAGAAGTGGGGTGGGAGAATCTACACCTGTAGTATTAAAGAATCACAGTCAAATTGTACATTATATATGTGGATGGTTGTTTATAGTAAGTACTGTAAATATATAAATACTAAAAGTGCTCTTAAATCTGCAGGTATTTGCTTAATTTTGCTATTTTCTGAACTATAGTTTGCATATGTTCTCTTTGTATCACAGGGATTTCTCAGAGTGTCATCCAACACTGCACAAGAGGATTTCTGCTCTTGCAGCAGAACCTCCCTTTCTCTCCCTTCACCCCTCCATCTCCATTTGCCTCCACCTCTGCTTTGGAAGGTCCTTCAACACTTCAGAGCTGATAGGTGGAGAGGTAACCTGAGGGGGAACATAGAAACACACATATAAATGTACTCCCACTAACTATAGTTGTAGTAAGGCCTTTTCAGTGTTATTGATTTGATTCAAGGCTTATGTGAAACAGCAGTTTCTGTGATAATCAAAAAGTTATTGGAAGTGTAACAAAGTAAGTGGTACTTTTTACCATGCATAGTGGCTATGTAAAAAGGTCAAAATGTTTTGAACAAAAATACATAGAACCATAACAAACTGTTTAAAAATTAATTATCTATTAGACCCAGAAGTATACTTGTTAAATATGCTACACCCTTTTTTAGACCCACAAAATGAGAAAAAAATTGGGAGAATTTTATTATATATGGTATTTGCAGAAAGATTAGTATACACAAAGAAATGGAAAAATGCAGAGATCTCTTTGGAAGATGAGTGACTATTGAAATTATATGAAATGCCTGAGATGGATAAACTAACACTTTTATTAGATGACAAAACAACAAGTCAATTAAAAAATGACTGTATATATATAACCCTGTTCTGGGAAAACAAATGAGGGAAGACTTCTATGATAGCTTTTCAAGAAATTGAAAAATCACTAGAAAATAAAATGATAAACAATGATATAATGGAAAATAATGAAACAGATCAGAAAAGGAACAAGTGATTAGGTGAAATGATTAGTCAGAAATGATTAGTTAGGTGAAATGATTAGTACATCTATAAAATAGGCCCTTAATTGGAAAGATCAGGAACTCGAGTTAGGATTAAGTATATTTATTGTTATAAGAGAAGAATACATGTGGATAAGGGAGGAAGTGAGGATGAAGGTGAAAGAATGTGTGAGAGAGTATGTAGCAAATGAGTAAGTGATGTTGAAAAAGAAGTAGAAGAGAGGAAGGATGTGGAAGGATGAAGGAATGGAAGGAGAAGTGAGGAGGAGTAAAGAGGGTTAAGGAAGGAGCAAAATTGGGAAAGGAGCGATAATGTTTGGTAGGGGGAGATAAGAGATGTGGGATAAGATAAGATATTAGGTTATAGTGTGATGTTTAGAATAAGGGTGTTTAAGATGATTATGTGGATGTTTGTTTTATATTTCTATTTGTATTGTTGTTTTAATGTGTGTGAATAATTATTGAATAAATATGTTTTTAAAAAATCCAGAGCTGATAGGTGGAGAGGTGACCTGAGGAGGAACATACAAATATACATATAAATGTATTCTCACTAATACTACAGTTGCTGATTCCAGGTAGATACTACAGTAAGGCCTTTATTGTGTTATCATAGATTTGATTCAAGGCTTATGTGAAGCAGCAGTTTCTGTGATAATCAAAAAGTAGGTTTAGGACAGGGTAACCAGACATCCTCCTGTTCCAGGATATGTCCTACATGTCAACATTTTTTCCAGGAGGAATTCCAAAATGTCCTCCATTTTGAGCATGTTTGACTCTCAAAGCGGATCATTTTTAATACACAAATGTCAAGAAAAGAGACTGCCCTTCTCTTCAGGGCTTCTCTGGCATATTCTCTGGCCGTAAAACCAGTCCTTGTGTCATCCAGCGCCTTAGTAGGTGAGCAAGAGGTAGCTCAACAGATTTATTATTGACATGACAACTGCTGCTCCAAATGGCTTGTTTTTGCCAAGTAGCCCCAAATTATGGTTTATTATAGGCTGTAACTGGCAGAAGCCCCAATAAAAAACCCAAAATCAAACGTATGCAGGGAGCTCTAGGAAGAGTGGCTTGCATTGAGAACAGATGGCTGGGTGAAAGGAGGGGAGGAACCTGCACACAGAGGGGATAGCATCAATATGGGAGACAGCCTGGGTCTTAGTTTTCTCTATTTCTATTTACCTGCATTTGCAAATAGAATTGTAAGGAACCATTTAGTCCATACCCCTGCCATACAGGAATACACAGGTAAAGCACTCCAGAGAGATGGTCATCCAGTCCTCGGTTTAAAGACCTCAAAAGATGGAGAGTCTACCATCCTTCAAGGCAATCTTTGCATTGCAAACTACTCTTACAGTAAAAAAGTTCTTCCTAATGTTTAAGTGGAATCTCTATTCTTGGTGGCATCTGTTGGTTCATGTTCTAGTCTCTGGAGCAGCAGAAAAAAAATTCTTTCTCCATCTTTTACATGATGTCCCTTCAGATGTTTAGAGATCACCATCTTCTTTTCTCTAAGCTAAAAATATTTACCTCCCTAAGAGATAAGACTCCCTCATAGGACTTGGTTTCCAGAAACTGGATCATCTTGGTCCCTCTCCTCCAGACACGTTCCAGCTTGTCATTGTCCTTCACATGTAGTGGTCTGTCCAGAACTAAGCAAAGTGTGCCCAGTTAAATTTGATCAAAGCAAAATAGAATGGCACTGCTACTTCCCTTGATCTGGGCAATATGTTCCTGTTCATGCAGCCTAGAAGTGCATTGGCTGTTTTGGCTACCACATCACACTGTTCACTCATGTTTAACTTGTGGTCTACTAAGACCCTAGATCCTTTTCCACATGAACTGCTTTCAAGCAGTGGTGTCACTAGAGGGGTGTGGGGGGTGCAGACTGCACCAGGTGACACCCTTAAAGGGGGGTGACACCATGGCTCCTCTTTTGGCAGAAATGAGCTATGGCATCCATCTGTTTCCCTTTAAAATGCTTTAAGAGATGGTGGGAGTGGGGTGAAGCTTAGTGGGAGGAGAAAGGAGGCCCCCCAGAATTTATTAAAATTAAAATTTCAAATTTCATAATCTTTTAATTTTTTTGAAATTTTAATTTTTTATTCTTTTTAAATTTTCTTTAAAAACATCACATTTAAACCAAATCTTCACTATGTATATGCAAATACATTTAGGTTGTGTGTATGATACTGTAATTTGAAGGTATAATTTTAATTTTGCTGGTTGTTTATGTCTCAACTATTAGCATTACATTCAGTGGTATATGGGAATTACAATTTATGAGTAATATTAGTGCAAACAAGTATTACTAAGGATTCTATATGGTGTAAAATGGGAGGAGGCCAATGGGGCGTGTGTGATACCATGAGTTACCACACTGGGTGACACCAACCCTAGTGACGCCACACTTCCAAGCAAGGTGCCACCCATTTCCTGCCTAGATGTAGTTGTTGTGTGCCCCCAATTCATTTCCAACCTATGGTGACACTGTCACAGGATTTTCTTGGCAGAATTTGTTCAGACGAGGTTTGCTTTGCCTTCTTCTAAGGCTGAGAGAGTGCGACTGGCCCAAGGTCACCTGATGGGTTTCCACGACTGAGCAGGGATTTGAACCTTGGTCTCCAGAGTCATAGTCATAGCTGAATGCTCAAGCAACTACTCCATGCTGGCTCTCTAGATGTACGTGTATCCTTTAAAAATTATTTTCATTTTATTCATTTTATTAGTTTTGACCCAGCTTTCCAGTCTGTGAGGGTTCTTTTAGAGTTAAATCAGAGTTAAGGCTGTTTTAAATACATACGTTTTAAAACATACAACGCATACCCCATAGTAACTATGCCCACTGTCTTAAGCACCACTTTCAAAAGTTAGTACAAGAGAGAGAAAAGGATTGACAATACTTCTGTGAAAGTGCTCAGTTTTGAGCTATTCCATGTCTTCAGGGAAAAGGACTTACCGTATACAATTTGGGGGCAATCATTGACAGCATGTATACATTTGATCAGTAGGCTGTATGTGCAAAAGACATCCTTGCTGAGATTAGATGTTTTTACAGGTTTCAGAAAATGGTTGTGTTCTTTTAATTGGACTTAAACTGATAAGTGTTGTAGACGTAAACACTGAATTATATTCTGATAGCAATAGAGAGGCAGTATAGATAACTTAAAAATTGGCATAACCTCAACAGTCCAGACCTGCCAAGAGGCATGCTGCCAGTTTCTGTGCCAACTAAAGTTTCTGTACTGAAAAAAAATGCAGCTTTATATAAATGCAGCATTCCAGTAACTCTCACTCTGAGGTTAGGGAGGCATTAATAATTCTTAGTCTGAAAATGAGTCCATCCTTCCCATCGGCTGGCATTAATGAAAAGCATTCCTGAGCACTACCCAAATCTAGAGATGTAAGGCACAGCAATAGCTCCAGCAAGCATCTGAACATTGCAATGCTGGGGAGGTAGCGGAAGGTTTAGCCTCATTGATGGCAAGAGTTGCTTTCTTGCCTCTCTACCCACCACCAAGCTAACCACCCATTATCACATCGGTCGGTAACCACCAAGGAACGGTCAAGAGAAGGGATTAAAATCTGCTAAACTACTGATGAGGAGTCCAAGAACCAGACGAGTTAAGTCAAAATTCAAATGTTTCCACTTTGTTCAAGACAAGGTAATCCAGAGTAAGTCACACCCAGAGTAGAGAGATACTTACAAGATCAGTTTGGTCTTGTAAGCATGTTTCATTTTGAAGCTGCAAAAGAGCACTTTCCAAGTAACCAAAGAACAGTGAACATCCAAGCGTAGTAGGTTTTTTTAAAAAAATTAAATCTTCCCATCAGATCCTTACTTTCATTAATTGACAATGACAACATTTAGACAAGCATCCTATATTATTTTTAAAAAATGGTTCATTTAAGTAAAGCCTTTAGATGTTTGGTATCTGGAAGGGATGGTACCTGTTGTCTGTGGTTAATTGTTTTTGGCAAGGGTTAATCAAGCAAAGCCTTGGATAACTTTTTTTTTTTTTTGCCATTACTCATTTTCAGTTGACATAGCAACTAGGTCTCCCCAAAACCCTATTTTCCATCCCTAGTCCTGCCTGTCTTGAACATTGCCATAATTTTTCTCTTAGGGAAAATAATAAATAAATATCAATAAATGTGCAAAGGCTTTGTAAATTTTCACAGCCATCAGGAAACATACAGGCCTATAGACCCTCAGACTATGGTCTTGCCAATTTTAACATAGGTTGATCAGGCTTTATAGCTTCAACCATCTTCTCCAAATTAAACATCCATAGACTTAACTGTAATGCACCAGGCACTGGCTTTGTTTATTTAGATTCTTGGTAAAGGCTGACTGAAGAAGTGGCCAGATATTGGGTCATTATTTTCCCAGGAATCTCACATGTAGACCAGTGAATAAAGTTCATATTTTGTGACTGTACATTTATGTTTCTGGCTACTATTAGAAGCTTCTCTTTCCCAAATATAAGGCTGAAAGTAGAACTGGCTGCACCATGGGGCACATATTTCTGTTCTCCATGTGGGTCATATAAAATTACTTTTAAAAAGTAATTTATTCCCATTGTCCATAGTGTTTACCAGGGAAGTCACCATCATCATTATTTCATTTGTTGCATAACTCATTGTGTTGCTTTTTCCTTTTCTGTAAAAAACTTACTGTATGTATTTGACTGTAAATTGACCTCATATATAAGTCAAGGGAAGGTTTTGGGACCAAAATTATGGATTTTGATATGGCCTGTGGGTAAATTGAGGGTAAAAATTAGAGGCATGTAGCAAAGGAGCTAAAGGATGAAGCAAAGGAAAACAATGCCCAAGAACATACAACATTCTAGCAGGCATTACTGTTTGTGCTCACACTAAGGATGGATGAGAGAATAGAGGGGGTCAATGCTTCCAGGACAGATTACATTCTTGTCTTTCATCAGGGAATGTTTCCTTTTTTTTTGGTTAAGAGTTAAAGTACAGTACTTACATTGACCCCTGGATAAGTCAACTCAGGTTTTTGGGTCAATTTTTTTACTAAAATTTCTAGATTTATACATGAGTATATACAGTACTTAAACATTACTTTTTAAAAAATAATGATAGAACAATTGTGATTATAAAAGAAATGTGCAACATTAGGGAAAATCCAACTAAAATGCCTCTAAAATATCCGTAAATTAGGTACTTTTAAAAGTAACTATAAACTGCTGCTTGTTACACCAATAAAGTGACTTCACTTGTGTTCCTTTTGAAATGCAACCATTGTGTTTTTGTTATAAACTTGCTGCAAGTAAGTATGTTTCTTAAAACCCATGATACTGGTGGCTTGTCTTGTTCTGGGTCTTATAATAAGATGCACATCATGTTTCTTGTTGTGACCTAGATGGAATGATATCCCTTTTAAAAATTTTACAAGCAATCCCTATGTTTCATATAAAATTTCAGTTTTCTTGATGCAGTGAAGTACCATATACATATTGTGCTGAAGGCTTCCACTTTGAGAAAGAAGTACCTGTATATAAATTCTCCATTTTCAGATGTTAGTAGAATTGGGCCACACTGAACTGTGCACATACCTAATTCAGAATTCTTTATCATTGGGAAGTAGCATGTTAGTATTGATATCAGCTGTGAAGATGTGAACTATAAACTGAACTAAAGTGAACTTTACAGTAAAATAGGAGCAGAATCCTATGGACCACACAACAGTGACTCCCTGGTGAAGATGGAGCAGCCTATGTTAGTACCATTTATAACCACTTTTGCAAAGAATAAATAACCCCACAAATACTTTCCTGGACTTATAGCATGTTACTAACGCTTTGTAATTGGCAGTAGCAAAGATCATAAAACAAATTATACTTTTAGGGTCCTATTAATGTTTAGACTGACCACTAGCATGGTCTCAATGCAATATGTGGCTGACAGAGTAAGTAGTTCAGGGTATTTGTGTGTGTGCTTATGATGGCAAGCAGAATTCAATGTGTTGCTCTCTGTCTAATTAAACATTAAATAGCTTAGAGCCTAGCATAGTATCTTTATGCTTGGGTCAGTATTCATGACATACACAGAGACATTATTTGTGCTGTTTGGAACTCCTGAGCTTAAGGATCTTTTGGAAGCATTATGATGTTTATAAATTTGAGCTGGTTTTCAGAAATTGAGATTAATCTTCCAGAGGGACATGTTTTAATGGAATTTAATCTGATAGAATTATGCCTAGTTCTTCAGGCATTTTCCTAAATTCAGGAGTCAAGTGAACTAGATAATATTACTCTATACTTAGGCTAATGTGGTCCAGTTGATTCCTTGAAACTCCATTATAACTGTCCTAAAAGCAAGTGCTAGTGATGGGATTCCTATCTCATAATGTAGTTCAAAGTATGACTGTATAAACTTGAAATAAAAACTTTTGCCAAAGCCTTTGCCACTCATGATCCTGAACCTTATCCTCATTCACACTGAAATTTAGAAGCTCAGGAATTACTTCAGGATTTCTTTTTCATAAAGATAACTCTAGACTGCAGTTTCCCATGTTTCAGATGAGCTTTATGTGGTGCAGCTGGAAAGTATGCTTAATGTCCCAGGAAAATAATATTTCGTGCATCTGTGTTGGGCCTGGACCCACTGGCTTTATAGGCCAGAAACTTCTAGTGGTGGTTTAATCTGGGAACCCAGAATTCAGATCTTCTAATCATAGTAAAACAGTTCCAGCTTCTGCACTTGGACCAATCTGGAAATGGTCACTGTTTATTCGGGAACAAGATGTTTAACTAAAGGTACAACTGAAAATCCTTCTAAGTGGCCCAAACTGTGTGACACATTCCTGTTTCAATAGAATGTGAGAAAACAGTTGGTGTTATCCTGTAATGTTCAGAGCCAAATGCTGCTACCAACAAACCATTAGGAAACTGAACTGACTATTAAAATCTTACTTTTTCATATAAATTCCATCTACCTTTTTGCTGAGCAGCTTTTTAAAAGTGACATGTTGCAGTATTTACTAATATCTATTGATGTTGCAGTATTTACTAACATCTATTGAAAGTGGTATACAGTAGCATCTGTTTGGAATATACAGTTGAATTTGTATCGGTGCTCAGTTTTGAAACCTCTTTAAATTGTTCTGACTTTGATTTCTGAAGAACTTTCCTTCCATCTCTTTGTCTCACCTTCCATCTCCCCGTACAGTAGATATCTGATAGCATGGAATTTTAGTGGACATACTTAATAGAGATTGTATTTTCCAGTCACTCCACATTGGTAGCAAGTGTTGGCATCTCGTGGGGACACAGTGAGTAGCTCTAATGTGGGGAAGCTACCCATCGTAATTATTACATGGTAATAAAGTATTTAAGGAGGTAGTGAAATGAAAATGTTCATCTTTTGTTTCCCAAATTAGAGAAAAAACTTAGATACAAGAGACACTGACACATACAGGGAGAGGGACAGAGAAATACAAAAATAGGTTATTAACAAATCATTCATATGCATGGCCTCCATTCTAATATTTCTATTATTGTGTTTATGCTAT
This sequence comes from Phrynosoma blainvillii, assembly GCA_026167975.1. Taxonomy (NCBI): domain Eukaryota; kingdom Metazoa; phylum Chordata; class Lepidosauria; order Squamata; family Phrynosomatidae; genus Phrynosoma; species Phrynosoma blainvillii. The sequence continues at coordinate 127,777,040 of JANUYF010000001.1, read as the reverse complement.
CTAACTTCAAGAGCTTGATATGGATAATAAAAATTAGTGGGGTCTGAGCATAGTACATCATGCTAACATCTAATTCCCTTTAGCTTTAACTCTAACCCTAAAGCCAGCCCACCGAAGTGTGTTTTACAGTTGTAGTGAAATCCTGTTGGGACAGAGTGCTGTATTTTCAGTAAATGAGAATTCCACATTGAGGGAACAGTCACTGTGAACACCTTTCTATGTACTGTTAGCTATGGGACTGAGTATACAGGTGAGTCTTGATTTACATTGGGGTTGTGTTCTTAGACTCGCAACATAAATTGAGACTGATTTAAATTGGGGGAGCCACTTCCATAGGGAATCATTAGAGAACAGGGTAATGCATTCTGACAGAGCTCAAGTAGCCATAGTTAGTGATTTTACTCAGCTTGTCATGGGTTTTAAAGGTGTGTAATGGATAAACATTAGTATTTATCTTGCTAGACTAGAGAAATGTGTAGAGAAATTTCTCATCCAGAGGGATGAGAAAAAGCAGCAACTGCTGAACCCAAGGGGGTTTGTCTGGCCATTAGCCAAAAATTCCCTTCTAAAGAAACAGATAGGGAGAGAACAGCTAGTAAGAACTGTGTTCTTGTCCTGGAAAGCGGGCAGCAGGGCCGATAGCCAAAGCGAGGGAAAGTCTTAAACAAAGTCCTAGTTACCAATCCGAGGGAGCAGCAAGCGAAGAGTCAAACACGATCTGTAGGTTGAGAGTTGCAGGGAGGCCAAGAAGCAAGGCAGTCCGAGGTCCAGGGATTCCGAGGTCCAAGAGTAGTCAGTGGTTCGAAGGTCAAGGATACCGGGAGTCCAAGACAGTCAGGAGTCAAGGGTTCAAGTCAAGGAACAAGGAGAGACAGAGGCTTTTGCCAGGAAGCTCACTGGCACTGAGGCAGCGCTTTCCTACTTGCTTAAATCCCCACGCTGCCAGAGCTCAGCTGGGGCTGATCACCTTGATGACCTCAGCATTTTTCATAAAGCCTCCTCAAGCGCCGGAGGCCTGCCCTTTTGGCTCTACGCTGACTGAAGGTGGGCACGGTCCTTTGATCCTCCTCCATGTCCGACGGCTCTGTCGTTGGGAGGCTTGGCTGCAGAGCCTCTTGCGAAGTCACAGACTCTGCTGGAGGCTCTCCTGCTGGAGCTGGCAAAGCAGAGCTGCTAGGAACGAGTTGAGGCTCCTCCGCTGCAGACTCAGGACCTGGAGGAAGTTCTGGCTCATTCTCCAAATCCTCCGAGTCATCGTCCAGGCAGGGCATGACAGTTCTTCTGCTGTCCATTCTCCAACAGACTTGCCAGGTGAAGAAAGCATATGAGGAGAGAGAGATGCTGCACATATCTTGCTGTGCCCTCTCCAGCAAGCTTGCTAAATGAAGGGAGCAGACTCCAGTTCACCCCTACCTAAGCAAGTGGAGGAAGCTTTTTCCAGCCATGCAAAAACTCCAAGGACTCCAAAAATTCCAGTTTCTTCCGCACCCTCATGCCTCCTTTCTAAACAGGCAAAGGAAATATCTTCCTGTAAACGATGGCAAAATTTGAGTTTCTTCTTCCGTCTCATATTCTCTCTTCTAAGATGCCAAAGGAAATTTACAACTTAGAACTTAACTCCAGCAACTCCAAGACTGCAGTTGTTTTCTTGGTCTCCCCCAACCTAGGCAGGTAAAACAAGACCAATCCAGTCACCTTTTCTTACAGTTTAAAATTCCATGCCAAAACTCCAAACAGCCTTGCTCTCTTAGCTCACTTCACCTCACCTCCCACATTCTCTTGCCTCTCCTTTTTTGCTCTACCCCTTCACTCAATTGCACATTTGAGCTGGGAGAGCCAAGCCTTGTGGGTGAGACTTATATTCACTTATATTTGCAGAAATGTTGTAATTTGAAATGTTGAATCATAGTGTTGGAAGAGACCACAAGGGCCATCTAGTCCAGCCCCCTGTCATGCAGGAACTCTCAATCAAAGCATACTTGACAGATGGCCATCCAGCTTCTGTTTAAAAACCTCCAAAGAAGGAGACTCCATCACACTCCAAAGGAGAGTGTTCCACTGTTGAACAGCTCTTACTGTCAGGAAGTTCCTCCTAAAGTTGAGGTGGAATCTCTTTTCGTGGAGCTTGCATCCATTGTTCCATGTTCTAATCTCTGGAGCAGCAGCAAGTTCCCTAAGTCGTTCCTCATAGGGCATGGTTTCCAGACCCTTTACCATTTTAGTTGCCCTCCTCTGGACACGGTCCAGTTTTTCAACATCCTTTTTGAATTGTGGTGCCCAGAAGTGGACACAGTATTCCAGGTGGAGCCTGACTAAAGCAGAATACAGTAGCACTATTACTTCCCTTGATCTAGATACTATACTTCTATTGATGCAGCCTAAAATCGCATTGGCCTTTTTAGCTGCCACATCACACTGTTGACTAATGTTCAACTTGTGGTCTACTTGGACTCTTAGATCACACGTAGCCTCATTAAGCCAGGTCCTATATAATATATTAAGCAGATAATAATTAATTTCTGGTAACCAGATGTTTCATCTCGGCCTTACCCAGGAATTACTCACCAGATTTGAATCAACATGACAGCAGGAGAGCACCTAACCCTGTCTGCTCCACCATTATTTCTCTCATGTGGATGTATCTGGGGTGCAGAAGTTTCTGTTTGTATCTGTCTGTATAAACAGGAGCTTCTTCAGATCTGTCACTTTCTGCAGGGAAAGCAAAGGTGAAAAGGGGGGTGAGACTAGGTGTTTCACTGCTTGCATGTTCATTTAGACCTGAGCAACATCTGAATAGAGATTTAATAACTCCAGAATTAGAGCATCATACTTGGTTTGTAGTAACAGTTGGTTATTTTAGGTTTGTGCATGTCAGTGATCTAGTTCCACACAGGAACATTGGAAAAGTTTCTTTTTTGGATGAAAACTCTCAGAATCCCCTAGTCCAGTGGTTCTTAACCTGGGTTCGATCGAACACCAGGGGTTCGGTGAGTCAGTCTCGTGGGTTCGGCGGAAGTCAAGACACGCATCCGATGACACGCCCCGCTCGTCCATCATTGGCTGCAGGTGATAATCTGTATACATTTTATATGCCCCACTATTTATATGCCCCATCCAACCAAACCAGCTTGCCCCGCCTCCACCAACAGAAGTGGCCCTCTGATTGGCCGTGTGGCGTGATTGACAGCACGGCGGCCCACTCCCCTCACCGGATGGCGCTGACGGTCCGTCTGTATTGGCGGTAGAAGGGTTCGGTGAATGCGTAAGAATCGTAAGAAGGGTTCGGTGAATGTGCATATGAAACTGGTGGGGGTCAGTACCTCCCACAAGGTTAAGAACCACTGTCCTAGTCAACACGTGCACTGCCTACATTGGCTGAGAGATTCTGGAAATTGTAGCCCAAAAAAGCTTTTTCCAAACTCCAGAACTTAGGTTGTGTTCCAGACTCCAGTATGCCAATCAAATTCCCCAGAATTCTTGTTCATTGTATAATTCTTTTAAAAATTATTTTCTGCCTTTATTGTTTTGTCTCTAATATTTAAATTTATCTCTCTTATTAAATGATGGGTCATTTGCAGATTAATAGGAACATGGCATGTAGCTATATAATATTTGTGGAAATAAAAGCCTGCAGCAGCTTCAGTTTCACCTGTCTAATCAAATCCAACAACAACAGTTAGCAACAACAACCTATTTATTTAGGATTGTGAGGCATTAATAACTTTCAGTTATTTTGTCTTATAAAAACATCTATCCCACTGTGTTGTGTTGTATTGAATGTTGAATATTGCTTATGCTGGTGATTTTGCTGGATACCTGATTCTCTGTCTAGTTTGGGACTATCCTAGCCCCTTCTTTCTATGGTCGCTCCTTTCCTGGCCAGCCACAGGGAGGAAAATTGAAACTTCTGCTTCCATTTTTTAAAAAATAGATGGAGATTGTTTTGACTTCTGAATCCATAAAAATACAGGCTAACTTCATCTATGCCATTGTTTTTAAGCTGGCTCATTTTCACCAGGTGTATGGTTAATCATAGTTTTCCTGTATTTGGAAACACACTAAACTGTGGTTAATACAAAACAAGCAAAAGTTTTGTGTCTATCCGGAACAATTGAGAACTGGGAGGGGCATGCATGGAGCGTGGGTATAGCTTACGATAGTTCTTGCAATATCTTATCTTGCTTAATTAACTTGTATTTCATGAGAGATTCTAATCTATTATTTGTTTGGATGCCTCTTCTGATACATTCTGTGAAAGCTGAAAAAAAGTATCGTAACAGACTAAAAATATTCATTCTTTATTTCTTGTTTAGTCTAATATAAATATTGATAAATTTTAGTAAATGCAGCCCCAACCACCACCACCCCCTTTTTGTGCTCCCAGAATATTTATTCTTGTTTTAAAATCTGCAACTAAATGCACTATAGTCAGTAAGGAAAGGAAGCTATAGTCAATTGGGACCAGAACATCATAGTTAATGTCATAGTCAATTTAGTCTCTTTTAGTTTAGGATCAATAGTGTCATATTAATTAAAGTCAATTTAAGTACATCTATATATTATAAATGTAAACTATAATATGTATGTGTAGTGGATTTTATTTTTAATGAGTAAAGAAGAATTTTCATGAAATTAGTAATAAGGGAGAATTAATTTTTAATTCTATTTTTTAATTTATTGCACATGTATGTAGCAATAACTTTAACACATAAAAGACCTTCCCTCACTAACCAACCCCTCCCAAAAAACCTAAAAAGTGAAGCCCACTAGCATTTTGCAAATCTAAAGTAGCCCCAGCCCTGTGGCCTTGGTATAATACTGAAAGACAATCTTAGTGAAAGAACTTGTCAAAGATAATACTAATGTGTTTTCTTTCAGACCTCTATAAAAATGGACTCCAGAGAGCTAACTTTGTTCCATTCATTGCTGTGTTAAAGGTAAGGGAAGACATACTTCATAAGAGCTCTGGGCTTTGTTCTTGCTTACTGGCAAACATTTTCATTGCAAAAATATTTTGTTTATATTTCTAGGGGAAGCATATATTAATATTATATGCATTAACCCAGTTGTGTTTTATTAGTAATATTTATGAATATAGAATTTTGCTTTTTTGTCAGATTTCGGAGTAATGGAGTAAGAGAAACTTATCAGAATAGAAGAAAGTCTTCATTTTTGTTAGCTGATTGCACACTTCATCTTTTTGAGGACAATGATAGTCCCCAAGGGAGTCCAGAAGATCAATACTCATAGTTAATGCATTTATGTTTTTCTCTTTGAGAAATACAAACAGCAATAAGATTCTTGTCACCACCACTATCCCCATAGTTACAGGATTATGTGTACCATAAATCAGACATCTAAACATAATGGAGTTATTTTTATGTCAATAATTTTCATTAATCCTCAGTGTTTAGCTACAGTCACTTAAAAAACACTTCTGCAAATTATTATTTAGATGAAGTTGGCTCTTAATCTTACATGGAGAAGGATTGATTGGTGCATGGATTGGCTGTGGATTGCCAGTTTTCATGGCTACTTACACTTTAAAAGGACATAGGAAATAGTGAGAGAATATGAAGTCCTTCAGACACTACAGTTGCTTAACCCAGTTCATTTCAATGGAACTCATATAGGATCCCAGTATAAGCCCATTTTAGGCTAAATCTAACTGTGAGTCCCAAACGTGGCAAGCCAGCATTTAGGTAAGTTCCATTAATTCAGTGGATCTACACTGGTTAGAAATAATATTTAGATTTACCCTTGGAAACTAATGAATTATTCAGAGTTGGCTCTTAATCTTATATGAAGAAGGGTCGATTGATATATGGATTGATGTATAATGTACAGCAGGGGTAGGCAACCTAAGGCCTTGGGGGGCCGGATGCGGCCCCCCAAGGCCTTTGGACTTGCCCCAGGCCGGTCCTGCCGCCGCCCTGCCGCCACCACCGCCCACCATGATGATATTGATTATTGTTATTACTTGTTCTTGGGTTTTCTTGCCAAAATCTCCACAGGGGTTTTGCCATGGCTTTTCTGGGGCTGAGAGAGTGTGCATGCATATTTTTTAATTTTTTTAATTTTTTAAAATTTATTTATTTATTTATTTATTTTTGGTGCTTCGGCCCCCCAGTTGTCTGAGGGACAGCAACCTGGCCCCCGGCTCAAAAAGGTTGCCTACCCCTGATGTACAGCATTTCCACTTGGTTCTCATTTCTGGTTGTTTATAACCTTTATAGCAGTGCTACTCGAAATGGTGGTTCAAGGACTGCTGCCAGTCCACAAGTCATCAGCTGCTGGTCCATAGCAAATCTCCAAGGAAGGAAGAGACAGTTGTAGGCAATGGTACTGGGCTCTGGCACAGTAGAAAAAATTGCCAGTCATCCCTATCAGATAGTCTGAGATCCAAAACGCACTGCAGAAATAATCCAGTTTTAACTGCTCTGGCTCAGTGCTAGGGAATCCTGGGAACTAGTTTATTGTGGCACCAGAGCTCTCTGACAGAAAAGGCTAAATGTCTCACAAAACTACAGTTCCCAGAATTCCCTAGCACTGGGCCAGGGTGGTTAAAGCAGTCTCAGACTGGATTATTTCTCCTGTGTGTTTTGGACCTGAGAAGCCCTTCTTTATAGTAACCTAGTATATTATTGAAATTTGTGCAAAATATGGGAAAGGGCTTCTTTATATCTCTGACATTCCAGAATACACACACACACACACACACACACTTTCACACTTCAGTGGAATGGGTGTCATTAGCTTATATTTGAAATAATCTAAATAGCTAAACCTGTTTGTGGTCAATACAATACAAAATAGACCAAACAAAATATATAGTGGACATGATCTATTCTTTAATATATTTAAATTTCCCCCTTAAAATGAGTTGTAAAAAGTGTTTTGCTGGGTATTGCTCATATAAAGTCAGTATGATATGAATGAGGTCAAATTTTAAAATAATCTGGACATCCCACCTTAAAATAAATCAAAGGCAAATGCATTCACTGCTGAAGTTCTAAATCCATGAAGACAGTATAAATGCCCATTTCATAAACATTTAATCACTCCAGTGCCACAGAAATCAATGGGGACATATGTACACGTCTGAATTATTTTAGTGAAAAGTAAACATTCTCTGTTTAACTTTCTCTGTGCTAAGCCTGAGTTCGCATTTTGTGTTTCCTGCTTCTATGTGTGAGGTCCAAAGCACCCTGCCCTGATCCCTCCAAGTACTTTTGATTAATTTTGTGCTTCTTTGCAGACACAATATGAACGAATGTGTCAGTTACTGAGATTCTTATAGTACTTGTTAACATTTATGGCTGCACATATACAGCTGAACATTTCTGTGTAAATAAGCTTTGTTTAACTTTAGTGGAACTTGCTTCTAAGTAAATCTGTATGGGATTGTGTTATTAAGTTGTTTAAAATAGCTTTATTGTCTTTAACCTCGCCTAAATGTTCATTTATTTTAGCCACAAATGGATTGCCATTATTAAGAATATTCAGCTGCCATCCACTACTGCGCTGGATCTAGGGGACCAAATGCCCACAACCAAGCAAATTCAAAGCATTTGAAGGGAAGAGATGTGCACATTTTTACACCACTTTGGAGATATAAATTGTCTTTGATTATGTGTTCTGCTTTTGTCAGGCCACCTGTGTTAGGAGCCCACAGATTTGTCAGTTGACAATTTCTTTGAAAAAAAAGTCATCTTGGTGATTAAATTGATTTGTCAGTTAGTTCCATTCTAATGCTGCGATAGCCTAGTAGCTTTCAATACACTGAATAGTTGAAACTTGCTTTTGTGGTCAGTGTCAGCACCCTGACCTCCACAGAGCTGTCACCTGAGTCAGAATTGCTGGGATTAAGTCTTTGATATTGTGATGTCTTCACTTATCAATTGACTTTTTCATTACTGAAGATGTTAGGCCTTTTGTTTCCCTTCTTAGTAAGTACCCAAGCAAGTCCTAAATAGAAGACTCTTTCTTTCCAAAGCTGTGCAAATTGTAGGCTCTCCCTTTCTCTTTTTGCCTGTATTAATTAAATGGATTACTTTGAGGATTTACAATACAGTTCAATCGTGAATAACTGAGTTTAGCATTAGAAAAAAGAAGAGGGAGCCTGTATGCATGTGCAAACGTACACTCAGTAATATTATGCTAGGACAGAGTTTGTATTGTACTTTATAGATGTTTTAATGTGACTGAGTCTCAAGCAAGCATTTGAGCTCATAAGCTCCTACATTTGATGCCCCAAATTATAAGTGTTAATATTCACATCTTCTCGCATGTCTACTGGTATGTGAGTCAATAGCACACTAAATATTTTGTGTCTTTTGAAACAAGTAAAATCAGATGTTCAAAAATCAGTAGGATTTTAACTTTTGGTACAAATCAAATTCTTTTTAATAGCAAGGAGATTGTAGTTTCACGTTTCCCCTGAAATATTGCTTAGCAGTCCTTCATTTTTTAGAAGAAGGGAAAAAACCCTGACCTAATAGTAGAAAAATTGTAGGCAACTCTTACAGTCTCTTCCAACTTGATCTTAATGATAATGGTTCTGTTCTTCTCTGTTTCAGCAAATTAACTCTTTCATTCAAAGAAGTGATTCAAATTCTGTGACAAATACTTAATAATGTATTTTTCATAAATTGGGATTCATTCATTTAATTAGCATGGCAATTTTCTTTCTTGTGAAATAATGCGAAATAAGGTCTTTCCCTTACTTCCTCCATCCTCCAATCCAAAAGTCCAAACCAATTAATAAAGCTTGTAAGTGCTTTGTCACAGGCCACCATGAAGGTCTGCAGAGAAGAACTTTAATCCAATAAACATTTCATTTAGATCATGAAAAGAAAGCGTGAGGAGAAGCTCCTGTAGGAGAGGGTGTTACCAGCAATTCTCTCCATGCAGAGATGTTAGGAATTTGCCAAATTAAGCAAAAGACCTTCATATTTAACACATAAGACGTGTCAAAACTGATAATGGGAATAGTTTAATTTGAGGTGAACCTTATATTGTGAATATTCTAAAAAGCCACAACTGTTTTCTTCAAAGACTCACTGTTGAGCTGGATGGACAGGGCAAGAGGAGGTTGTGAGAAACCCAAATAGCGAGTAAGGCTGGCCGAAAGTTGGGGTGGGGGGAGGAATAGATAATTAGGTGTAATTAGCGTGTATGAATTGTTGTCTCCCTGCCCTTGGCTTGAATAAATTTGGAAGAAAAAAACCCAAGTGGCGAAACTGCTTTGATGTGAGAGGAGTCATTGTGGCTTGGCAGCATAAAGGCAGTGTTTTATACTTTTTACATAATGGTTGTGATACAGAAAGACTGAATGGACTCTGCACCCCCTAGTCTGCTTTACAGCAAGGACTTTTGGATTCTCTTGAAACAAAATGCAGCAGAAGTTTTCTGTGGTTGGTAATGAGGTAGTGGATGGACCTCATAAGAGTTAGACATAAGCCATCTTTAGCTTTTGCTTAATCACATTTTAAAATTACTATTATTCTGGGAAATCTGGTTTCTTAAATCAACCATTCATCCTTTCCCCCCCCCCCTTCCCTGTGTGGAGCTTTGACAACAGCTGACAGCTAATATTGAGTAAAGTCATACAAATCAGATGTTAAAGAAAGGAGACAGTGAGAAAATTTCAATCTGTGTGGAATTTAAAATAATTTAGTTTATTTAAGATATTTGGCCTATTGGTCTAGTGTGAAATATAGCCACTTCTGTCTGGCAGAAAGTCTTACATTGCTTAGTGATTTGCATAACCCTAAAGAGTTATTATCAGTTGTGTACATATTCTTTAAGTGAGAAACACACACACATATATATACAAACTTGCTTTGGGCGATAAATGTAAATTATTTCATCAAATACCAAGGTATTAGCTTCTACATGGAAATGGGAAATAATTGAAGAGATTTTGGAAAAAGCAGGCATCTTCTACTTATATTTAACTTTATTTTAGGCAGATAGTTTTTCCAACAGAACGTCACATTAAGATCTGCTGAAATCTATAGCTACAACTATGGATGATGTAGAAACAAGTATGAAGTATTCAGTTACAATTAAGGGACTAAAACAGCATATTTCTTGAAGGTGAAAACTAAATATATTATTCCAGCTGAGATTAATAAGAATTATAACACTCCAGGAAAGGAACAATTCTCTTATCTGTATCTGTAATTTTTTTAAACAAATGCAGGGAACAAATCAATAGTTCTTATAGTTTGGGAACCATTAAAAATATTGAGTAAAGTTAAAATGATTAATTCAAAAGCGACATTATTTTTCATGCTGTGATTATGGGGAAAAGTTATTGTGTACATTTTATTTCTTCAACTATAGGGTCAGATCCAACAACTTTAGATGTTAACATGCATTTATCTTTTGAGATTCAAAATTTTATATTTAAAAATGTAGACTTTTAACTTTTGATGTAAAGTCATGTCTCTCTCAGTTTTTCACCATCAACCTGCCATGCTATAGATCTCTGCAGCTTCAAGGGTATGCTTGGGAAAGGAAAATAAGTGATTCATTTAACCCTTTGGGGATTTATTATGCAAAACAAGTAGCCTTTTGTACTTGAAGTTGTACACTCTGAGAAAAGCAACACCTGAATATCTCAGGAACTTGAATAATTATGCCCAATTGTGTTTTGCTGGTGTAGGTCACAGGAAATTCACTTAGGGTAGAGTCTCTACAAAGCTAAGATATATGCAGATTTTCTGTTGTTGGATTGTGTAAAAATTATTTACTGTTAATACTTGCATAAAGGTTAGAAAGGTTGATGAAGTGATATTTAGTATTGCTTTACTATTCACTGCATGTCAGGATGTAATTATGACTGATTCATGGAACTGTCTTAGGAACGAACCATCTTTATTAAAATGCTGATCAAGATAAGAGCTGACAGTGATAAAGAATAGAACATTTTAGTCTTGTTGCTTTTCAATGATTGCTAATTACCCTAGAGGTCATGTATAGTGCTTGGGAGGATTCATTGACATTATTTTCTTTTAAGTTGGCTGTTTGAACAACATCTGAACATGAAGACAAAGACTAAGTGCATACTGAACAATAGTTTGACTAAGTTTTTTTATTTTGCAAAAATGCTAGATGATTCCTTCTTTTTCTGTTTTGTTACATAAGTCTTCATTCATATGTGAAGGCAAAGATCTTTGTTTTTAGCAGGCCCTACCCCCTGTCATCCTACCTTAATCATATCCATCATTGTCTTCAGAAGGTCAGTTTCATAAAGAGGGAACGATATAATACAATGTGAACTCTCTCCCATTGTTTGTTGTCTGCAGAGCAAAAAGTCCAATTCCTTTTCTATGACTTCAGTTATCCAATAAACCAATAACTTCAATTTCTTTATTAGACTACAAGAGGTAGTCTTTTAACCTGCAACTCAGACTGTGCACTAACTTGGCACAAAGCAATCCATCTGTTGAACTGAGAGGTGAATGTACTTATATGTCAGGATCCAAAGACAGGCTGGTATTCAGAGAGAAGAAAGAAGAGCCATTCTCCGAGTCTGGCATAGGGAAATAGATGATCAAACTAAAATACAACAGAGGCAAGCAAGGTATTTGGATCCAAAGACAAACAGAACAGGGTACCATTTAATTGGGCTTGGAAGAGAAATGGGATGGGTGGATTGGATCAGAAGTTTTATGTCACCCATCGGAGAATCTTCCAATAGAGTTTCATTCAAAATGTTTCTGCTTGGAGGGACACCCCCCCCCCCCGCTGCCCTGTGTGCCACCTATCTAAAGCTCTGAAGGTTTTCCTATCCACCTGGAGAAGACTTTCATGGCTTATAAGGGGCTGCAAGAAGAGTGCAGAATTACTGGAGATTGTTTCTCCTTCATTTAGTCGGTGGAAAAGCTCCAGTGGATCAAAAGCCTCCTGATACTGAATAGAGCCCTTCTGTCTCGGGGAAGTTTTTTCCAGCTGGATCCATCCCAGCTTGTTACAAGTGGGTGAAAGCACAGAACTCAGGAACCATAATGAGGGTGGCATGACAAGAAAGAGTACAGTGGCTTGGGTAATAATTTTCCTTCTCAATTTAATTGTAATTTGTTTTTCCACAGTCAACCATGCCAGAGCTACAAAACCTTATGCTACCAACTTCCTTCTCACAATTAGTCTCAAAGGTGCTACAGGTCGAGTCTCCCTTATCTGGAATTCCAGAAGCTGAAATATTCAGAAAACCAAAAAAAAATTTTATGGGTAGCTGAGATAGTCATGTCTGTGCTTTCTGATAGTTTGGTGTACAGACTTTGTTTCACGCACAAAATTATTAAAAATATTGTATAAAATTACCTTCAAGCTATGCATATAGGGTCTCTATGAAACATAAATGAATTTTGTGTTTAGACTTGGATCCCATCTTGAAGAAATCTCATTACATATGTATATGCAAATATAGGTATTCCCAAATCCAAAACACTTCTTGTCCCAAAAATTTTGGATAAGGAAGACTCAACCTATATACAAGGCCCCTTTGCATACATGCCTAGAGCTGTTTGCAATGAACTGAACAACAGCAGAAGAATAATAGTTTTATTCTTTAACAGCCAACTGACACTGGATATTCTTTGCTGTTTGGGAGTGGCTGGCTAGCGTGGAACGTTTAGCTCTTGGTGATGATATGGCTGGAGCAGCCCTCAATCATTTGCCAGATCAGGTAACATCACCCAATGATAATGCCTGTTGTTCCAAAGAACAGGTTGCTTAAAATGCTATATTCTAATATTTTTTATCCACCATTTACTTGGGTTTTTCGTTGAGGGCTCTTGTTTTAGAATTTTTGTAAATCACTTTGGCTCCTGTGCCAGGAGAGTGAGTGAGTGAGAGTTAGATGCATGCTTTTTGTATGCCAGATCTGATCTCCCACTTTACCTGGGCATATTAATCTTTGTAGACATATTGTTCAAAAATAATAGTACAAGAAAACAGAACATTCACATTTCTTATTATGGTCTTCGAAATCTAAAGCACTATAGTTTTGGTTGACTTAGAAAATTCTTGTAGCAGCTTTGAGACTAACTGAAAGAAAGAAGCTGGGTGCACAAGCATTTGTAGACTTGAGTCCACTTCGTCAGATTCATGGCACATACTCCTATTTTCTTTCTTTCACTTAGTCTCAAAGATGCTACAAGATCCCTTTGCATACTGATTTTCTGGACTAACATGACTATATCTTTGCATTAAAAATTTCTGTAATTGATAATTGCTTTGATACCACTGAATTCCAGTTTACACATTAGTGAAACTTTGACAAATGTTACTGTTTCCTCAGATTTTTAATGCTAGAACAAACAACAGAAAGAGATCTTGTAGCACTTTTGAGACTAACTGAAAGAAAGAATTTTGCAGGTGAGTCTCAAAGGTGCTACAAGATCTCTCTACATACTGATTCTACAGACTAACATGGCTATATCTTTGAATTCAACAGAAGATTCACTATTGCTATCTCATTTGTTGTAGAGCCTGGACTCCTTACTGTTTACAATCCCTACTACTTACAATTACAATCCAGTGTAATTGAGAACCAGCTGTTTTAGTTGTTTCTCTCATGGCTGGATCAATTCAGACTTTACGGTTGCTTGAAAAGCTGGAGAAAGCATCCTCTGAATTCTCTGCACACTGCAACTCTTCCAACAAATGGAACTTTACTGTGTCAGGAGTAGTGTATCAGGCCATCTCTGGTAAACGTGAGCCCTCTCACAGTTGACACTGGAACATCCAGCAGCCTGAAGTGCTGAGATGGAGCATGACTATGTACTATGGCCTCAGGAGGACTGAGTTGCTGGATGCTTCAGTTTAAGGTCTGAATGGCATGGGCTTGCCAAGTTTTGGAGCCTCAGCCTTTCCAATACAGTGGCAGTATGCTGGGTAACGTTTTATGCTGAAGCCTGTGAAAGGCATTTCTGCAGCCTGCTCTCCGTGCATGGAGATAGAGGAATGTGGCATTTCTGCCTGAACTTGTTATTGCATACTAATGTCCCAAAACACCTGAAATGTGAAGTATTTTGAGTACAGGAGTTACATCCAATTTATGCTGGTTATATGCATGAACCTGTGTTTGTTCAGTAGATGTATTACTTTAAAGAGTATTAGGATTATCATCCCATTCATACATCTTCTGTTTCTTTCTCCCCAGAGCTAAGATAAAAAGCTTTCTGAGCTAAAGTTGTTTTTCTTTTATGACAGTGTGTGTGTGTGTGTGTGTGAGAGAGAGAGAGAGAGAGAGAAGTCTGACTGTTTAATTATATTTTCAGAGTATAATTGTGTTTGTCATTTATGATACATAAATACATAAACCCATACATAATATGAGTAGCTGAATAATTTTTAACATTAAAATTGAATATGTTAATAAGTCACAGTCTTTATGTTATTAAATAAATAAATAAATAAATTCTGTTGCATCATTCTATTGGAATTACCTGTAGCTGCACTTTCCGGCTAGGTTTGGGTGCTTTAGAGAGAAGGACATTAGACTTTTAACACTGCCAAATAAAATAGGGCATAGAAGGACTTTAAATGTAGGCTAACTGTTAGGGTTATAGCTTTGAAAATTAAGGACTAAAATATAACAACTCCAGTTAAAAGTTCTTTAGCTGCTGATTAGAATTCCCTTTTGGTGATTAGTAAGTGTAGAATGCAATCATGCCTGTGGGCTTTAATCAGTCCTGTGATGGAGAAGTCAGCTATCCAAAGGCAGTCCAAATTAATTCATTTATTGTTTCCATTGGGCTTATTATCTTTAAAACTTAAAAATATTATGGACGGAAGGTAGGCAAACTTGTAATGAAGTATTTAGGAGCGCATAGAATTCTAACAGTCATGAAAAACTTGAAATTACTACTAGATCTTTCATAGTGTCTATCTTTACCATGAGAATGTTTTCATTTTTATATTGTACAATGTGTTGAAATGCTTTTGCTGCTGGCTTCTATATACAGTTTTTCTTACTAGCTTACCTGTGTAATTCCATAGCTCCTTTTTAAATAACACTTTTCTTTATGTGGGGGTTTCAAATATTACAGAAACATTGTTTATAAAATCACCTGTCCACATAATCTGTGTTATATCAGATGAAGAGCCCGGTGATCCAGCATATGACAGTGATCCTGTTGCAAACCAACAATGGTATCTCATGCACAGAATCCAGAAATGCAATACTGAGAATATCAGTTTTTTCTGTTAGGAATGGAAATGTGTCTATGGTCAATTGAAGGAAACAAAAGTCAGTTTCTTACTAATGGCTACATGATTGTGTTTTAAATTACTCTTTACTTGACAGCAGATCCTGTTAAACTCAACAAGCTTTACTTCACTTAAATATGCATAGAATTGGAGTTCTGTTATACTTTCAGATCATTGCAAACAATGCAGATATTTGGAGTTCTGTTTGGATCTGAATGGCTAGAAAAGCATTGAAATTATTTGCACCATTGAACTCCCCCCTCCCAGTACAGATTTTGATAAATGTCCTCTTTAAGTTGTACTTGCACAACTCTCCTCTCTCATCTTGCTTACTGTGTGAATATTAATAATGTATATAATGCCTCTGCAATGACTAAAGTGAAATTTTCAGTCTTTTTCTGAGTATCCTTCCAGTTAGCATTTTGTCCAGGAGCACAATCCTTCTAACCATGCAGCTTGCCAGATCCATATTCTGTTTACCTTATGATGATTGAAAAAACAACATATAAACAGATAGGTCAGCAAAATGTTTTGTACTTACCTATACCATCCATAGCATCTGCTTAAGAGAAATAATACCACTGATCTTTTGTTCTTATGTTCAGAAATATTGCAACACTATCCAACTGGATTCTGGGATAGACTACAGGAAACGAGTGCTACCTGCTGCAGGGAAGCTATACTACCTGTAAGTTGAAGCTCAAAGCATTTTTATTTAATGATCTCACTAGCCAACAAGCCTTGCCAGAAGCAAGCAGAAATGGACAGATGTCATCTTTTAGGTTAGACAGCCAACCGCTTTCCATTTTTGTTACAGTGCTAATGCCATCAGACAACATTCTCAGTATTTTCAGTAACATCATTTTAAAATGTGTGACTGAATCAAAACTAATTAGATTTGGGGAGAGGGGGAGGTGTGGTGTTTGCAGAACTGAAGTGACAGATGGTTATAAAGCAATGAATATCCTCTTGTAAAAGAGTGTGCAATTCCCTGGTAAATAAACGAGCATCCTTATTGTAGTAAAGTAATTATTTATACAAATCATTTGACAAGGACTCATTTACTGTTGGGTGTTAACATTTGTGGATTCAAAAACTTGTCTTATTTTGACAGATGATCTGCTTGTATCTAGGATGTTGATTTACTTCAGCATTTATTCTGTATTTGAAGATGATAAAAATGATACCATAATACAGCTATAAGGACAATTTATCTGTATAGCTCTGATTTCTGTTTCCCTAATGATAGTTTACCCTCAGAGCAATTTGAGAATACAAGTATATAAGATGCAAAGTTGTTCCAACATCTAAGAAAAGAAAGTGGCTTTAATCAAGGCAATACAAGTAGGATTTTACTTGTAGCTTTATTGTGGCACTGCTTTAATAAACTTTTGCAGATTTTAAATAATTACTTGGCTTCTGTTTAGCAAACTGAGCAGCCCCAATCCAAGCTTGTAACTGTAGTGCACTCCTCAGACAATGTACCATTTTGGTCGCATTCCAGGGGACTGTAGCATTTTATGCAGAAATTAATTTTGGGGATTGTTACACTTAGGGTTGCCAAACCTCAGGAATTAACTTGAAATTTCAGAGGTTTAGATTTCTTAGGATCTCCAGGGAATGGATAGCATTTCAGAGTGAGAGATTTGTTAATTAATAATTTCTCTGTGTGCATAATTTTTCCCTTCCCAAATGTACAAAATGAAAGTGGGTTCATGTAGTGGATTCAAGGCCATAACTAATGCTTGAAATTCTAACATCTGTTTTTGAAATGTTGCTCAGATGTCCACAGTTCATACTCTGAAGGAGAAATGTTAATTAATTTCTCATATTATGGTAGAATGTATATTTGTTGGTTTATGAAATTAGAGGTACTGTAGCACTGATGTATCCTCTGGAGAAATGTATGATTTTGTCTTGTAAATCTGAGCTTCATTTCCCCCCTATTTTACTGGGAAGGGGTTTCTACTCTGGCTTTAGAGAAAGAGGGTGTGTGTTATATTTTGAGATGTATCTTTGCTTCTAACATTGCCATCTTTTGAACTAGATATATATGGGGTCTGGAGCTGAAAAATACCACACAGTCTGTCTACCTCTTCATGGGTATTCTTCTTCCAATGGTTGATAATTAATGTTGTTAACTCACTCACCCAGTGAGTTTCCACAGCCGAGATGGGATTCGAACCCTCGTCTCCAGAATAATAGTCCAGCCATCAAACCACTACACCAGGGGTCCTCAAACTTTTTGAGCTGGGGGCCGGTTCGCCATCCCCCAGCTCATTAGAGGGCCGAAGTAAAAAAAAGAAAAAAAAGCAGCCAGAAGCACACGCGCACCCCCTTCCTTTCCCTTCCTGTCTTGCCCCGCGACTGGGGGCGGGGCTTTGCAGGCGACGAAGAGAAAGGCTGCTTGCGCGCGACCCGGCCGCCATTTTTGTTCCAAAATGGTGCCTGGATTTGCATGTGCAGGTGCATGACTCCGGCCGCCATTTTGGAACAAAAAATGGCGCCCCGAAGTTGCGTGCGCGCTAGAAATGTGGCGGCAGCGGCAGCAGGACCAGCCACGGGCCGGATACAAGGCCTAGATGGGCCGAGTTCAGCTTGCGGGCCGTAGTTTGGGGACCCCTGCGCTACACCATGCTGGCTCTCTTATACAAGATAATTAATAATGATTCCTGGTACACATTTGCAGAAAACAGGAGACAAGTTCCACATGCTCTAAGATGGTCAACTGTCTTTTAATACTCAATGGTCCTGCATTTTGGAGAGTGTTTACTACTCCAGTGATTTCTTCTGAGGGCCCCTGAAGAAGACCTTTTTGCTGCACTTATATATTTCTCTGAGTTAATCCTTTCATATATTCTTTTTTAACCATATGAATCTGCTTTGGGGCTCCTTTTGAACTCCAGTCTGCAGATAACAATAATTGATTTCAAATGACTCTGCTGAAACATAAAAATAGATATTGTTGGTTTTATATTCCAAAAACATACCCTATCACAAAATTCTTTGAGCTACATTGTACCCAAAAATGTTAAATTACATTCTTTATTTGATTGCCAAGAAGCTGAGACCTGTAATATACGTCAGAAAACTATAAAATGCCTAGGTGTTTAAAATAAGTAGCAGTCAAATAAATAGCAGTCCAGACCATCTACAGTGGGCCTTTGGTATCCGCTGGGATTTGTGGATACCAAAATCCATGGATGCTCAAGTCCCATTGTATACAGTGGCATTGTAAAATGGTATCTCATATAAAGAATAGCAAAATCAAATGATTTTTGGATTTGTGTGTATGTGTATGGGGGGTATTTTCAAGCTGTGGATGATTGAATCCTTGGATGTAGAATCCATATATACGAAGGGCCAACTGTAATAAGGTTCCACTATGAGAGTATTAACTCTTGTATAAAGATGAAGCCAAACTTGGAACAGAATTCACTATGTTTGACACAAATTATGGTTTGTGATCTACCTCAGACAACAGCATCATATCCTAGTATTCAGCCAGTCTTTAATTATAGTCTGCATAATCACTAGATAATAATCTTTAACTATTGAAGGAAAATGAGCACTATTGTTATTGTTGTGTGCCATCAAGCTATTTTTGACTTATGGCGACCCTGTTAAAAGGTTTTCTTGGCAAGTTTTATTCAGAGGGTGTTTGCTTGCCCTCCTCTGACGCTGAGAGTGTGTGACTTCCCCAGGGTCCCTCATTGGGTTTCCATGGCCAAATGGGAATTCAGACCCTCATGTCCCATTTATTATTGCTACTGGGCAAGAGTTAAATTTCCATTGAGTTGGAAAGGAAGATTGAGATCTAGTCTATACCTGCAGTAAAATCAAACGGAATGCACTATTTTAAATAGCAGAAAGGACCTCTTTAGCTAAACTCATTTTAGCTAGTTCTCTGTCTTCTGTGCTGGTTTTCTACAGTTTTTGTGGTTTTGGAATATTTTAAGGGCATGCATTAATACAACCCCCTTTTGGACTTTTCTACATCCATTAATGTCCATTCTGCCACCACGTTCCACTCTGTTTCATTTGTAAAAGATGTCTGTAGACTAAAAGATCTAGGCTCATGGTATTATTTCTCATAAAATTACTGTTCTTTAAGTTACAAGGTCTACATACTATCTGGAATCCAGTTTCTTAGCTGCTTGTCTTCATCTCCAAATTTTGAAGTGCATCTTTCATTCTAACTGTAAACTGGGAATATATCCCTGAAATCATAACTACAAGTCACCTTGTCTGATTAGACCTGAAAGGTTTTTTTGACTTCATAATCTTCATGACCACTGCTTTTTTGTTGACCTTGCAAAGATTCCAGGATATGTTTATTGGCCACATCAAAATGGTTTGGAAAAGGATTTCAGGTATTACAAAAATGATGATAGCCAGTGTGACTATATGTCAATATAAACTTAACTGAATTAAGCAGGATATATCTATTTCAAGTGTCCTCTCTGTGACTCTCATTTTTCCCTCCCTCCCTCTCTCCCTCCCTCCCTCTCTCTCTCTCTTTCTCTCTCTCTCTCTGTAGTTAGTTAGTTCCAGAGGATTTCCTTTGAAAATGCTTGAGAGCTTTTGCCTCTTTATTGTTGTTTTCTCAGAAGGATATAGACAGAAGCTTGTCTCCTTCATTATGTATATCTGCAATGTTCATGGCCTTGCCTTACCCATGTTGCCTCATTAATTGAAACAACTTGAAACACAGAAGTCTTTCAATATACATAAATCAAACAGAATCATTTACCTGAGACTTGATGTTCTTTGCTTTTAAGTATTCTAAATCTAATGTTTGTATTTACAACATCCTGTGTGTTCTCTCTTTCTCTCTCTCTCTCTTTTTTTATGGGCAAAAAGCTAAGCAAGCTCAGGCAGCTGTTTGATGTTGGCTTCAAGTGTTATTAATTTCATATTCTATTATTCTTTTCACTGTAGCACAAGTGAAGCTGATGTGGAGGCTGTCATGGATAAGTTGTTTGATGAGCTGGCTCAAAAACAAAATGATTGTACGTAAGTTAATTTCTCTTGAAAGAGAATACATTTAGAACACAATGCCCAATCTCCACTGACCAATTAATAAGTTCCACTGCTGTATATGGGTTGATGCCACACTCAAGTGGCAGTCATTGTATCAGCATTTTGTCTAATTTATGTGTTGAATCATGTGCTATTATTCATCAAGCTATGCATTTCCTATCTGTAAGAGATGAGTTTTATAGTAATTATCCAGACAAGATTGAGTCTTTGTTCATGTTCCCATAGTAACTAGACCAAGGATTTTAAAAGTACAAGGCAGAGAGCTGAGAGTGAATAAAGCGTGTGGAACCATTGCAGACTTCACATTTGAAGAGCTGTGTGACAGAGTGAGTACTAGTCAAGCCGAAATCATTTGAGCTTTTCGGGCTTTTATCCTGTTTTTATCATATATCAGGTTCAAATCATCCTTCAGTTCTTCTTTGAGTTTATAACAATAATCACAACAACAGAATTTGAATTTATAAAGTTAGATGTTGTAAACACAGAAAGACTGGAAAAGCACAATACAAGTTTCTCTTCCAAGTATAACATTTAAGATGTGAATCAAATGTCTAAATAAAATTCTGGACCTTGCTAATATATTATTGTCCCAAAATAACCAGTATTTAGATTGTTTTTAAAGTGCTGCTTAGTTGGATCTAAATCCAGTTGCTGGTTGCAGCTAGCAGCAATAGAACTTCAATATATGTTTACTTCCTTACAGAAATGGGCAGTAGGTTGGCAGATGGTGTGTTGCCCATCCTGCTCAATGAGATGTTGTTTGCTCGAAGAGCCTTTCTAGTTGGACCTGAGCTGAAAATGTAGAGCTCCTGACCAGGTAGCTTTTATAGCTGGCAGCTTTAACTGGGTGAGAGCTGCTCAGTGTCCTTCAGAGCTGCTAGCATTTAACAGTTAAGTAAGATATTGTAGTAGGTATTAATTTTTAAAGTGAGACTGGGAGTTTTATCCTTGTAATTGGCATATCCTAGAAATATATTTATAGTTACTATTGAACATAACAGCCTCCAGAAATCTCATCACTCTGATGGGAATATTGATAGCCTTGGCAGTAAAGGTTAACATGAAGGATGACGAAGTACATTAGATGACAGAGAAAAATATCAAAACTTTATCTGTAAAAACATTCATCGCTATCGCCAATTACCTTTATTATTATTTCTGTGATGCAGGGAAAATTTCCATGATGTAAGTAGTTCATTTCATCTTTTCAAGACTGTAATTTAGGAACATTTCCCTTTTCTTTTCTTGTTGCTAAGACAAACTCACACTGTCTGTTCAGGATTTGTCCTTATGAAGGCTATCAGACTGCAAGATCCATAGAAGCTCTGGAATAGAAGCTCTTTTTCTTTCTAGACTAACATGAGCAAAATGATACAGTGTTTTCAATAAAGGGAACTTGATGTTGATGCTGAATTCTTCTAATGAAGATAAATGTCAGTGATATACAACTGAAGAATACAAGTCTTCACCACATGCTGCTTTCCAAAAGGAGGGTTTTGAGAACTTGCATTTGGGTCATGCTTCTTCTAATTAAGATATAGTTTAATAGTCTTATCACTGCCTATGTACTGGCTTGCTTTTGTTGTTGTGTGCCTTCAAGTCATTTCTGACTTATGGAGACCCTAAGGCAAACCCATCATAAAGTATTCGTGGCAAGATTTGGCCAGAGGAGGTTTGTTGTTGCCATCCTCTGAGGCTGAGAGAGTGTGACTCACCTAAAGTCACCCAGTGGGTTTCACGGCCAAACAGGAACTCGAACTCTGGTCTCCAGAGTCGTAGTCCAACACTCAAACCACTACACTGGCTCCTGGCTACATTTGGATAATACAGTAAAACCATAGTTTGAGACAGTGCAAATAATCTGCAGCAAAGCCTCCAGTTCAGATATTTCCCCCTTTGCTTCCCTCCTACCTTGATGCCAGGAGAGTTTGCAAGGTTGTATCTTACTTTCAGAGGTTCTCAGACAGCCATTCCAGATAGTATTTGTGCCTGCAGCAGCATTTGCTTCTATAGGAGAGTGGCCAGAATGGTTCCAGCCTATCAGTGCCTTTGAGAGTTCTCAAAGTGAAGTATCAAGATGGCTGATCTATGAAACCCTGCAAGCTGCTTTCCTGCTGCTTTCTTTGCATGGCAGGAGGGTAACTGGTGGGATTCTCTGGAGCAGCTACATACTTATCTGATGGCCTGCTCTGAGAAGTCCTCAGAGTAAGGCATTGGGTTACTGGAAAACCTGCCTGCCTTGATTCTCATTCTAAGAGCTTCTTAGAGGACTTCTTTTTAAGGTGAGAAATTCACACTGCCTCATGGAAAAACTGCCTAAAATTTAGGTTGTAGTCCTAATGAAAGTAAGAAGGAAGCCCCACTGATGTTCGTCTACAAATACGTTTGTAAACGAACATCAGTGGGGCTTCCTTCTTAGTTCAGTTAGGATTATAACCTAAATTTTAGGCACTATAGCATTATTGCTTAACTATTCAAACCAGAGAAATGTTAAGAGAACAACATTCAACTGATAGCTCCGTGCTGAAGAGGATGAACTTTTGTGAAAATAACTATTTATAAATACACATTGTAGAACTCTAATTCATACAGGCCTTCTTTTCATTCTTAGGTCTGATATTGAATGATCTACCATAAGTCTGTATTTTTGGTTAGAGCTACCCACTTGATTTAACCACAAGTCATATTTTTCCATCCCACAGAAGGCTTTGTGCATGATGCACCAATCTGTAATCTTGTAGATATTTAGTTATGTTTCATCTGTGTGGTTAGCTATGTTTATGGCATGTAGGGCTCTAAAGTATAACTAGTCCCAATAATAAAGTGTAAAAAATTCTTTTTAATGTATTGTCTTACAAACAGACTATTGTGTTTAATTCTTGTATGACTTAACACCGTAGCCAGTGTGAGGTAAACTGGGATGCAGTGGCTCAAGTGGTTAAGACACTGACTCTGTTGATTACAAGATCGACAGGTTGGCAGTTCGAGGCCCAAGTGCTGTATGATGGGGTGAGCTCCTGTCACTAGTCCCAGCTTCTGCCAACCTAGCAGTTTGAAAGCATGCAAATGTAAGTAGATAAATAGGTACCACTTTGGTGGGAAGATAAACGGCGTTCTATGCAATCATGCTGGCCATGTGATCACAGACTAGCCTCTGACAATGTTGGCTCTTCGGCTTAGTAACAGAGATGAGCACCGCCCCTATGGTCAGTTACGACCTGACAACCTTGTCATCAGGGAATACCCTGACCTTTACCAGTATGATGTAGTGATTTGAACATTGGGCTGTGACTCTGAAGACCAGGGTTCAAATCCTCACTCACTCATGGAAACCCACTGAGTGACCTTGGGCAAGTCAAGTCACACACACTCCGCCTCAGTGGAAGGCAAAGGCAAACCCCTTTTGAACAAATCTTGTCAAGAAAACCTGTGACCTTAAGATCACCATAAATCAGAAGTTCCTAAAAACCTATTAACTCTAAATAATATGCAAGCCAAATGTTATGTTTAATTGTACACTTAATTATATTAGAATCACAGAATCTTAAGAGTTGAAAGAGACCACAAGGGCCATGCAGTCTAACCCCCCTGCCATGCAGGAACACACACTCAAATGTGTGTATCCAGGATGGCCTTGACAGATGGCCACCCAGCCTCTGTTTAAAAACTTCTAAAGAAGGAAACTCCACCACTCTCTGACGCAGCATGTTCCACTGTAAAACAACTCTTACTGTCAGGCAGTTCCTCCTAATATTGTGATGGAATCTCTTTACCTGTAGTTTGAATCCATTGCTCTGTGTCCTGCTCTTTGCAGCAGCAGAAAACAAGCTTGCTTTATTCTCAATATGACATCCCTTCAAATATTTAACCACGGCTGTCTTGTCACCTCTTAACTGTCTCTTCTCCAGGCTTAACATACCTAGCTCCTTAAGCCGTTTCTCATAGATAGAGCATGACTTCCAGACACTTCACCATTTACCTCCTCTGGATACGTTAGAATACTGTCATTTCACAACTTCTTCGCTTGGGCTGAGATCCTCAGTGCTGCACAATGAATGAAAGGAATTCTCTTTGAACAACTGTGTCTCTTATACAATTGCTTTTCATATACTACCCTACTAATGTAATATGTAAAATCCTACTTATTTTTTCTGCTTCTGTCTTCAGACCACTTAATCTAACTTCAAAGACAGTATCTGTATACAGCAAATTTTGACCTGGAATATAGTACACGTTTTAAAATTTCACCATACTTTTACAGTTGTGTCCTGATTTCCTTCTTAAAAGAAACTTTCACCCATGTTTATCCATAGCAAATACCGCCCTCTCATGGCAATGCTAACTTTTTAAATGTAATTAAGGCATAGTACAGATTATTCGTTCTTTTCATCAGTACTTAGCTCCTGGGGGGAGCTAATGGTGCAAGTCACACTGAGCAACTGGGGAAGAAAACCCTTTTCACCCCATATTCTTAATTGTAGCAGCTTCTACCAGTCACCAGTTTCAGTCCTAGGAAATCTTGCAATATACTTTATGGATTTTTAAAACCAGCTGCTAGAGGCCCCAAGACAATGTAAAATAAACAAAACATTATTTAGAAACAAAACATGACATTAAAAATCAGCTTAATTTAAATTAGTACCAAAGACCATGCAACAGTTCAATTCACTCTTGGTTGGCTGCTGGAAGTCCAAAGGGACAGAGCCAGCCTGACCCAAGGAAGTTTAATATAAAAGCCCTGTAATGTTTTCAATGACCCTAGCCTCTCACAGTAGTTGGGGATCTGAAATTCTGGACAGGCTCTTACAGGAGACGGTGGTCCTTCTGTCAGATATCCTGGCCTCAAGGATATCTAGAATATGTAGGGTTCTGAGCTCAGAGCAAATTGGAAGCCAGGGCAGTTGTTATAAAACCAGTGATATGTTGGGGTCATTCACACATCTTTTTTTTTAGTGTGATGATGTGAATCATCTCACTCACACATTCCAGGTTTGTTATTCACACTATGGAACTGCATTGATCTCCATCAATGTGCATCTCTGCGAGTTCGGTCGTTCACATGTGTACGCATTTGAATAAAGATGGAGTCGATGCTTTCATTGGTTATTCACACTACCGACAATGTGGATCTTTTAAAAAAATCTTTGGGGAAAAACTGATATCGATTATCCAGATTAAGTGGAGGTTTTGACAGCCCTCCCCCCAAACTTAATCGGGTGCATTTGGGATGTGTGTGAACACTGGAGATTTAACCCAGATTCATCTTGGATTATTTTTACAGTGAATAATCTCTTTGTCTCTAAGGCCCACAACAGTCAATAGTGTGGCAACCACATTTTGCACTGAATGTCAAATACCTTCTACCAGCAGCAACACAGAGTACATTACAGTTGTGTACTTGGGAGTCACGAACCACTGTGGCCAAATCTGCTTTTTAAAAAAAGGGAATAAACACTTACATCTATATACATCATCCTTTGGTGTACTAAAACTTTTAAATTTGAAAACAACTACTTTTATAATTGTCTCTGAATGAGGCATGGAGCCAGCTATGATCACAGTTGCATAGATAAGGTAGTGAGTGAACCAGCCCATTCATTAATATTACTATATTGTCCAAACAGTAAGTTCTGCAATTGGAAATATGTTTTTATCTGCTGCTGCAATTGTGGAAATGTTTTTTGTGTGCCTTTAAGTAATTTCTTACTAATAGCGACTGTATGATGAGCCTATCACTGGGCTTTCTTGTGAAGAGTGGGTTTGCCTTTGCTGTCCTCTGAGGCTAAGGGAGTGTGACATACCCAAGATCACCCAGTGAGTTTTCATGGCTGAGTGAGGATTCTAATCCTGGTCTCCAGAGTCGTAGTGCAACACTCAAACCACTACACCACACAGCTCTCTGTCTCATGCGTGGAAATGACTATAGCCCTATTCAGGCATTCTGAAACCTAAACAAGATAAATAAGGAAGGAGAGCATACTAACTCTGCATCTTCCCATTTCTGTCACCCTTCATGTGTGGATGAAAATTTTCCAAAGCAGAGCACATTCCCTGACTGGAGGCACCCTTACAACCACAGGCAGTGAAAAATCAGCATCCCTGATTGAATGGAGAGACTCACAGATAAAGGAGGCTCTTCTCTTCCATATGTGGAAGCAATGGAAGTAATTACGGGGGAAGACAGGGCTCAGGCATTCCCCTTTCTCATACATTCCGTTTATTATCATTTTTAAATATCTGAATTGGGCATATGTCTCTGTAGCTGTATTTTCAGAAAGTTTTAGTCAGTTGTTACAGTCTCTGTCAGAATAATGGCTTTAAGATACTTTTACACAGCTAATCTGTGCCATGCAAGCTGTCCCTTACTCTTGCCATGCTAACAGAACTTGTAATTGCTAAATATAATGAACATGAATAAGAAGAACCCATAAGAACTTACAAGAATGCTGTCGAGTATTTAAAAGCAAAGCAAATCCAAGATATACACTATATCTCTTAATGAATAATAAATTGTACTAGGGAGATTTTGGAGATGACTCTATCCTTGCTTCCAAATTCTCTGGATGGTACAAAAATGCAATCTCCCCTTCTGCCAGTCCAGAGGATGTTGCCTTGAATTCTTTGTCATTGATTCTCTCCCTTCCTCAGTATTAAAAATCCTGTGTTGATAACACCAGAGTTTTCAGGTTCCTCTTTTAATTTCTGCATTGATTTTCATTTTGCTTCTATTAATTATTATTGTTGTGTGCCTTCAAGTCATTTCCAACTTATGGTGACCTTAAGGAAAACCTATTACAGTTTCATGGCAAGATTTGTTCAGAGGTTTGCCATTGCCTTCCCCTGAGGCTGAGAGCATATGACTTGCTCAAGGCCACCCAGTAGGCTTCATGTCCAAGTGGGGAATCGAACCCTGGTCCCCAGAGTTGCAGTTCAACACTCAAACCACTATGCAACACTGGCTCTCTCTTTTAATTTATGTGATGTCAATTTCTATTCCCTTTGTGTCCTCTTTCTGGTCTTTTATACTACTACTACCAATATTAATAATAATTCCACTTGAGAGAAAGGGCCTTGCCTCTTTTTTTCAGTTGCAGAATTCTATCGCTGTGTTACTACAAGAAATGAATGTTAGAGATTAACAATGAAATACAGTGTGATTTGTTAAGGCATTGCAATGTATAGACAGCTCTGAATATTAAAATAACTTGAAATGTTTTAATGATAACTTAACATTTGTCAGCCTAGCAGATAAATGGAAGAAGAATTAAGTGGATGGTTCAGTCAAGCAGACTAAAGTAGGTTAACAGCTTGGTGGGTCTGAATAGGCAGGAATGCATTTTGAGAAAGTGTGGCATCAATAAGAACCTATTTTCCAGCTTTAAAAATTAGTAACAAAGACACTGTGGTATTTCATATCATTTGCTTTTTACATGGCAGCAACAAAAAGGCAATTCATTAGTCTCGACAGCTAGTAGAATGTATGTCTAGGGAAAGAAGGAAAAAATTTCTAATAGTTTTCTTCCTATGAAGTCACTCTAAAAATTAAAGTAATGTAAATCAATAATAAGTTGGTAGAATTGAATAGATCCCACTGTCCAAAAATTGTTTTGATCAGTTAATTGTGGGGATGGAGGTGAAATTGTGATAATGATAGAGAATGCCCCACTGTGAGTAAAGTGATGTTTTGGTGGTCCCATCTTTTTAAACAAATATCAAGCATGCACAGGTATGCAGGTGTGTGTGCACATGCTCACACACACTTTTATTGCAATAAGAAATACTTATCATGCCAGAGAATCTTGTCAGAAGGCAAAGCTGTATCAGGTAATCTTATCTGAAACTTATCTGAAATTGGTGATTGAACAAAATGGTGCTGTTTGAATTGCTGGTGAGTATTCAAATCACCTGTTCATAGGGTAAATTTTGTGGCTTCAGGAAAATTATTGTATTGAGGCAGCTATTGAAAGATACAGAAGCATTAAGCTCTTCAGAAAGATGGCCTTCTCACAATAAATTATGGCAGTATTACAAGCTTTGTAGGACCTAGAATCCTACTTGTTATGTGCTAATCAATCTTGCATACAAAGATAGACCTTGAACTCCAGATAGGATTCAGTAACTTGTCTGGCTCATTCAAAGAAATTACGGTATTTCCCAACAAATGTAACTCAAGGATGTTTTTACAGAGTAACCTGTTTCATTAATGATAGCCTGGATTTATACAGCCTTTTCACTACTAATTATTAAGAACGTTGTTCAGCATGCTCATTTCACAATTGCCTAGCAAATTGTGCACAGAATGGAGTCATAGTGTAATTTCCGAACTCATGATCTGTATGTGTTTTAGCTCCAACCCCTAACACTTATAGTTAAAAAGATCTCTGTTACTGTGGCTGGGAAGGGCATCTGACTTTTTGGAATCTGCTGCCAGTTAGAGCAAATAATACTGAGTTAAGTACACAAGCCACCCCATCTGTTATAAGACAACTTCCTGGGTTCGCAGTATGATCCTGAATCCCAGGCCTCCATCAACTTTTTGACAATGCTGTTTTTCAGTTAGAAAGTATGCTGGCTTTACACTTTCTACTTGGATGTGTGAAATTGAATGACTTGTGTTCCCCTTTCAAAGCATTTTTTAAAATAATACAGGTTATTTTGCCTATTCATAAGCTTTAGAGGGTTCTCTTATTGCTAAGAGTCTTAACATTAAAAAAACAACCTCATTGTCTGTGAAGATATACGGGTTCTGTTGCCAATAACATACTTCCCGTGCCCAGGTCTATATCTCCTCCGCAGATGTGTCCAACACCCTCACAATGCTTTCAAGGGAACATCAGCTGTATGATGGGCAGCTGGCAAAGCTGGAGTGATGCTCTTGTGGCAGGGCACATGTTTTTCACTGTAGAGGAGGATCTAATCCAGTGGCACTAGAAATTTTCAAAAACAATTGAAGCAAAGATCCTCTATTTCAATGCTTTTTTACACCTTTATGCAGAGACAAGACTATGACTGTAAAGGTAGTTCAGTAATAACAAAAATATAGTATATGTAGTGTGTGTATGTGCAGACAGAACTTAATTTCAAAATTCAAAATTGAATGAATGCATTTCTTACATTTTTATTTGTTTAGTGGCACATCATGCATTTCCATTTTCTTGCTCCTCTGCACTGTTTTGCAGGGTTAAAAACTGCAAAACTAGAAGTGTACTTCCTTCCACTTCAAATTTTGATTCCCCCTCCCTTTTCTTTTGTGGGGCATTCCACACACTCTGCAGAGGATTTAAAGGTTAGAAATGGACCTTAGCCTCATGAAAGCTGCCGAGTGGGGACCTACCATCTTTTATGAAGTAAAACATTCTGTATATATGATAGCTCTCCTTTGTTCACATGTTGCACTACCACGGGGTCTCCTGTGCACGCTGAACTGTCTGCTCACCTCAGTATTTGAATTAAAGCAGCCAATTTATATTGGTTGTGTTCTTGTTACTGTCCAAGCCTATCTTTCATTTCAGGTGTTGTTATAAGTGCAGTGAATGATACATAAAGGAGCTATATACTAAACTGCTAGTAATTCCAACAGGCTAATTCTACATAGATTTGCCCCCAAATAAATCCTATTAAATTCAGTGGGAGATTAATATGCCCTGATATTTTTAGAAATTAATAAATTTGGACCTATATTAGGCCAAAGTAAGTGCAGCCTAGGTGGTACTCTCCTAACATCACAGGTTGTATTTCTAAAGATATATGCATTAAATGGACCTGATAAATATATTTAAGAATGTGCATATATTCTTTCCAGTGCCTGCCCTTCTGAATGTTAAGTTTTAATGTAATGACATTATATAAAAAAGCCTTCGCTCTTGGGTACTATGTCCAACTGTTTCATTAACTCCCAAATGCGCAATAGAATACTGACTGAATCATTTTCTGATTTGTATCTTGTAGCAGATATTTTAATTTCTGCAGAGTTCAGTGAAATCAATTTGATATTAGATTGGGTTATTTCAGGAATGCATCCACCATGCATATTAGTACTACTATTACAAATTTCAAAGTCATTCATACAGATCATGTGTAAAGTATAATGTTTTCTTTAATCTTTGTTCGCACATCAAGTTATTGTTATGGATCTGGAAAGAAGTATGGTTTTCCTTACTGGTGAACTACATCACTAAAAATGTACTTCCCCAAAAAAAGAATTATTGACTGGCTGTCACTTGTCCTGGCACAGCTTAGTCTATCCAACTGTCTGGGGAGTTTGACCCCTATTGCTAATGGCCCTTCTCTTCAGTCCAGCGCTAAAAAAAAAAAAGAGAGAGAAGAAAGTCACTTTAGATTTTTTGCTCAGAGCCCAGAAATACAGAACATTACTCCATAAAACCTTCTGAAAACCCGAAGAATGCAAGAAATAGCTTTGCAACCAAGAGAAGTTTTCTGAGAACTGCCTTTAAAAAAACCAGCCAAATATGATATTTCTCTTTTAAAAAAGTGTTGTTGTTGTTGTTGTTGTGTACTTCCAAGTCTTTTTGACATACAGTGACCCTAAGGTGAACCTATCACAGGGGGTTCTTGGCAAGTTTCTTCAGAGGGGTTTTATCATTGCCATCCTCTGAGGTTGAGAGAATGTGATTTGCCCTAGGTTACCCAGGGGTTTTATATGAACGCTCAAATCACTACCCACACTGGCTTAAAAAGAGTTTAGAGCAGAGGAAATGGAAAAAACAAGGAAAGACCAAGTCAGGCACCCAAAATTCCAAATAAAATCAATCTAACATGGCCAACCATGCCTTAAGAGTCTTGGGTTTCAAAATATTTGGAGATTTCACTGTGGTCTCAACAACTGCATCTTCATGGAAACCAGGAAGAATGAGAAAACCTCTGGTGAACCTGAGTGCAGTCACTTTGTTGAGAGTTAGCATCTTGTCCAGTAGAGCCATATCCTTCAGTTCTGATGTCAGAGGTCTAGCTAGCAATTTTTTTTAAAAAAAAGTACTTTGAGGCTGCAGTCACCTTTGTAAATATCCTAAAGGAGCTTGCTGATGTGTGCAAAAGAACTTAAGGATAGAGAGGAGAGAACAGAGGAAAAGATCTTCTTCATTCTGGGTGCTTATCCAGAATGCCCAGCATAGAAGATGCAGTAGGGGGCGCTGTCTAACTATATCAGAATATAGGGGTTTATCAGCTGATATTTTTGCATTGTGATTATATGTTTGTTACTTGATCTGTCAAATTCTTATAGTCACTGTGTCATTTTGCTCAAGTTCCAGGATGCTTTTCTTTCCAGATGCCATCAGTTAGACGGATTGAAAGGAGATGCATCAAAAAATTAAAAGACTGTGGGCCAAACTTAGATGTGATGTTAAATGCATTTATGTCTGCCTTTGCTTTGCTTTTAAAAATAAAAGCCATACTAGGTGACCAGGGGAGGGGAGGAATGAAGACAAAGACTGTAGTACATAGTACATTTTACCCTGAGGCTACTTTGTTCTCTGGAACTTTGTGAGACGGGGCAGTTTCCATTCATATTGCAGCACTGGGTTAAGAATTAAATTCCCCTTTCACTGTTCCCCACAACTGTAATTTGCTGCCCCACTGTGAATCTGTTACTTTGATAGTGAAAAGACTGTTAAAATTGACTACAGTAAACCCCTCATGTCCAGTTATTCTCTTATTTTGGAGATGCTGTGCAGATTATTTCCCAGTGAATTAGGATAACAATAGCTACACTTAGTTACCAGTTTAAGGAATTCATCTTTTACTTTAGCATACTTTTTATCCTAACGCAGAGAACAAAAAGGGGAGGATATTTTTTGTTCTGCTGTAAGAAGGTGGTATTCAAAATATGATGTCTGTCAATATGTAGGTATTCTGATGTGTCATATTTCCTATTTCCTTCTTCAGCCACTTGGAGCCAGTGATTATTTGGAAATAGCTTCTAATTTTGACCTAGTTTTTGTTCGTCACATACCTCTACTTACAATGGCAAAAAGGACACAAGCTCGACGTTTCATTACTCTCATTGATACTTTTTATGACAAAAAGGTACGCATTCAGTTTGTAAATTTATAATACAAAGCATATACATCTTACACATATTTCTCTGCTTTTGTGGAAACTAGGTACTATATGAAATACTTAGTTTAAATGCTCAGTTTAACAAGTCATAGAAAAATTATTCTGTTGGAGTTGCTAGTTGAAGTTACCAAAGTATTAACACTGACATTGACTACTGAAGCTCCCCAAGAATGACTAAACTTGACCTTGGCCATGGTTGGACAATATAATATACCTGGAAACATGCAAACCTTGGTTTATCTGTTATGAACAGTGTTGCTGTTGAACACCAGGAGTGGCTAAAGAAACCACGCATATTGTGTCATGCAAATACTGGTGGTGTGCCCTTTGGTGGTAGACACGCATTCAGGACAAGCCAGGGTTTCCACAGTTCACCTTGTCTTATACGGGAGTGGAAAGATCTTATAGAGTAGACTGATAGATGCTTAACACTTCCTTCACCTGCCCACAATCCCTTCTGTATCCTACTCCAAGGTGGAGCTGCAATCCACTTCTAATCTCCACTGCTAAAAAAAATTATTTACAATAAGTCATCAGTATTTGCAATCAACAAATTAGATTAGAACACACATTTGATAACAAGGCATATTTGTTGTTAACTGCCCTCAAATTGATTCCAACTCATGGCAGCCCTATGGATAAGACATCTCCAAGACTCTCTATCTTCTGCTGCTCTGCTTAGGTTCTGCAAATTCATGCCAGTGACCTCCTTAATAGAGTCCATCCATTTAACATGCAGTCTTCCTCTCTTTCTACATCCCTCCACCTTTCTTAGCATTATTGTCTTTTTCAATACACAATAAAACATCTAAATATTAAAATATCAGAAACATTTCAATTAAACATTAAATAAAATTCAAATTATTCTGTCATAAACCATCTAGTTAGAACTGCCAGATTTAAAAACATCAGTACCTGCTTGGTAAATGACTTGTTGAAACCATAAAACAATACAATTAAGATAGGCAATCATGCATATGTGTCTGTGAGTGTCCTATAAATTTCCAATAAAAGACAGTATCTCCTTAAACAGTGAATTTAGGGATGGAGAGGGGGAATCTAGTTTAGCTCCTTCATTGTTTAGCTGGTTTTTGCTTAGAGGAAATGTTTGTTCAAAAAGGTATTTTTAGAAATTTCATCCCTATTTTCAGTCATAGGTATTAACTGTTATACTGTCCTGTCTCCCTCCAATGTATGTGTGGGCGAGGGTTAGGTCATATTGTCTTTAAAAATATTTGGCTATGCTCATGGCAGGGCATAAGAGGAGGCTCATGAAGAAAATAGCCCACTTCCACCAACTTGTTTCCAAAGACTTGTTCCCTCTTATACTGAAAGTTTGATAGCACTGTTATAAGCGCTCCTTTGTGAATTCGTCTAGCCCCCCTTTTAATGTCCTTGCTGCTGCCATTAGATTTTGTGACAGATAATTCTATAAATTAATCTGAGACTGTACATAAGTACTTTTTTGGTTTGCTTTTTCTATTTTTTAAAATCAATTGCCAATTATTTTAATTGGTGATACCAGATTCTAATGCTAAGAAAACACTGTCTGCCTTCTCCAAACTAGGACTCATCATTAAAGGAAGTTTTCAATATATCCTGTTCCCCCAACAACCCTCCACCCACTCAAATGATTTTTGTACAAACTTAAACCTTCATGTTTTTGTTATGGTAGTTGAAAAACCATACTGTGTTTTATAGATTGAATAACAGGTATGTTGAAATTGCCTAACTAAATGATAGTTGGCTTCAGTCACTCCAAGTGGCTGACCAGTTCCCTTTTTTGTTTTCTTTGCTCTTATTTCACCTAAAGGCACTCATTCACAGTATGCTAAACAGCTCAGTCATACTTTTTTGAAAGTGAACGGACAAGTAAAGTGTTAATAGCTTTGTCCCACAGTGAAATTAATTTTAGACAAAACAGCTACTCTCAGCTTTTGCCTGAGTTGTTGGACCTCTAATGAAATAGTAATGATAAATGCAGCACTTAACTTGCATTTATAAAGATTTCAATCATGGCAGCAAAATCAGCAATATTAAAACAACTAGAAAGGCTCTCTGTATTTAAGCTGATGTTTTAAAAAGTAATGGAAGACATTAAGCTTCACCCTATGTGTGATTATAGGCACACACTTAAATATTTATGCAATCAGGATATATCGATTATGATTAAAACCGCTTTCAACAATGTCCTGGCACAGAAATCCAGTCTCTCTTACACACAAACACACACACACAGAGGCACACACTACACACCCTTCTCCTGTTCAGCAAGGTACATGGAGCTGATTATTTTTCTTCACTTTGAATGATAAGTTGTGTCCCCGTTATTCTGCTGCATCCAGACATCTTGCCTCATTGTAGCACAAATGTGGGCAAAGTGTGAACCACATGCAACCCTCAGGGACCAATAAAATAAAATATAATTGGTGGTGGTAAGGAAGTACTCCAAATTGTCCCAAAGCAGTCTCTAAGCACTGTGGAGGACATTTACACCATGTTTTTGGGAGGCTTGAGCCATAGTAGGCCCAGGAGAGGCCTTTTTTGAAACAGGAGCTAAAGCCAGGAAGTCTCAAAAACATGGCAAATGTGCCTTAGAGGGCATTTTTATTTTTTTGCAGGTAGGGTGACGCAGCCCTCCAAGGTCTCCTGGTGAGCTAACATGGCCCCCCTAGCCTTCTACAGTTGCTGATCCTTAATGTAGCACTTTTGTTGTGGAAACAGAACATAGTCCATGACATAAAGAACAATATTTTATCACTGGAAGAACGAGAGTTCCACTTCTCCCAATGTACCCCTAAACATTGTTTTTGTAAGGGCCACATGATCTCTTAGCTATTAGCTGTGAACTAGTAATGGAGGAGAGGTGCAACTTTCCCCACCCCCACCTGCATAATTTGTGAATCTGTAAAAACATAGGGATGCAGTGGCTCAAATGGTTAAGACACTGACTGTTGATTGCAAGATCAGCAGATTGGCAGTTTGAGGCCCGGGTACTGCATGATGGGGTGAGCTCCTGTCACTAGTCCCAGCTTCTGCCAACCTAGCAGTTCAGAAGCATGCAAATGCAAGTAGATAAATAGGTACCACTTTGGTGGGAAGGTAAACAGCATTTGTGCAATCATGCTGACCACATGATCACAGACTAGTCTCTGTCAATGCGGGCTCTTCAGCTTAGTAACAGAAATGAGCACCGCCCCCTATGTTGGACACGACAACCTTGTAAATGGGGAATACCTTTACCTTTTTAAAAACATACTCCTGTTTTATTTTTGAGGTGTATGCATCCCCTCTTCAGCACTTGGTGCCATTGGAATGCTTCTGTTGCCTTATTTTAAAAATGCCACCTAGCAGCAAGACATCCTCTCTTTCTACAGTAGTGATCTAAGGTGGACCTTTGGACTTTTAAAAAATTCTATTTAACTACTGTATGCTATTGTATTCCCTATTACCATGTATGGATGTAAGAGCTGGGCAGTTAAGAAACAAGAGAGGAAGAAAATCAATTCATTTGAGATGTGGTTGCTGGAGAAGAGTGCTGAGGATCCCATGGACAGCCAAAAGGACAAACAAGTGGGTCCTAGAGCAGATCAACCCAGAAATCTCTGTGGAAGCCAAGATGACAAAACTGAGGCTATGAAAGAGCTAGAAAAGATTATAAAATGCAAAGATATAACAACTGAGCCCAAAAGTTAGAATCATACAAGCATTGTATTCCCTATTACCATGTATGGATATGAGAGCTGGAAGTTAAAAAACAAGACAGGAAGAAAATCAATTCATTTGAGATGGTGCTGGAGAAGTGTGCTGAAGATCCCGTGGACAGCCAAAAGGACAAACAAATGGGCCCTTGAACAGATCAAGCCAGAAATCTCCCTGGACGTCAAGATGACAAAATTGAAGCTGTTGTACTTTGGACACATCATGAGAAGATATGAATCATTGGAAAAAACAATAATGCTAAGAAAAGTGGAGGAAAGTAGAAAGAGAGGAAGGTTGCATGTCAGCTGGATGGACTCTATTAAGGAGCTCATGGATATGAGTTTGCAGGACCTAAGCAGAGCAGTAGAGGACAGGGAGTCTTGGAGTTCTCTCATCCACAGGATCACAATGGATCAAGATCGACTCGAGGGCAGTTAACAACAACAAATGCCTTCTAATGTTTCACACTAGTACTACCATAATTGCTGTCAGGACTTCATGGGACTGTTTTGCATTTTTAAAGATTTAGCCCTCCCTCCTTTATGTCAGATCTATTTACTTCTGTAACAATCCACGTCCTGCTGATTTAAAATTCAGGAGCCTGATAGGTTCTTTTGATTAAATCTGTATAGAGGGGGAAAACACTTAACTTGCCTACAGTGGTTACTGATCCACTCAGAGTTCAGTATATGCCTCTGCAGGTGCATGGTGTAAAATGGCTGTTGTATGGAGAAGATGTTTGTGTTCATGTATGTACATTGATGCTTGAAGTTTCCCACTCAGAGATATAACTTCTAGAAAGTCTGGAAAGAGTACAGAAGTTTCAGGAATGGCTACAGCAAACTCTCCCTTTTATTTTTTTAAAATAAAGCTTCCCACAAAGTGAAAAATAGGTTGATTCCCAGGGAAAAGTACTAGAAAACTCCCACTGGTAAATAGGGATAGCTGGAATGCATGTTATTTGAGTGAAAAAATACACCATTGTAGCTAGATAAATACCCCCCTTGGTTATGGATAATCTGATATTGTATTGGCACTGAATTAGGACTAATAGAAGTATGAGGTTAAGAGAAGAGTGAAGAGTTGGCCAATAATACATTAATTTTGTGGGCTTGCCTTATGCTTCAATCAAGTACCAAAATAACCAAATTTGAGGGTTAATGAAGTACAGCCACCCCTCTGGATTCACTGACTTCCCATTTGTGGTTTTGAATTTCTGTGGCGGGAAGCCAGGAAAGACAAAACGGTGCCCGTGAGAGCGCATGTCCATTATTTTCAATGAGGCTTGAATATTTGTGGTTTTCCATTTTCCGTGTGTGTCCAGAACAGATCCCCCGTGAATTGGGAGGGGCAACTGTAGATGTATTCCTGGGCTTTAAATGGTACTGGAGGTAGAAATAACATAGAAAGAACAGGGATAGCTTCCTATACCATAAAAAAAGAAGAGCAGTTCAATGTGTTTCAGCAAACTTTTTATTAAAAACTAACATTATGCACAGAGAGCCAGCGTAGTACAGTGGTTTGAATGTTGGACTGTGACTCTGGGTTCAATTCTGACTTATGCCAACCCGAAGGTGAATCTATCATGGTGTTTTATTTTGGTAGAATTTGTTCAAAGAGGGTTTACCTCTGAGGCTGAGAGAATCTGATTTGCCTGGTCACTCTGTGGGTTTCCATGGCTGAGTGGGGATTTGATCCATTGTCTCCAAATGTCCTGGTCCAGCATTCAAACCACTATTACATCACACTGCTCTGGCTACATCACAAACAGATAGCAAACCTGTTTAGGTTTCCAGGTGAAAGAGAACATTGATCATCTCAAAAAACAACAACAACAACAAAACATCTATCCAAATGTGTGAACACTTGGGAAGATCTTGATGTGTCACAGTCAGTATGGTTCCATATTTCCTATGGTAACTTTGTGAAATATTTTACATTTGCTGTTTCACAAAAGTAGCTCATCTAGCTATCTGCCTGCCTAAGTGTGTGGATGTCATAGAAGGGGAACTGAGGATCTGCAGAGCTGGTGAAGGTCTGGTAGTGATCTCCCACCCTGTTGACAATGTAAATATTTCTTTGGTTTATTTTTCACAGCAGATTGAACCAATAATTACTTGCCTAGTGCATGCTCTATATAGTTTAAATAGAAAGTGAGTGCAAAGTTTACTTCAAGATAATGAACAGGAATTGTAAATATTTTAAACTCAAAGTATTATTTATATTATGTCTGTAAACTAAGTCCTGTTCAAAAATCTAAGTAATTGGACATGCCCTTATTGCAGGCTTATGCTGAAGAGGCTGGTTGACACTAACCATTTTACTTTAGAGAACATTTATTATGGATGACACTGACAAGATATCCTGGTTGATGACTGTGTCAAAAATGGTGAACCAGAGTTAGTGGAAACTGTGTTTAGATATAACAGTTATAACTGGGTTGGTGACTAGCACCTGAGAGCTGAAGAATGATGGTATCATCTACATTCTTATGGAGAGCTACTTATACTGGGCAAAATAAACACTTTCAGCAATTGTCTATACAATTTGCTTACATATGCCACTTGAAATAAACTTTGAAGGTGCTGTATTTCTTTTAAAAACTGATTTCATATAATTCAAAGGCAGAAATAGGAGCTAAACATGAGGGCACCTTCAGCCATTTCCCTCTCTTCCAGGTGCGTATTGTCTGCTCTGCATCAGCTCCACTCCAAAGCATATTCACTCAAGAACACCATGACAGTGGACTGGACGAAAGCAGGGTGATGATGGATGATTTGGGGTTGAGCCAGGTAAGCTCTATGAACATTAGCGCCTTTGTTGCATGAGAGCATAATTGGTTTTAGTCTGAGTACTGGCACTATTGTAAAACAAACAAAAAAAGTGTTTAATTAGCCATCCTGTAGCTTTTTGGCAAGTTCAGTGTCACACCTTTTATTATAATTTGATGTAATCTTGTTCATAAATAAATATGCCAATCAATTTTGGCATAATTCTAGAGATGGATTTCATCCTTGTTAACTGTAAGTTTCTTGTGTGCTAAAATATTGGGTCAGGATCATGCTTTAATAAAAGTTCAGATTTAATGGCGTTCCACTTAGCTTTATACACTGCTTTTTTAAAATACTTCATGACACCACAGTTGGAACCAATTTATTGTTTAAGTAGAAGAGAGGGGTGCTGTTAAATGTCTTCCGTTCTGGATTCACATAGTTTGGAGCTGCCCAAATTTGTGCAGAGAGTA
Source organism: Phrynosoma blainvillii (assembly GCA_026167975.1). NCBI lineage: Eukaryota > Metazoa > Chordata > Lepidosauria > Squamata > Phrynosomatidae > Phrynosoma > Phrynosoma blainvillii. The sequence continues at coordinate 127,737,748 of JANUYF010000001.1, read as the reverse complement.
AAACAGACTGTTGTGAACCTCCATACATTATGGTTTATATTTATATTCATCCATTCTGTCCCCGATGCTGTTTAACATATATATGAAGCTGCAGGATGAGATCATCCAGAGACACGGGGCTGGGTGTTATCAGTATGCTGATGACACCCAGATCTATTTCTCCTTGTCTCGATCATTGGCCTCGGCTCCCGATGGTGTCTCTCCTCTCAATGACTGCCTTAAGACTGGATGAGGAAAAACAGATTGAAATTGAATCCAGACAAAACAGAGGTGCTCACAGTCCTGGACGGGGTTACACTCTCCATGAAGGACTGTGTTTGCAGTCTAGGGGTGCTCCTGGATTTGCTGCTCCAGATGATTAATCAGGTAATAAAATATAATAATAATAATAATAATAATAATAATAATAATAATAATAATAATAATTTCTATCCCACCCCTCTGCAATGCAATCGGGGCGGCTTACAATCATAAAACATCACAGCAGTAAAAAATCAATGTCAACATCCTAGCCCACCCACCCCTTAAAAACAGTATTAAACTAATCAATTTCAAAAACAAAGTAAATCAATAACAAAAGGAAAGGAATACATACAGTTTCGCAGCAGATTGGGAATTCAGTGGCAGCATAAGAAAGGGGGGAATTAGTTAAAACTTTAGGCAGGGAAAATCATTCTGGAAAGGCCTGCCGGAAGAGATCCACCTTGACAGCTTTTTTAAAGCTATCTAGAGTAGTAATAAGATGGATCTTGTCCGGCAGGCCATTCCATAATCTGGGAGCGGTAGCAGAGAAGGCCATCTGGGAGGTTATCGTCAACCTAGTTCTCAACAGCTGTAACAGATTTCTCCCAGAGGACCTGAGTGCGCGGGGGGATCATACAGAAGGAGGCGGTCCCGGAGATAAGTTGGACCCAGGCCATGTAGGGCTTTAAAGGTCAAAACCAACACCTTGTACTGTGCCCGGAAACTAATGGGCAGCGAGTGGAGAGTTTTTAGCACAGGTGTTACTTGTTCCCTTCTGGAAGTACCAGAAACCAACCTGGCTGCCATGTTTTGAACTAATTGCAGTTTCCGAGTTAAGCACAAGGGTAGCCCCATGTAGAGCGCATTGCAGAAATCCAGATGAGAGGTTACCAGCACATGTACCACAGTCTCAAGATCCCTACTTTCCAGGAAAGGGCACAGCTGGCGTATCAGCTGAAGCTGATAGCAAGCACTCCTGACCGTCGCATTCACCTGATTTGTCATGTGAAGCAATGGGTCTAGGAGCACCCCCAGACTGCAAACACAGTCCTTGGAGGAGAGTGTGACTCCGTCCAGGACTGGAAGTTGTATTGCCAGACCTGGTTTCAGGCCCATAACTGTTGGTACCTCCGTTTTGTCTGGATTCAGTCTCAATCGGTTTTTCCTCATCCAGTCCATTACTGCTTTAAGACAATCATTGAGAGGAGAGACGTCATCTGAAGTCAGAGCCGACGACCGAGTCATGGAGAAGTATATCTGAGTGTCATCAGCATACTGATGATACTGCGCTCCATGCCTCCGAATGATCTCTCCCAGCAGCTTCATATAGATGTTGAATAGCATCGGGGACAGGATGGCGCCCTGAGGGACGCCACAGTTAAGCTCTATTCTAGTAGAGCAACTGTCTACAAACTTCACCCTCTGAGATCTGCCCGAGAGGAAGGAATGGAACCACTGCAAAGCAGTATTTCCAATTCCTAACCCTCTCAGGCGATCCAAGAGGATGGAGTGATCTATTGTATCAAAGGCCGCTGAGAGGTCCAAGAGCACCAACAGGGTCACACTACCCCTGTCAATACCCAAGCGGAGGTCGTCGGCCAGCGCAACCATGGCAGTCTCAACTCCATATCCTGTCCTAAAGCCAGTTTGAAATGGACCTAGATAATCAGTTTCATCCAAGGCAGCTTGGAGTTGGGAAGCAACCACCCTCTCGATCACCTTGCTCAAGAGAGGCAACAAGGAGACCAGTCTATAGTTGTTCCTGTCCAGGGGGTCCAGGGAAGGCTTTTTCAGGAGCGGCTTAACCGCCGCTTCCTTTAAACAAGATGGTACAGAACCTTCCCTGAAGGATGCATTGATAATATCCCTAAGGAATACTCTCAATGCATCCCCCCCCAGATGACCAGCCAAGATGGACAAGAATCGAGGGGGCAGGTCATCTTCCTCATTCTGCCAAGGAGCTTGTCCACGTCATCGGTACTCACAGATTGAAGCTGATCCAGTAAAATTACATCAACGGAGTTGCTGGACATGCGACAGCCAGGAGCGCCTGTTGTCAGCTTTGGCTGATATGCCAGCTGCGCCCTTTCCTGGAAGTAAGGGACCTTGAAACTGTGGTGCATGTGCTGGTAACCTCTCGGCTGGACTTCTGTAATGCGCTCTACGTGGGGCTGCCCTCATGCTTGGTCCGGAAACTTCAGCTGGTACAGAACATGGCAGCCAGAGTGGTCTCGGGTACGTCTAGGAGAGACCACATAACACCAGTATTGAAGTCTCTTCACTGGCTGCCTATTAGTTTCCAGGCCCAGTATAAGGTGTTGGTTGTGACCTTTAAAGCCCTAAATGGCTTGGGTCCAACCTATCTTTGGGACCGCCTTCTCCCATACAATCCTCCTCGCGCACTCCAGTCCTCTGGGTGGAATTTGCTGCAGCCAGTGAAAACAAGGCTGTCTGCAAGCTCCCCGAGGGCCTTTTTGGTAACCACTCCCAGCCTATGGAACGGCCTGCCAAATGAGATCCGTCAGAATACAAGCTTAAGCAACTTCAAAAAGGCTGTGAAGACGGATCTCTTTCAGCAGGCCTTTCCTGATTAGAATTCCCGGCTTCAGGAATCCTTTCATTTTTACCTCTCCCATTTTCTCTTGTTGCTGCCCTTGTTTGTTATTGTTTGTCCTAGTCAGTTTATTTTATCTTGATGTTTATTCTAAGTTGTTTTAACTGATATTTGGTTTAATACTTTTTTAGGGGGTGGGTGGGTTTTGGGATTTTAGTGTGTGTCTTAGGGATAGATGTTATTGTATGGAATTTTAACTGTTGTAAGACGCCTCGATTGTTTGACAGAGATTCTCAAAGATTATTGCTAGTGGCTCTGAGATTACATTTGCCAGTTCTTTTAATATCCTTGGATGTAGTTCATCTGGTCCTGGAGACTTAAATTCATTTAAGTTAGCTAGTTATTCCTGTACTACCTCTTTACATATTCTGTGCTGCATTTCCCCTATTTTGTCCTCTGCTCCATTTTCCTCAAATTGAACACCCTTTTCCTTTTGTGAGAAGACTGAGACAAAGAAGGTGTTGAGTAGTTCTGCCTTTTCTCTGTCCCCTGTTAGAATTTCTCCATATTCTCTGCACAGTGGCCCTACCATTTCCTTCTTCTTCTTTTTGCTACGGACATACCCCCAAAAGCCCTTTTTATTGTCCTTAACTCCTCTAGCAAGCCTGAGCTCATTCTGCACTTTGGCTTTCCTGATTTTACCCCTACATGTGCTAGCTATTTGTTTGAATTCCTCTTTAGTGATTTCACCTCTTTTCCATTTCTTATACATCTCCCATTTAAAACTTAGTTTAGTTTAAAGTTCTTTAAACCTAGTTTCTTGAGACATCTCCCATTTTCCCTTCCCATTGGAACAGTTTGAGATTGTGCCTTCATTATCTCCCTTTTGAGAAACTCCCATCCATCCTGAACTCCCTTCTCCTTTAGTATTCCTGATCACAGGATCACTCCCAGTGTTTCCCTAAGTTTGTTGAAATCAGCTCTCCTAAAGGCTAGAATGAGTGCTTGACTATGCCTAGCTTCTCCTTTCCACTGTATAAGAAACTCCAGGAGAACATGATCACTCCCACCTAAGGATCCCACCATTTGCACCCCATTTACCAGGTCACCCCTGTTGGTTAGGATCAGATCTAAAATAGCTGATCCCCTTGTTGCCTCTTCCATCTTTTGGACAATGAAATTGTCTTCAAGGCAAGGGAGGAATGGGCTAGACCTTGAAGTATTGGCTGAGTTTGACTTCCAGCAAATATCAGGATAGTTGAAGTCACCCATCACTACTACATATCTCCTTTCTGAGTATGTGGTCATCTGTTCTAGAAAGGCATCATCCAGTTCCTCAGTCTGACTTGGGGGTCTGTAGTAGACTCCCACAATAACATCCATGTTGTTGTCATGCCCTGCCTGGACGCGGACTCAGAGGATGAGCCAGAACTCCCTCCAGGTCCTGAGTCTTCAGTGGAGGAGCCCAGCCCAGCCCTAGCAGCCCTGCTTTGCCAACTCCCGCAGAGCCTCCAGCAGAGCCTGTGGCTTCTCAGGCCAAACCTCCCAACAGCAGAACTGTCGGACATAAAAGAGGATCAAGGGACTGTGCCTACCTTCAGCCAGCATTGAGCAGAAAGGCCAGGCCTTCGGCACTTGAGGAAGCTTTATGAAAAACGCTGAGGTAATCAAGGTGATCAGCCCCAGCTGAGCTCCAGCAGCATGGGGATTTAAGCAGGTGTAGAAGCACTGCCTCAGTGCCAGAGATTATCTGAGCTTCCTGGTAAAAGCCTCTGTCTCTGGTTTTCCTTGTTCCTTGGCCTGAACCCTTGACTCTTGGCTTATTATGGACTACCAGAACCCTTGACCCTTGGACCGCTGACTGCTCTTGGACTTCTGAAACCTTGGACCTTGGAATGCCTTGTCTCTCGGCTTCTCTGGAACCCTCAACCTTTGGACCGTGTTTTATCCTTCGCTGGCTGACCCTTCAGATTGGTACCTAGAACTTGGTTTGGGACTTCCCTTTGCCTTGGCTATCAGCCCTTCTGCCAGGTTTCCAGGACAGTTGTTTCCTTCCCCTTTAATTTTTATCCTGCTACTCTCCACCTGATTTCCAGGATTTAAGTCCTGGATCTCTTCACATGTCTAAACATCCCTGATATTTAATACTATTCCTCCTCTTTTCCTGTTTGGCCTATTTCTCTTAAAAAGGTTAAACCCCTCTATTCCTACATTCCAGTCATGAGACTCATCTCAACAGGTTTTAGTGATGCCTAATATATCGTATTTGTTTCGTTGTGCTAGGAGATCAAGTTTATCTTGTTTATTTCCCATGCTCTGTGCATTAGTGTAGTGACATCTAAGAGCATGGGACCTCCCCACTTGATGTCTGTGTTTTTTGCCTCCCACTGTTAGACCCTTGCATCATTTGCCTTGTCATCATTCATAAGGTTGTCATAAGTTTGACAGGAAACTTGTATCCTGTGTATAGCTTCTGAAGATAAATGTGGTTGCTCACAACAGCATAGTAAATACTTTTGAAATGTTGCTGAACCTATACATTTTGGTCCTCTTGTTATTGGCCTTATAGTGCACCAACAAAAGTGAGGTTGACTCAGGGCACCATTCTTTTCTTGGCATGGTGGCTGGAATCCTGTTCAATATTTACTGTTTCGTAAGTCTGCTTTACAACATTGCAATGCATGTACAATGACGAGAAGTCCCCCCCAAAACCTTTTCAGCAACTCCCAACCCATATGTCCATTTCTAAATTGCTGGAAACCAATGGAGACACATCAAGCTGTCTTCTTGTAGCTGTTACAGATGCCTATTGCTGCATGTCAAGCTAGAGGAAGAGTCTCCACTCCTCACCACCACTCGCTATCTAGAAACACAGAAATGATTTATTCCAAGCTAGTTTTCTGGTAGTTTCAGAAGACATAGCCACATCTTCCTGTGCAGTATCTCTGCCTGCCATTTATTCTGTGGTGATACCATACAAGTAGCATAAAACAAGTGCCATGTTTTGAGATAGCAGACCAATATTAATCTAGAGCAGAGGTGGATGGCTATCTGTCAAGCGTGCTTTGATTGTACGTCCATGGCAGGGGAATGGACTGCATGACCCTTGTGGTCTCTTCCAATTCTATGATTCTACGATTTTAGAAAACCTTATTCTACAAAGCTTGTTTTATCTTTCAGTCCAAGCACAGTATACTCTTCATGAAGCACTGTTTAACCTTGAAGTAGAAGGATTCCTCATGGTGTATGGAGTTTGTGTGTGTGAAATAGCCAGACTGTTCTCTTCTAGCAGTTCTCTTTAAGTTTTAGGTTTGAAAACATTTTTTAAAAGATAACACTTCTAGCCACAAGTATGTTGACCACAAATACATCTGAAAAATGTTGGTAGCGTCTACATCATACAATATTCCATAAAATTGTGATGTGGTGTAGAAATGGAAGGTGGAATATGTCATTATCCTAATGGCCTTTTGACTCCCACAAAACCAGCTGTGTTATGCAGGCCTCACATAAGTATCTGGATATGACTTTAGAAGCACTTTCTTCACCACATAGAAAGCAAAGAATATGTCATTAGCTGAAGTGGCACAGGCTATTTTTCTGAAACAACATCTATTTGATGAGACTACAATGGCTGAAAAACCACTCATACATGGATAACCCTGGCGGTGCAGTGGTTATTATTACTGCAGCCACTCACTCACAAACTAGAAGGTTATGAGTTCAGCACCAGTCAGGGGCTCAAGATTGACTCAGCCTTGCATCCTTCCGAGGTCCCTAAAATGAGTACCCTGCTTGTTGAGGGCAATTAGCTTACACATTGTAAACCACTTAGGGAGTTCTTAAGTGCAGTGATAAGCAGTATAGAAATGTACTTGCTTTTGCTTGTATATCTTACTTCACAGAGACTTACTCTTGGCATCTTCCAGAACAACAGTAATCCATCTGGAGTGCAGGATATATACAGTTCAACTCTTTTAAATATTAGATTTCACAGAAATAGCCCCAGTGTCTGTTCTTGGAATGAGTGCAGGTTGGTTTCCCTTATCCAAAATGCTTTGGACCAGAAGTATTTGGGATTTGAGGATTATTTTGAAATATTTGCATATACATAATGATATATCTTGGAGATGGGACCCAAGTCTAAACATGAAATTTATGTTTCATGTATGTCTTATACATATACCCTGAAGGCAAGTTTATATACAATATTGTGTTGGACTGTGGCTCAGGGGCATTTCAACATACATGCCAAGGCTGTCCTGATCAGGACTTCATGGCTGCCATGACAACCATGGGACTACATTGTTGGTCCAACACATGAAGTAGAGCATATACTGCATTTGGTTTTTGCCATCAGGCAGATGAAGAATTATCTGATTTTAGGGTGGATTTCAACAACCCCATTGTCATGGTCAGATCATTTCCTTGTGAAGTTTAGTTTGGTGGTAGCAGATCCTTCTGCAGGGGCAAGGAACCTATTAAGATGGTTCCCCTCCAGAAACATATGGAATCCGAAGGTTTCCTGAATGCTCTGGAGGATTTTCCCACTGACAGGGCTAGCAATTCTGTCAAGGCCTTGGTTTCAGTATGGAATGGAGAGATGGCAAGGGCTGTCAATACAGTCAATCCTAAATGCCCAATCCAGTGTTGTGGAGCCCATAATTTACCTTGGTTTACAGAAGATCTGTGGGCAATGAAGCAGGTTGGATGCTGCAGGATTGCTAAATAGGAAAACTTCCAAGCCAGTGTAGAGGATTGGACTGCACTGAAACATGTAGTGAGATGTTTGAAGGGAAGCAGAGACAGGCAGCTGGTGAAATATGGGAACATGTCACAGCTGGAATGTTATGTTGACAGTTCAATTGATGATCAAGTATGCTGACAGTCCAGTGATCTGACGGTCTAGGAAGCAGAACTGTGTTGCCTTGAGCACCACGGAAGCAGAATTTGCAGCATTAGTGAGATAGTGAAATTCAGTGAGTAAAGCAGTTGTTGGTGGATCTAGGACAGGGGTAGGCAACCTTTCCCCTTTAAGGGCCGAGGGACTTCAGCTCCCAGAAGCCTCAGCCATGTTGGCCAATAGTCCCATGTTGGCCAACAGCTCCTGGGATTCTGGGAGCTGAAGTCTCTCAGCCCTTAAAGGGGAAAGGTTGCCTACCCCTGATCTAGGAGAACAATGCAATACACCAACAGTTATACATGAGGACTCACAGACATGTATAGCAATGGCGGACGCCGAAAATCTAAAGTATAGGACCAAGTATATAGGTGTCAGGTACCAAACGTGCGTGAGATGGTACACAATGGGTTTCTGAGTCTGCTGTACATTAGCTCAGAAGACAATGTGGCAGACATATTCATAAAGGCAGTCTGTGTAGAGCAGGGGCCGGCAACTTACCGGCCCAGATGGACCCCTGCCGCCGCCGTGCACTGCTGCCGTGCGTTTTGGCCTCCATGCAGCTGCCATTTTGTTTTCCAAAATGGCAGCCGCAACGCGTTTGCGCATGCACAGGAGTACTGCGCATGCGCAAACGAGTCACAGCCGCCATTTTGGAAATCAAAACGGCGGCCGAGACATGCGTGCGGCGGCGGCGGCAACGCACACCGGGGCGCGCGGGGTGGCGCTCGCGCGTGAGTGCGCACGCGACCATTCCCCCCCCCCTTTGGCCCGGCAGAGAAGAGGACTTCGGGGGACCGGCCCAGGGCTGAAAAAGGTTGCCTACTCCTGGTGTAGAGAGATATGAGAAGATGTCTGTCAGGATGGGTCTGAACCTAGGTCACAAATAAAAACACTACACACAGAGTGGGCATATTGCAGAACGTCTGGACATTTGGAGGGGAATGTCAGGATGAAAGCATCCAGAAAAAATGTCTCAGATGTAGCAATATGGGACAAAGGTGAGAGGTTACTCTGGTTCAAACAGGAACCATGATGAATCAGCATTTGAAGACTGCCGTGTGATAGGAAGCTGATGACACACAGGCAGGACATGAGGTCACCTGGTGGCCAAGTTGCAAAGTCATGCCACATGGGGGACAGGAAATATATGTTACACACCAGTAAGGGGTTGGGCTAAAAGCTCCAGGACAGAACATGTATATAAGAGAGGAGCTCCAATAGCCGGTGTGGTGGTGGTGCTTGTATATATATTGGCCTGTCATTCTGTTGGTTGGTTTGAGATACTGTACATAGTGGAACGAAGATTAAAAGCCTCCTTGAGAGTACTCAGCATGTTGTCATGTCTGCAGCTTCTGTGTGTGGGACAAGGAGTTCTCCCGCTTGCACTGAAAGTTACAGCAGAGACTTCTGTGGCATGTGTTCCAGGTGCAAAGCTTCAGCAGTATGCACTTCAGGTTGCACAAGCACCACAAGTATAATATTTTAATAAATAATATACATTTTAAAAAGCTGGGGTGGGGGAGTGTTCCCCCCTTTTTTTTTAGCCCTCATGAGGGTGGAAATTGTGGGGGGAGGGGGCAGTATAAATCCTCTCCATCTGCATTTGATAGCCCTCATTTGGACACTGTATATTTTTTGTTGTTGTGTGCCTTCAAGTCATTTCTGTCTTTTGGTAATCCTAGAATGAAACTTTCATAGGTTTTATTTTTTGGCAGATATTGTTCAGAGGGGGTTTACCTTTGCTTTCCTTTGAAGCTAAAATAGTGTGATTTGTCCAAGGTCACCCAGTAAGTTTCTGTGGCCGAGCAGATATTCATATCCTGGTCTCCCAGGATGTCCTAGTCCAACAGTTAGACAACTACACCATGCTAGCTTACTATATGTTTACTTAAAAGTAAAAGGGCCAATAATCCTGAACTACACTTTTACATATCAACATGGAATATTGTTGAGCCTCAAGGAATTGGTGGTTTTCTGGCTTTTTTTAAGCACTTCTTACATCTTTGTGTTTTTTGTCTTCACCTCTCTGTAGGACTCGGCTAACACACTTTCTATGTTTACGGGAGAAGAAGAGATTTTTGCATTTCAGCGTACCATCTCCCGACTCACTGAAATGCAGACTGAACAGTACTGGAATGATGGAGACAGGAGCAAGAAACCCCTATAGCTATAAAGCGATTAAAACCAGCCAGGTGTAGTTCTCATGAAGAACACAAGTTCTGAATTGTACACCATTTTTTAGCCACTTTGGGTCCCATTCCTGGGAGAGTACAGGAAACAAAGTATTTAAAATAATAATAATAACAACAGGCATATTGGCCAATGTTGCACTTTATCTCCCAAAGCATTTTTGATTTTTGGTTTTACATTAAAAGCTTTCTTGCTGATACACTAGTGGGGAACAGTTGTGAAATTCTTTTCTCCAAATAATATGAAGCCTTGAATCGGAAGACAGCAGTGACGTGTGCAAGTTTTAGTTTGTGTGTAAAAAAATTAAATATACCTGTAAACCTAGAGCTGACACAATTGAAAGGCAAAAATCAAGCAAAAATACAAGAAGAGTAGGGTCTATTGTGAATGCCACTCAGAGCTGTATTGGCAGATCTTTCACTGTGCAGGATTGGAGCCAGGGTTTGTAAGGGCAGTGAAAATAGATTTTGACTAGGCACTGCCATAGTTGCTTCTTTTCTCCTCCTGACACATGGGCTCATTCTGCGTTAATTATTCACAGGGCAGTTTGCCGCTGCCTTACTGAAATCAAGATACACTACATCCACAGCATTCCCTTCATCTACCAAGTTTGTGACTCTTATCAAAAAAAGAGACAAGTCTGACCTGACTTGCTTTGAAAAACCTATGCTGACTTTTAGTAATCACTGCTGTTCTGTTCTCCACTGTTTGCAAGGAAGATTCCTGTTCCTCCACTCATAGATGGAGGAAAAGTGTGATGGTAGCAGATTCTTTAGCCACAGGGGCTTCTTCCATCTGTTAAGATCACTGTTTTCCAAATCCTGAACTTAGAAATTAGAGGGAAGTGTCCCCTTGCTAAGCTGTATGCAGTGTCCTACCTGCATTAGGGCCAACATGGAACATCTGAGGGCCACACCTGCAGTCACATTTGTACAACCATAATTTAAGTACAGTAGTACTGTGTTATATTTATTTTTATGTTCAGAAAGGTTCAGGCAGTGAGGCTTGTGAAGAGTGATGCCTTTATCCTTAAATCAATGTTCTGTCACTTCTTTTTACTCCACAAAAAAAGGAAGCATTTTCTACCCCTCCTTCCAAACTGAAACTAAGAAAAATAAGTAGTCAAAGAGTTTGTATCAGACTGGGAATAGAAACTGGTAGGGACTTGAGAGTGTTAAAAAAAAATCTCCCAACCGTGATCAATAGAAAGTCATAAAATGAGGAGGATCTGCAAACAGGTAATTTTTATTTTAAAACAGGATGGTTTTAATTAAAGACACAGAAGATTCAGTAGTTCTTTGCTTGTCTACATTGGCCAGGTGCTGCAGTTGTGTACTGTGGCCAAATTAAAACTGCATAAATCAGCTCTAAACAATCACAGAAAGATCACAGCAGAAACCAATGGCCTACTGCAATGAAGATGTCAGGATTTTTTGTTTTTAAAAAAGTGAGTGAACAAAGGATGGCAATTCCAAAAGTTCAGTGTCAAAGCAACTGCGGTTGGACAAAAAGAACTTTGAAAATTTCAGTTCTCAGATGCTATAGTAGATGTTGACATTCATTGCTTTATCATGGATTATTTCATTCCAGTTGGATGCATGCATGATAGAAATGTTACCAAAGTTAGATAGTGTACACATTACTGAAATCATGTATTTCCCAAAGGATTTTAAGTATAAATCACTGATTATAATATCCCTATTTTAAAATAATAAAGTTAAGGATTTAAAGATTATATTCTGAAACTGATATTCTGCTATTCCCATCTGAAAGTTATAAATATGTATTAACTGCCAATTCTAAGAAAGCAGTTTGATAGTGGGAGCTACATAGGACGGCATCTAGCACCACCAAGTGTTCAATTCTATTTGTTTGCAATAAACCTCAATTGAACACATGGGACCTTTTCCTTGTTTAATGCTGTCACTGCCCTACTTAGGATGCAATCCACTTAATATATATGTACCTTTTAAATAGTTCTACTGAAGATCCAGAGAAGACCTACTGAAATTAATATGACAAGCAAATCACAACCAGCGTAAGTCCCACTTATTTCAGTGAGTTTACTTTCTAAGCATAATTAGTTCTGGAACCAACCATAAGTATTTTCTTAGCATGATAGAAGAGTTCTGTTGTACAGAGGTACTATGTTTTTTGTAATGATTATCCAACAGCTATGAAGTAGCAGGTATGGTAATTCATTCTCTCATAACTAAACCTGCCCCAGTATTGGGGAGTAGAGAGATCTTGTAGCACCTTTGAGACTAAACTGAAAGAAAGAAGTTGGCAGCATGAGCTTTCCTAAACTTAAGTCTACTTCAGGGGTAGGCAACCTTTCCCCTTTAAGGGCCGAGGGACTTCAGCTCCCAGAATCCCAGGAGCTATTGGCCAACATGGGACTATTGGCCAACATGGTTGAGGCTTCTGGGAGCTGAAGTCCCTCAGCCCTTAAAGGGGAAAGGTTGCCTACCCCTGGTCTACTTCCTCAGATGCAGAATTGGGGAGTAAATGCTCAGGTTCTGTTCCTTAAATTCAAGTGAAGTCACAATGATACCAGATTAGTTCAAAGTGAGCTGCATTCAAACAGGGCCCTAGTGAAATAGATGGTGACTGGCATACCTGCCTACTTGGAAATGGAAAAGAAGATCCATCATCCAAAAGAACTGAGGGAGAATATTGTTTGCATTTTGACTTGTATAAGGAACTACAGTCGGCCCTCTGTATTCAGAGATCCACGGATTCAAACATCCACATCTTGAAAATATTTTTAAATATATAAATTCCAAAAAATAAACCTTGATTTTGCCATTTTATATAACAGACACCATTTTACTATGCTATTCTATTTAATGGGACTTGAGCACCCACAGATTTTGGTATCCACAGGGGGTCCTGGAACCAAACCCCTATGGATACCAAGTGCTTACTATATTTGGCAGAAGCCCGTCACAAGCCATACAGTGTGAACATCCCTGGCTGTTGCAAGATTTCATCAAGTTCTTACATGAGACAGAACAGAAATGCAACATTCTAGAAATTAATTTTAAGATATATTTAGCCTGGAAAATAAACAATTGAGAAGTTATATGATAGCCATCTTTAAATATCTAAAGGGCTGTTAAGTGGTTGATGGATCAAACTTGTTTTCTGCTGCTCCAGAGGATAGAATCCAAACCAATGAATTTGGATTACAAGAGAAATGGTTCCAACTAAATATTAGAAAGAACATCCTGACAGGAAGAGGCATTAAAACCATGGAATAGACTGCTTCAAGAGGTACTACACTTTCCTTTGTTACAATGTTTAAAACAAATGATAGATGGACATTCTGGGGGAATTTAATGGTGGATTTCTGCACTGTTAAGAGTTGATCTACACAAATTCAACCTATACAATGACAAAATAGAAATAGTAAAAGTGTTCCCATATCTTGATCAGAATGGGGACTGTAGTCAAGAGATCAGAAGAAGACTGGGAATTGGGAGTGCAGCTGTGGAGGAACTAGAAAAGATCCTAAAATATAAAGATATACAACTGAGCACAAAAGTTAGAATCATGCAAGCCATTGAGTTCCCTATTACCATATATGGATGCGAGATCTGGACAAGAAAGCGGATAGGAAGAAAATTAATTCTTTCAAAATGTGGTGCTGGAGACAAGTGCTGACGATACTGTGAACAGTCAAGAAGACAAGTTCTAGAATAGATCAACCCTGAAATCTCCTTAGAAGCCAAGATGATAAAGTTGTGGTTGCCATACTTTGGCATGTCATGAAAAGGCCTGACTGATTGGAAAAGACAAAAATACTAGGAAAGGTGTAGGGATGTAGAAAGAGAGGAATACTGCATGCTAGGTGGATGGATTCCCTTAAAGAGGTCACGGGCATGAATTTGCAAGATTTAGGCTAAGCAGTGGAGGATAGAGAATCTTGGAGATTTCTCGTTCACAGGATCGCCATGAGTCAAGATCAACTTGAAGGCTGCTAACAACATGAGAGGTGAACAGGGAAGTCCTAGGAGCACCTTTCAACTTTGCAATCCTATGTGCTGATATTAGTGTCCTTGGAGTGTAGAAATTCTAGTTATAAGCCAGGCTCCAGGTATGTTGAAAAACTGGAGAGTGTCCATAGGAGAGCGACTAAAATGGTGAAGGGTCTGGAAACCATGCCTTATGAGGAATTACTTGGGGAACTGGGTATGTTTAGCCCGGAGAAGAGACGGTTAAGAGGGGATATGATAGCCCTCTTTAAATATTTGAAGGGATGTCATATTGAGGAGGGCGCTAGCTTGTTTTCTGCTGCTCCAGAGAATAGGACTCAGAACAACGGATGCAAGCTACAGGAAAAGTGATTCCACCTCAACATTAGGAGGAACTTTCTGACAGTGAGAGCTGTTCTACAATGGAACACACTCCCTCGGAGAATGCTGGAGGTCTTTAAACAGAGGCTGGATGGCCATCTGTCGGGGATGCTTTGATTGTGATTTCCTGCATGGCAAGGGGTTGGATTGGATGGCCACTGTGGTCTCTTCCAACTCTATGATTCTGTGATTCTAGTTTCTTGAAATGCATCTTTTCAGCATGCTACTATATCAATTTATATTGTTGATTTTCAGCCGCCATGATATTCTGCTAGAAATTTGCTAGAATTAGCTCATTGCTTGGCTAGGGGAAATCCCACATTACAAGTGAACTGTTTTGCAGTGATGGACCCATGCCATAGACTAGAACAGTGATGGCAAACGTTTTAGGGGCCGAATGCCCAAACTAAAAGGTCTTCTAGCACCGGGTATTACCCGGTTTTGGGGGCAGGACTTCTGCCTTCTGGGGGTGGGACTTCCGGGGTGGGACTTCTTCACCCGCCCTCCTGGGCCTTCAGCTGCCTCTCCAGAGACAGCCGAAGGTCCAGGGATGAGGGGGGGAAGAAGAGGAATGGGCACGTGCCTCTTCCTCCTCCTTGCTCTGCACCATCCCTGGCTGTCAGCGGCCTCCAGAGAGGCCGCTGAAGGCCTGGAACAGCCAGGAAGGAGAAGGAACAGGCACACACCTCTTCCTCCTCTTCCCCCGCACCATTTCCAGCCTTTAGCTGCCTCTGGAGAAGCAGCTAAAAGATGGGGAGGGTCTGGAAGGAGGAGGAACAGGTGCACACCTGTTCCTCCTCCTCCCAACTCTCCGCATGCTGGGGAAAATGGCTTCTTGTGCCACCTCTGGCACGCGTGACATAGGTTCACCATCACAGGACTGAGAGGTAAGACAGACCTTCTCAGTTACAATACCAGGCTCTGAAACTATCTACCTCAGGAAGCCAATCTGGCCCTTCCCTATTAACTTTTAGGAAAACAGTGAAACTTACTTTTAGTACGAGTGAGGGCACTGCTTCAGACGGCAGATAGTGTTAGCAATGCAGACGGCAGCCTTTCCTCCTGAATCACTGGGCATTCTGCTCTGTTACAGGATAGAGCACTGGATGCCACACAGCCTGCCCAGCATCCCCTTAACTAGCCATCTGCTTTTAGAAACAGCAGACAGGAGGGTGCTGTTCCTTTACCAGTCTTGAGAGAAAATTGAAATGGAGTTTGCTTTTACACAAAGAACAGGAATGTGTATCTTGTTCACAAACAGATTTTCTCTTTCAGATGTCTGGCTGTGAAAATCTCCTTGCGGTGATTTAGACTTAAGTCGAGTGACTTGGACTCAAGTCAGACTTAAGTTGCTTTAATTACTCAACTTGGACTTGACTCAGCAATTAATGATGCCCTGACTCAACTCAATGCATGACTTGTATATTTTTAGCAACTGACTTGCTGACCTAACTTCATCTGGAAACAGCAAACATGTTAGGCAAGGGGCTTGAGGCAGGGCTTGAGGTCTGCTCAGCAGCCTGTTCCTGTTGCACATTGGAGGAGCCTTCTACAGCTTTTCAAAAGCTGTAGAAGGATCCTTCTGCCTCAAGCCCATTAGAATCATAGCATCACAGAGTTGGAAGAGTCCACAAGGGCATCCAGTCCAACCCCATTCTGCCATGCAGGAACTCAAACAAAGCACCCCCGAGAGATGGCCATCCAACCTCTGTTTAAAGACCTCCAAAGAAAGAGACTCTACCACTCTACAAGGGAGTGTGTTCCACTTTCGAACAGCTCTCACTGTCAGGAAGTTCCTCCTAATGTTGAGATGGAATCTCTTTTCCTGTAGCTTGCATCCATTGCTCCAGGTCCTGTTCTCGGAAGCAGCAGAAAACAAGCTTGCTCTATCCTCAATGTGACATCCCTTCAGATATTTAAAGAGGGCTATCATATCCCCTCTTAACCATCTCTTCTCCAGGCTAAACATATGCAGCTCCTTAAATCTCTTGTCATAAGGCATGGTTTCCAGCCCCTTCACCATTTTGGTCACCCTCCATTGCCTAACATGTTTGATTTTCTAGTTACTTAAACTCCGCACACACACCACCACCACCCCTTTTTTTTTTCATGCTAAAAGTTGGCTCTCAAGCTTGAGACTTGACTTGAGTATCTTGCAAGGACTTGAGAGTCAGCTTGAGGTTTGAGACATGACTTGAAACCTGGAGTAAAAGACTTGAATATACCACTGTCTGCTTGTAAACAAACCTTGTGGGGAGTATGCCGGGGTTTCTGCCTGCACTGACATCACTCAATACCATCTTAACTGACAACAGAGTAACATCTGAGACAGAATGTAGGCCTTCAACTCTAATAACTTTTTCTTTCGTTTTTATCATTTAAATTTTTCCTTGATGAAGCCAGTAAAGCTTTTAAAGCTTGCATAGTGTATTTTATGCTTTGGCATTTGCCCATAAAGGTGTCACTGCTTATGGGTTTTGGATTTTGTTGTATTTTATTCTTCTTGTTGTTATTGTGTGCCTTCAAGTCATTTTTGACTTCTGGCGATCCTAAAGCAACCCTATCATGGGGTTTTCTTGGCAAGTTGTTCAAAGGAAGTTTGCCATTGCCTTCCCCTGAAGCTGAGAGAGTGTGATTTGCCCAAGATCACCTAGCAGGTTTATATGGATGAGAAGGGATTTGAATCCTGGTCTCCAGAGTCCCAGTCCAGTGCTCAAGCCACTACACCATACTGGTGTGTGTGTGAGAGAGAGAGAGACTGTGTTTTTTAAATAGCTGTTGGTTACCTTAAAGGTCAGCTTATTTAAGTGACATTCAATACCATAAGATTATTGCGGTCAGATATATGTATTAATTCATTTTAAATTTCTACTGGAAATATTATGGCTTCATACCATGAGGGACTTGTAGGTTTATTAACTTGCCTTGCTGCTGTATGTTGTTGCTTTCCACTGACCTTTCCAATATCGCACAGGGACAATGGAAGTATAAACAGGGATTACCCCATGAAAATCTCATTCACAATTAAGATTTTCACATGACATTGCAATTAAATGGCCATTATCTCGGGAATATCCCGGGAATATCGTGCAATTGCGATAAAGCTTTTCACACGACATTGCGTTGAAAAGCAATTAAAGTGGCATTAACCCGTGAATAATCAGGCAAATTACAGCAACAAATCATTCATGGGAAAATCCCCAAAATGCTTTCTTGCTGTTTATTTTGCCTGGTTATTCTCAGGATAATGGCTCTTTTATCACACTGTTTCTGAAAATCTTAATTGAGATTTAATAGTAATTGTGTGGTTTTCATGGGATAAACCCTGTTTAAACTTCCAATTTTCCTCTGTGTGACAAGGCTCCGTCTCACAATGAAATTTTCCTGCAAGTCTGAGTGCTGCCACAAGATGGCAGACTCAAATCACTCTATTTAGGGAGCAAGGGCTCTTTGGTTGCATACAGTTTCAACTCATACTCTCCTGAGTTCATGCTTAGAAGCTTATCGCACTCTTAAATAATACGAGTAACCTGATCCGGGTTAAAATTTAAAGTGGGTGGCATCCTGATCTTATCGCAAGGATTTAGCCACTGAAATCGCTGCCAGGGTCCATCCTGGGTCCATCCTCATTTTTTTCGAAGCCAGGAGTTTTCCAGTTTAAGATAGGTCCAGTTGGTTTCTGGGTCTGTAAGGTGAAGATCCAAAAAAGCTCTCCTCTTTTCAATTTTCTCTCCAGGTTCTACCCAGTACCAGTCACTTTCTCAATTGTCCAAAACTTGAGATCCTTTTCTGTATGTTTATATTGTAGGAAATGCTGGACCATTGGACTAAATGAGAGCTGTAATTGGGCAGAGATGTTATTAAAAAAAAAATTCCCTTTGCTTTATCCTTCTGATCTTTTGTATTATTTTGGTTGCATTGAGGCTGTAGTTTGTGTAGTGCTTTGCAGGATATGTACTTCTTGCAAAGCAACCTGAATTACTCTGTAACAGGGTGGATAGATTGCAAATTAGGAAGGTATGATAAAGCCCTCCATTTGAAACATCCAAAATAGCATTGCAATCTATTGGAGCATCCAGGATATACCGTAGTAAGTACGGGGAAATAACATCTTTGAATATCTTTATTAAATCTTAAACGTATATATGTCTACATATATTTTCTACAGTAATTTATTGCCTGATAAGCTTCTTACTTATACTGGATGACTCCCTGCAAATAGGAAAATTATTGTGCTGTTACGACAGGTACATCTGCTAGAGTATTATTTTACAATTTGGTCTTCATTGACTAACTATATTATATTTTCCAATTTTTTAGCTTAATTTTCCACTGAGGAAGAGTCGAAACACGTTTGGTTTTCTTGTTATTTTTTATCTCCTATATTACATGTTCTCTGGAAGTGCATATACTTCTGCTCCTTCGTGCACTTTGAATGTTGGATAGTTTTATATTGTACATGTCATTTGAGATTTATATATTTCTACTCTTCTTTCTATATTGGCAGTGTATTTACTTTTTATTTGCATATATACGGGAAGCATACACATAGCTTGTTGTTTTTACTTTCTGGCACAATGTATTGACTTGACTACACGCACTGTTTACCTGGATGCCAGAAAACTACTGTTTCTACATTTACTGTATATTTTAGATAATAAAACTTTCTTATGTATTACAGTTTTACTACTTTTCCTTAGACCTTTCTGTTTGCCATACTGTTTTGTTTTGTTTTATTTAGGACAACACCTTTTTGCTTTGACTGACGGATATAAAGTCCAATGACAGGGAAGCCTGTCAATCAGTGGCCAATCATGCTGCCACCCCATTACTGCACTGGTGTGATAGTGGCAATCCCAATATTGGGCAGTCATATGTTTTAGGGCCTTTGCAGACTGCCAGAAATAGTGCACATTAAATTGAGGCACTGCCCTGGCTCAGTGCTAGGGAATCATGGGAATTGTATTTTTTTCTGGGACATTGAGCCTTCTCTGTCAGAGAGCTCTGGTGCCACAATAAACTACAGTTCCCATGATTCCCTAGCACTGAGTCAGGGCAGTTAAAGTGGCCTCAATTTGCACTATTTCTGGCAATATTGCTCTTTCTGTCTTTTTTTTTTTTTTAAATCATTTTCCACCTTTTTTCTTCTTCTTTTTGAAAAAAACGCATTCCCATAACTCTGGAATTGTGTTACAAATTAAAAAAGAAAAGACAAGACAAGAAGGGCATGCTAGGTAGGGTATAGAGCAGAGAGGTGGAGTTAAGGGGGGATGAAGAAGAGAGCTCACAAGAACCATCACTGGCACCAGATGCCCCCATCACACTATGGAAGAGAGATCGGATAACAAAAGCTCCAAAACCGGTATGTTTCTGTCCTCTTCATAATGTAATTGCAGCAAGACCAAGGGCTCACGGGAGCTTACTCCCCATGCCAACACCGGGCCCTTTCACACCACACAGTTATAATGCCATGACTCTATCTGCCATGGCTACATTGATCGGATGATGGTAACTGATGCTGGTTGATCCTGTGACTGTCCAGTGAATTGCAGTTTAAGTTGTTTAAAATTCTCAGCCAGAGAGTTCTAGTGCATCACCAAGCTACAAATCCTAGGGTTCTATAGGGTGCAGTCATGGCAATCAAAGTGGAATAATAGTGCTATAATTTTGTAATGTAAAAAGGCCCATTGTCTGAAAGACGGATTATCCTGACCCTTTTAAATTTGCAGAGGAAAATACGAGGGGAGATAGATTCCTTCATCTTGTAGGTATAATTGGAGCGTGGCGTGGTGGTTTGAGTGTTGGATTACGACTCTGGAGACCAGGGTTCAAATCCCTGCTCAGCCATGGAAACCCCCTGGATCATAGAATCATAGAATCATAGAATCATAGAGTTGGAAGAGACCACAAGGGCCATCCAGTCCAACCCCCTGCTATGCAGGGACTCCCAATCAAAGTATCCCTGACAGATGGCCATCCAGCCTCTGCTTAAAGACCTCCAAGGAAGGAGACTCCACTACTCTCCGAGGGAGTGTGTTCCACTGTCGAACTGCCCTTACTGTCAGGAAGTGCCTCCTAATGTTGAGGTGGAATCTCTTTTCTTGCAGCTTGCATCCATTGTTTCGGGTCCTAGCCTCTGGAGCAGCAGCAAACAAGCTTGTTCCCTCCTCGATATGACATCCCTTCAAATATTTAAACACGGCTATCATATCTCCTCTCAGCCTTCTCTTCTCCAGGCTAAACATCCCCAGCTCCCTAAGTCGTTCCTCATAGGGCTTGGTTTCCAGACCCTTCACCATTTTAGTCGCCCTCCTTTGGACACGCTCCAGTTTCTCCACATCTTTTTTGAATTGTGGTGCCCAGAACTGGACACAGTACTCCAGGTACTGATCCTTGGCAAGTCACACTCTCTCAGCCTCAGAGGATGGCAATGGCAAACCCTCTCTGAAGAAACTTGCCAAGAAAACCCCTTGATAGGTTCGCCTTAGTGTCGCTATAAGGACTTTTATCACACGGGGGAAATCCCATGCAGAAATGTGGTTTTAAAAACCCACAAAAGTGGGTAGATTTTCAGAGGATAGCACTTTTAAAGTGTGCTTAACCCAAAAGGAAAGTAGTCAAAAGCCACTTCTTTTTACTTTCAGAAAATCTTTACTTTAAAAGTGATATCCTCTGAAAATCTACCCACTTTTGCGAGTTTTCCCCACCTTTTAAATCCCGTTTCTGCACATGATTTCCCCCGTGTGATAATGTCCTAGCTATAAGTCGGAAATGACTCAAAGAGACACAACAACAACAACACATTAAACAGAGTGCAGTGAAGCCAGTGCAATGTGAGCTTGGAATAGAAAAAGGAGAAAATAATTTGGATGCTCTTGTAAGGTTAAAAAAAAAAAAAGGAAAAAGCTTAAATTTATTGTTTTAGGAAATCTATCTTGGAACAGGAAAGGAGATAGTCAAAAGATTATCTGAACTTCAATAAAAGAGTCCCCAAGGCTGCTCTGATGTGTTCATGTTTGGCTAATGTCTATCATGAGTTGAGAGGCTCATGGCCCCTCTCTTCCTAGAAAAAGGGAGACAAAGGATTAACTAACTTTTGGATGAAGAGGAAAGTGACCTTTGCAGGCAGGCAGGCTGGAAGAAACAAGGCTTGAATACACAGATCGAAGAAAGAAACAGAGAAGTGAAGCAAAAGGGCAGGCATGCAGTCTCTCACTAATTCATGCCTCTTTATTCTCTACATTTCTACTATTGCTCTTATGAAACACACAGTGGTGGCCATCACAGGCCAACCTGAGAGGCCCGTGGTTCCTATTCTGAAATTTGTTAGGCATTTATGGGCTTTTGCAGACTGCCAGAAATAATGCAGCTTGAGTCCACTTTAACTGGCCTGGTTCAGTGCTAGGGAATCATGAGAACTGTAGTTTATTGTGGCACCAGAGCTCTCTGACATAGATGGCTCAACATCTCAGAAAAAACTACAGTTCCCATGATTTCTTAGCACTGAGCCAGGCCAGTTAAAGTGTATTCAAGCTGCACTATTTCTGGCAGTCTGTAAAGGCCCTATGTCAACGCCAAGGTGAACATATCACAAGGTTTTCTTGACAAAATGTATTCAGAGCAGGTTTGCCTTTGCCCTCCTCTGAGGCTGAGAGAGGGTGACTTGCTCAAGGTCACCCAGTGGGTTTCCATGGCTGAGCAGGAATTTGAACCGTGATTTCCAGAGTTGTAGTTCAAACCATGCTGGCATCTCTGTTCCACTCTTTAGACAGAAAAGCTCTTCTTGTGATAATTTAAAACAACAACATCCATGTCATTTTACAGTCTAAAAAGACATAGCATAAATGGGAAAATGAGTGGGGAAGAAATGGAGGTGGGGAGCAAGCTGTCTGTCAGCAGAATGGCCTTGGTTCCCATCTCATCCCCTTCTGCCATAGCCTGCCAGAATAGCTCGTAAGTCTCCAAAATCACTCTAGATCAGTGCTACTAAAAGTGGTGGTTCATGGACTAATGCTGGTCCTTGGAGAGAAAGAAACAGTTGCTGCAAAAGGGCACAAATATGGGGCTGGTCCCTGATATTTGGGAGAGAAAAATTCCAGACCCCCACATCAGATAGCACAGTTCTAGATTTTGAGGCAGGAAACCCACATTTTTAGAACCAAAATATATTTTCTTGCCAAAGACAACTCAACTCCTACACCAAAGATCTGGCTTTAAATAGACGTTTGTCAGTTTTGGAGCTTGTCAGCAAGAGACCTGAATAGCGACAATCATGAAGGAACACTGGCTCTGTGGGAATATTGTGGGACTAAGTAGGGCTGGGGAACCTGGAGCCCTCCCAAGTTGCTGGACCACAGCAGCCATCATTCCTAACCATTTGCCCCCTGGCTGGGGCTGATGAGAGTTGGAGACCAGCAGCATCTGCAGAGCCATTGATTTCTCCTCATTTGGGTTAAAGTAAGCATCAAGGCAAATTGCAAGGGTTTTGAGAATGGCCACTGCAAACGGGAGCAGGGGCTCAAACTCCTGGGCTGAAAGTGTAGCACACAGATGCACAGGAACACCAATAAAAATTGCCACCAAATGTTTGCAGGAACATGGCAAATCTGAAGATTGTTCCTGGTGCCCCTTGGCTAACCTTTCCCACACACTGGAGTTGCTCTCTGTCCTCTTCTCTGCTTGATAGCTTCCACACTCCTCTCCTACTACTGTACATTTCCCCAGCCATCCTTTTTAGTAAGGGCTGCATCCATTTTTGTGGGTCCCTTATTACAGACGTTATGTGTCTAAACAGCAAAACAAGCTCTGGCTGGTTTCAGAATTTCCTTTCTCAGCCAAGGAAATGTCAGGTGGCGGCAGTATTGCTGCCAAAGGTCTATGAAAGAACAATGTCAGGGCAGCACTTTGAGTACTTTTTGCAGAACACACAATAATCACACACAGCAGCCATGCCATGGTCTGTTTTCCACTCTGTCACAAGCTTTGCATCCACTGGAGCAACAGCTTGGGAATATCTGGGAGACTGAGGGGGGTTGCAGACTGCCAGAAATAGTGCAAATTGAGTCCACTTTTAGGGTTAGGGTTAGGGAATCATGGGAACTGTATTTTATTGTGGCACCAGAGCTCTCTGACAGAGAAGGCTCAATGTCTCAGAAAACAAACAATTCCCATGATTCCCTAGCACTAACCCTAACCCTAAAAGTGGACTCAATTTGCACTATTTCTGGCAGTCTGCAACCTCCTTGAGAGACCTTTTAGAAAGTGATTTCTCTAGAGTACAACTTTCAGAGTGGTTGATGTTAGCTGGGGGATTCTGGGAATTGTAATCCCAAAAGGGACTTTGATCAAGCTTTGTTTGGATATTCCTCAAAGCCAAACACACAATCCAGTGTCTAAATCAAGTGTCCACATCACAAGATCACATACCTAGGACTTTATCACACAGGGGAAATCCAGTGCAGAAACGGGATTTAAAAGCTGGGGAAAACCCGCAGAAGCAGGTTGATTTTCACACACATTGCTGTTAAACTGTTGTTAACCCGAACGGAAACTGTCAAAAGCCACTCTTTTTTACTTTTGGGATTTTCCAAAAGTAAAAAGAAGCAGCTTTTGACTACTTTCCGTTCAGGTTAACAACAGTTTAACAATGACGTTGTGTGAAAGTCTACCCGCTTTTGCAGGGTTTTTCCAATTTAAAACCCCGTTTCTTCGCGGGATTCCCTCCATATGATGAAGTCCTTAGCAATATAATGGGGAAGCTTTTCTCTCTGCCCCACTACCCTCACAAGTGCATCTGGTGGGAACACAGGAGAAGGCCTTCTCAGTGGCTGCCCCAGGCTCTGGAGCTCCCTTCCCAGATAGATTAGACTGGCACCCTCCCTACTGTGTTACAGATTAAAAGCATCACAGACAAAGATAATTTATGATTACCTATATAAGGTCTATCAAACCCAATAATGTGCTGGATCTTGCCAGACGTTGTACTGATGTGTGTGTGCATTTTAATGATAATATGATTTAATCTGGGTTTAATTGTTTAATCTAATTTGTGTCTTGTGGATTTTTAACAATATTTTTTTTAATTTGTTGTAAGATGCTTGGAGTCCTGAACTGGGGAATGGTGGGATAGAAATTAGGAAGGAGGAGAAGAGGTGGGTGAAAACAGATATAGGAGAGACTGAAGGCTGTGAAGCCATTAAGGAGTTTATCATACGGGGGGAAATTGGAAGTATAAATGCTGATTAACCCGTGATTAACCTGCAATTGCACTAATGGTTTTCACAGGACATCAGCACACCAAGAATCTATGATTAATCCACACTTGCGTGTACTTCCACGAATGATTTTTACACAACGTTGAGACAAAATGTGATTAAAGTGCCATTATCCTGTGAAAAACCAGGCAAGAAACAACAGTAACCCATTCATGGAATTTGCCCATGAATGACTTTTTGCTGTTTCTTGCCTGGTTACTTCCTGGTTCTTCATGAGATAATGGCACTTGCGTTAATCTCATTTTAAGCACATTTTAATGTCAATTCAGCGATTTTTGTGGGTTAATCATTGTTTAAACTCCCAATTTCCCCCATGTGATAAACTCCTAAGAGCTACCCACTGCCCAACTGGTGGGGCGAAAAATAACCACATGTAGTTGCCAAAGCTTCAAAAACCTGGCAAGACAATACTTGTTTTCAACAAGTCGAGAATCTGAGATCAGAAGGGTATGACTATCATGTGGCTGAGTGTTAACTTTTAAATGTAGCCTTGAATTAATAACAAGGGAAATCCTGCCCAATGTCATGGGGAGGGTCACTTCTTTTTAGTATACATGCACTGTGACACATTAAAGAAAAAGTACAAATGATAATACAAGCATGGGTGCAGATGTACAACCAGCTGCTCAGCCAATCCAGGGGATTGGCAGAATGAGAAAGTGGCAAAATACATCTTTCTTTTTGGCAAGGAATGTGCCTCCCATCCCCAGGCTTGCAGTGCAATCTATTGCCTGCCCGCTGCTTGTCTGTCTAACATAGACATGGACGACAATAGCTCTCCAGATGTTTTGGGAATGCAGTGCAAATAAATCCTGAACATTGGCTATGTTGGCAAGGGCTGATGAGAACTGTGGGCCACAAACCTCTGGAGAGCCACAGTTGTTCGGCTCTGGCCAAGGAGAGATATACCCCGAATCACAAGTATCATTCTTTTTCTTCTGTTCTTTCAAAAATCCTTGCAGCCGGGGGGGGCGGGGGGATGGCTCACATTAAACTCTGCTGTTATTTCAGTTTTAGAGATTGGGAGACAGTATGGTAAGCATCAAACTACACTATTTAAAAACAAAATAAAAAACTGTATTGGAAGGAGACTTTTACTAGCTCATCCAAAAGGCACAGAATATATCATATTAGCTTTCAAAGTTCATATGTTCCTTCACCAGGCAAAGAAAATAAAATAATAGATGGGGAAAGGAAAGGGCTGTTGTTGGGCTGTTGTGTGTAAATAAAAAGGAAGGCTACATGATTCAGAGGGGATATCCAGACCTGGAAAATAGTAGGTGAGGAAAGCAATAAGAACCACTTCATTAGCTGTTGGACTGACTTTTAACACTTTCCAGAATAACTTTTTCTCTTTTATAAAGGATGTGTGTGTGTGTGTGTGTGTGTGTGTATGTGTGTGTAATACTATAGCTATATATTTATCTGTTGTGCCTGTAACCCTTTGAACTATAATATTTAGAGCAGTAATTGAACATCGGGGCACTCCACACATTACACAGGAATGCAATGAAAGAACTTTCAATATTGTAGCTGTTTTTAATGTAGCTTTGTGCGCTGAATTTAAAAAAACAACACAATATAAATGTTGTGCCACTCATAGTTCTTTCACAAATTCATTATTTTTATCAATTGTTGCTCAGCTTTGATTAAAAGTGTGGACGTTGATGGTCCAATGTAGTTTCTTTTGGTGCTTTTGAATGGATTGTTGTGTTTCATATCAGCGGATTAAAGTGTTTTGAAAGTCTATTAGAAGATTGTATCCTTTTTCTTACTCTTTGCAAGATAATTCTTTGCAGGATCATTTCATTCAGTTTCCTATAACAACAAACAAATGACATAGCTGATTGTGGAAAAAAATGCACAGGATGGAGCAAATCTGAGGTCATTTTTGGATTTAGTACTAGGTTGAGTCTTTCTTATCTGAGTCTTGGGACCGTAAGTATTTTGGATTTCAGATTATTATTAAAAAAATTTATATTGGAATATTTGCATATACATAATGAGATAGCTTGGAGATGGGACCCAAGTTTAATTTATGTTTCATACACACCTTATATACATAGCCTGAAGGTAATTTTATGTGCAATATTTTAAATAATTTTGTGCATGAAAACATACATTTTTTTTAAAGCATACATTTAAAAAAAAAGTTTTTAGGACTCTCAGTTTTGCAGGTCTGTGCTACTATACTTTAGTTCCCAGAATCCCTGACCATTGGCAACACTGCCTGAGGCTTTTGGAACTGAAATCAAAGCTGGAGCTTCCTCTCCCCCAAACCACAGCTACAGGAAAAATCTCTAGGATATACAATAGTGAGGAATTTTTAAAGGAGTATTTCTTCTGATGGCTGCTCTTGCATTATATTAGGCCATTAATCTGCTCGTAGTAGGCACTGGGCACTGACTACTTCTGTTACAGGAAGTACTGCATCTATTACATGAATAGACACAGCGATATTACAAGTGTACTTAGGACAAGGGATTCCTTTACAAATTAGCTGGATTCTCAGGGTAACTGGATTACAGTAGGAAAGGAAGACAAATCAAAGCATAGATCTGTAAGGAAGCTGGCTTGACATGCATCCAAATGTTAAATGACAAAGGATACTCTTTTATTTTTAATGGTCATTTTGCCCGGCTGTCATGGAATCCTGTATGTTTTACTAATGATGTTTCTGATCCTTTTATCTGGCCTAACAGAGTTATACAAGGTGTCATGACCTAGGCAATCTATTGGAGCCAAAAGCAGTTCCTTCAAATTGTACTCTACGCAAAAGGAAGTTCCCAATCTCTTGTCAAAATAAAATGAAGGCCAACTGATTTCACACAGTATGCTTTCTGTACTAGCTTATAGAAATGTATAGCACAGGTGCACTGGAAATTATAAATAAGCTTCATATTCACTCTTAGCAATTTGATCCACTTTGCACAGTAAGGCCCATTGTGTTCAGTAGTGGCTACTCCCTGGTCTATGTGCATAAGAACATAGTTGAATCCTAGTTGCTTCCAGAATCCTAATGCATTTATCACAGGCCACCCATACTTGCTGCAATCGTGTTAATGGAGGGAAGTGCAGACATACCAGTTTGGGAGCACTCCCTACCACATATCCCTTGACCAAGCTGTTGCTGGCCTCCCACGCTCTCTTCCATCCTTGTCTTTCATCCTCCTCCCTGCCCAGTGTCCTACCCAGTGTGCCTTTTGTTTGTGCGAGTGTGGTTTTTTCCCTTTGTTTGTTTTTTAAAATGCAATTCTGGAGTTATGTGAATGCGGTTTAACAAAATAAATAAATAAATAAATAGGAAAAAGACTACTTCTGGAATAAATAACAAAGGGGAGGCGGGATGGGGAGAGGAGGAGACACTGACACCACGTGAGTCCACCATCCCAGAACTGCCACAGGAATGACTTACCGCACCTGAGGACTAGTGCTTTGTTGTTATTGTTGTTGTTGCTGTGTGCCTTCAAGTTGTTTCTGACTTATGGTGACCCTAAGGCGAACCTATCATGAGGATTTCTTGGCATGTTTCTCCAGAAGGGGTTTGCCATTGTCATCTTCTCAAGCTGAGAGACTTATGACTTGCTCAAAACCATCCAGTGGGTTTTCATGGCCAAGTGGGGATTTGAACCCTGCTCTCCACCTGAGGACTAGCACAATACCAGCACTATTGGGATCTCATTGATGGGAAAAACCATCAATGGCAAAGAGTGGGCTAACCACAATTAGAGGACAAGGCAGTGACAAGAGGGAGACAGCATTATGCGATAGGTATTGCCAAAGGTGCTATTATTAAACTTTTATGGAGGTTTAAAAGCTGCATGCGATCAAGTCCTAAAATACACTTTACAACACTTCCCCTCCCCTCAACATTTTTTTCTGTGATAAGAAAAGAGATGGAAGAAGTCATGGGAAAACACAAGAGAGTTACAAACAGAAGAAGAAAACATCTGAATTCCTATACAATTCCAAAATGAGGTAGAATAACTGCATGCAAAAGGCTTGTCTTAAACACATCTTACTGATTTTATTTAGCAGTAAATAAAATTCCCATTAGACATAAACCCAGCTGATTGTTCACAGGATTCCAAGCTGAACGTCGTAGGGCTTACCTTAGTGAAAATGCATAGGGTTGCATTATATGTCTTGATCGCTTACCATCATTTTCATGTGTTTTGCTTATTCATTTCTTCCTCTTAGAATTATGAGAGCATTGTGTTGAATTTTCCTTTTCTTTTTTCTACTAAACATGATCACAAAACAACTTTGATGCAATTTATGTACACACACACTCTGCAAGGCAGGAGGATTTGTGAGATGACTGTCAAAATGTCAAAATATAAGTCACTTCATATCAGTAAGGGATCCAGAATTTAGGAGAGTGACTTTTCAGGGCTACAATTCCATTTTAGGAGTCACAGTACCTATATCTAACAGGCTTTGGATCTGGCACCGAGTTGAAGCTGGGTTGAATATACCGTATTTCTGGCATGTATGTGCAAGTATAAATGTATATACACTAAATATACTACGTATGTAAGTTACGTAAATGCGGGCACAAGGCTCAAGTGTGGAGCCTGTGTAGTGTATGTATGAACCTAGCCATGATTTGCATCAAATGAAAATGGAATTTGGATGTTCCCCTTTGAATATGTCTGTTTCTCCTTTGAATATGTTTAAACAATGCATGTCTGTATTTTTAAAGAGAAAATATTCAGTAAATGAAAGATGTAGCTGGGTTAGTCTAGATCAGTATGCAAAGGATATTGTAACAAAAGGTGCACAGTATGAGGAACAACTTAGGAAATGGGTATGTTTAGCCTGGAGAAGAGACAATTAAGAGGTGATATGATAGCCCTCTTTAAATATTTGAAGGGATGTCATATTGAGGAGGGTGCTAGCTTGTTTTCTGCTGCTCCAGAGAATAGGACTCAGAACAACGGATGCAAGCTACAGGAAAAGAGATTCCACCTCAACGTTTTAGGAACTTCCTGACAGTGAGAGCTGTTCAAAAGTGGAACAGGCTCCCTAGGAAAGTGGTGGAGTCTCCTTCTTTGGAGGTCTTTAAACAGAGGCTGGATGGCCATCTGTTGGGGATGCTTTGATTGTGATTTCCTGCATGGCAGGGGGTTGGACTGGATGACCCTTGTGGTCTCTTCCAACTCTATGATTCTATGATTCTATGAGTATTGCAGCACTTCTGAGATTAACTGAGAGAAAGGAATAAGTTGTATTCAGTAATAATACATATATGAAATTACACTAGATAGGTGTTTGGGTTTGACTGCTGCTCCGTAAAGCTTCAAGGCAAACCCTAAAATTAGGCAAAGGGAGTATATACATGCATGTTAATTCCGTCCCATCCCTCAAATACATCATCAGATACCTTACAAGCTAATTTTAAGAGCACCATAAAATAGCAAAGAGTTGCTGGCTGATGGTACTCAAGATGCCACCAAAAAAAGTGTTCCTACACCAGAGAGAGAAGTTCCCCCAGAGACCTCTGTGGGCAGAGGCAACCCTATCAGGGCCTCCCCCAGGGCTGGATAGTGCAAGGCATCCCATAAATGGGGCATTTCTAGGCTGGGGCAGAATTGGCACTGGATCCAAAGTTTCTCTGCAAGGACCCCAGTCTGCGAGGGGAGTCCAAAATGTTCATTTGTTGTTTTTAATAGTTTCGTTTTTCTTACAGGTTTTAAATTTATGGACAGTTTAATGATATTTTAAACTTTTGTGTTTGGTATATTTTTAAGATATGTTTCTTTTCACTGTTGTAAGCTGCCTTGAATCCCAGACTGGGAGAAAGGCAGTATATAAATAAATCCACCACCGCCACCCACACACACTGGCCTGGAGCTGGTACAGGAAAATCTCTTCCCATGAGACACACCTATATCGCCACAGAAAAGGCACACCTATATCACCACAGAAAAATGAGAAAATAAACACACAGACACACACGTGCACATGTGCACCCCACCCACATTGAGTAGATTGTTGGTGCAAATGTTGCTTCCCCATTTCTTCAGCTCCCAGCATCCCTGTCCACTGGCTATGCTGGCTAGGTAGGGCTGCTGGGAATTGCAATCCAAACTCTGCCGACTACTTGACTCCCCTGAGGCAGACCTGCCTTGTTACTCTCCCCTCCCATTATCCTTAGATTTGTTCTGTCCCACATTAAATCAGCTCTAGCCAATAAAACAAATCAACAAACGTCAGCATCAGTAAAAGCTAGGCCCTCCAGGAACAATTAAAGAGGAGTATAATTTCCTTTTTTACCTGCTGCCATGAGGAATTTATGCAAGAGAAATTCTGGGAATCCAGAGAGGTCATAAATGAGAAGAGTCTTGTGTGTGCTTAATATTCCACATGTTTTGCCCCAAATGGAGACAAATCCAAGTTCAATAACACAGGTTGTTGTTGTTGTTGTTGTGTGCCTTCAAATTGTTTCTAACTTATGGCAACCCTAAGGCAAACCTATAATGGGGTTTTCTTGCAAAATTTGTTCAGAGGAGGTTTGCAATTGTCTTCCTCTGAGGCTGAGAGCATGTGACTTGCCCAGGGTCACCCAATGGGTTTAATGGCTGAGCTGGGCATCAAACCTTGGTCTCCAGAGTTGTAGTCCAACACTCAAACCACTACACCATGCTGTACACCCCATTTTCATAGAGTCACTTCTGACCTGCTTTAATATTATCCTGCCTGGCAGCTGGTGTTCAGAATCACCAGCAAAAATCTGTCTTTAGTGAAAAGAAAGATACCTATGAAAAACCTGCACTCTAGGGCAGTGGTACTCAAAGTGACAGTCTGTGAACTGGTGGTACATGTCCCTGGCACACTCTGTGTGTGTGTGTGTGACTGCCATTCTCCTACATCAAATAGCTTGAGAAGCACAAAAATAAAAAATAAGATGGGACATGCTACCACTGAATACATGCTTAGGTGAAGAAGGGAGTGTGGGAGGAAGTGATAAATTTTAAGCCGGCTCAGGTAAACTGGTTTAATTAGTGCTGCAATAATCTCCACTGATTACAAATTTAAAAGATTGCAATACAGTAACTTTTTGTATTATTATAAATATTATTATATTATTAATAATATTAAAACAGTTCAGAATATACA
Organism: Phrynosoma blainvillii; assembly: GCA_026167975.1. Lineage (NCBI taxonomy): Eukaryota > Metazoa > Chordata > Lepidosauria > Squamata > Phrynosomatidae > Phrynosoma > Phrynosoma blainvillii. The sequence goes on along the minus strand of JANUYF010000001.1, from coordinate 127,706,104 downwards.
CTGAAAAGGATAATAATAATAATAATAATAATAATAATAATAATAAAGTTTATTTGTATCCCGCCCATTGGTAATCCAATCCGGGCGGCTTACAGTTAAAACATACAGTTCACAATAAAACATACAATATGAACAAACCCCCTCCCCCCATTAAAACAAGATTAAATTAGAACAATATAAAACAACAATTCAATTTAAAATATTTAACCATCCAGCCCAGTGACTCCAAAAGCCTGGCTCGACGATCCTCCCATCACTTGATGGGGCCACGTGAGGATCGTCTCATGGAGGATTGTTAATCTAAGGCTGGGAGGATCGATCTAATATGACTAGTCTGGAAAGGCCTGCTGGAAGAGATCCGTCTTGACAGCCTTTTTGAAGCTGTCTAAAGATGTTAAGAGACGGATCTCGTCCGGCAGGCCGTTCCAGAGCTTAGGTGCAATAACAGAGAACACCCCCCGGGAGGTAGCCACAAGCCTCGATTTCTGAGGCTGTAGCAAATTCCTCCCGGAGGACCGAAGAGCGTGGGGAGGATTGTACGGGAGCAGGCGGTCCCTGAGATAGCTTGGACCCAAGCCATTTAGGGCCTTAAAGGTGATAACCAACACCTTGTACCTGGCCCGGAAGCTGATAGGCAGCCAGTGGAGGGACTTCAAAACCGGAGTAATATGATCCCTCCGAGATGTTCCTGAAACAACTGAAAACAACACATATTACAACTTTCAGTTTTAAAAGCCGGTCTGAATAAAAGTCTTCACCTGTTAGCAAGGAAGGGCCATTCTAGCCTCCCTAGGCCTTGTCTCAGGTGCCCCCACACCTGTGACACGGGTGGGACTGAGAGGAGGGCCCCTTCTGCGTATTACAGGGTTGTAAAAGGAGATGTGGTCTTTGATTACAGTGTTTTTTCTTGATTTAGCTGCCGAAATCACCGCCTGAGCGGCCCTGAGAGTGGGGATGGACCTGGGTTGGACCTAGGCAGTGATTTTGGCAGCTAAATCCTTGTGATAAGATCAGGGTGCCGCCCGTTTTAAAGAAGGTAAGATATAAATAAAGGCACTACTACTACTACTACTGTCATTACTGCAATAATAATTATAATAGTAAAAAAGTTTGTAAACCATTTGTAAATGGTGATAGTGTGTGTTACATGAGATCCAATATTCTCAGGCCACCTGCATAGGGTATCACTCAATGACCTTCCTGAGGGCTAAGTCACAGGGACTTCCTAACCCTCTTTTGTGTATCAACATCTGGGTTTAAGGTTAATATCACTTCTTCCTTGTCTAAAATAGGATGGCCAAAATCCTGTATGGCAGTTACAAATGCATAACCTGAATTTACACACTTGTTACTGTTACCTTTGGGCCTTTGCAGACTGCCAGAAATAGTGCAAATTGAGTCCACTTTAAGTGCCCTGACTCAGTGCTAGGGAATCATGGGAACTGTAGTTTATTGTGGCACCAGAGCTCTCTGACAGAGAAGGCTCAATGTCTCAGAAAAAAATACAGTTCCCAGGATTCCCTAGCACTGAGCCAAGGCAGTCAAAGTGGACTCAATTTTCACTATTTCTAGCAGTCTGCACATATTAACTGTTTTAGGGAAGAAGAGGGACCGTGGTCCCCATTTACAGGGAAGCAGCCACAGCGATCACTGGAGATCACTCCTAGGAAGCAGTGGAAATGGCAGTCAGCTACTTTCCAAGCAACAGGGCAACAGACCCATTGATCACAGTGGCTGCTTCGCAGTAAGTGGAGATTGGGGAGTCATGCCAGGATTCACTGTGTAGCACTGTAAATACAGTGCTCTTACACACATAAATCCCATAAAGATTTCTGGCCAATTTCCCTAGGTTTGGTTTATATTGCTCACTTCACGGTCCCTACATTTTCTGAACTTTTCTATTAGCAATTAACAGCTGCAATCCTCAACACTTCCTAAGGAGTGAGTCACAATAAACACAATGGGATTTGTTTCCTAGTAAACACATACAGAGAGAGAATAATGTACATGTTAAGTCTCTAAACAGCAAGTTTGCTCCGTCTAGGAAATAAATCTGATTAAATTTGCTAAAACTGAGCTATTAGGGAATTTAGCAAGAAGAACATTGTTATTTACACCCTGCCACCAGGGAGTTCAGGGAAGCGTACGGAGTTTTCTCCTTGCTAATTTTATCTTGTCATGTTAGTTAGGCTTGGGCTTTGGCCTAAGGACATCCAGTGGACTTTGTGGCTGAGAGGAGATTTTAACCTCAGTTTTAATTCTAGCACAACACCACTTCAGTTCTGCTCAGTTTTTAGCAAAACTATCTTAATGCATTCTTTACATTAGGGAAGGGGAACTTTCCTAAAGGCATAATCTAGCCCACAAAGGTTTCCACCTCTATCCAGTTCAGGGACTGGGCATGTTCCTTCCATTCCTCCAGCTTCTCTACCTTCTGTGGTTTGAAATGATCCTGCCATCCTGCTTGCCTTCCCGGTTGGGTCATCTCTGATGCTCTGATTCAGGCGAGTGAAACAGAGCTCTGTAAGAAAGAATTCTAAGTACCCCGCCAAACCTCAAATTTAAGACTCCACAGGATGGAGGCATGACAATTAAAGTGGTATGGAATGGCTAACAGTGTCATGCAGATACAGTCTTAGAGCTCTTCCAGATTAGTCTGAAGAAGTATGAGTTCTCACAATATCAATCTCTGGATGGCTTCCGTGCCCTCTTGTCCTGTTCTTTTTGTGCGGCTATTTGTAATGATTGCTTGGATCTGTTAGGGATCTTCCAAAATTTTTCTTCTTTTAAAATGGGATATGGTTTGTTGAAACGGTCCTGTTTTTCTACTCTCTGAACAGAGAGGCAAAAATGCCATTACACTCATACACTGAAACAGTGTAACTTGAATATTATAAAGAGGAGGAAAAGGGAAGGGAGCATATTGTTCTCATATGTCTTGGAATTAATAAGAAACCCACTCAGGGTGGGAATAAGAGATAGCTAGAATATAGTCTAGAACAGGGGTAGGCAACCTAAGGCCCGGGGGCCGAATGTGGCCCCCCGAGGCCTTTGGACCGGCCCCAGGCCGGTCCTGCCGCCGCCGCCCGCCATGATGATATTGATTATTGTTGTTATTACTTGTTCTTGGGCTTTTCTTGGCAAAATCTCCACAGGGGTTTTGCCATGGCTTTTCTGGGGCTGAGAGAGTGTGCATGCATATATATTTTTTATTTTATTATTATTTTTAATCTTTAATTTTTATTTATTTATTTATTTTGGGTGCTTCGGCCCCCCAATTGTCTGAGGGACAGCAACCCAGCCCCCGGCTCAAAAAGGTTGCCTACCCCTGGTCTAGAATAAGGATTGCTAGAATATAGTCTAGTGAGAGTCAGCCTAGCATAGTGGGTTGAGTGCTGGACTACAACTCTGGGGACCAGAGTTTGATTTCTGTTTGGCCATGAAACCCACTGAGTGACCTTGGGCAAGTCGCATGTTCTCAGCCTCAGAGGAAGGCAATGGTAAACCTCCTCCTGTATCCCTATCTTAAGGTAAGGACAAGGTGGACATAACACATTATATGTTCGCTTTCTCAGATCATATTATTTGTCATTTTGAGCAATGTACAATATAAAACTGTATAATTTAGAGATAAACTGACTCCTAAAATCATTTTACTGTGGCAATTCCCAAAGGCAGGTGATTTCTCTCATGGTTGACCTATTGAATGTTCTTGTCCAAAATGCCCTTGGCATAAAGATGTCAATACCTTTCATTCTGACTCATCTGAACAACTGGATGAATTTAATGGGACAACTCTAGAGGAACAGGTTAAGTGATCCGATCTCTATTGTTACTCCCAGGTTTTGAAAATGTACTACTTATCAGTATCAATTTAAGACCACATTGTAAGTATTCATTTCAATTTCTAGCCCAACTTTTCCCAAGATTCACAGCAGCTGTCTGCTGTAAGAAAGAGCTATAAAAACAACACAAGAACTTCCCAACTGAAGGCAGTCTCTCTATACATATATATCATCTTGCTGTCCAAGTCTGGTGTATCAACAGTATGGTCAAGAGGGCACTATTAAGTGGTCTCAAGAGCTGTGATGATAAAAAGGAGAAAAGTAGCCTTTTAAGTTGTGGGTCCAAGCCACAGAGAGCTTTAAAAAAATTGAAACCATCCCCTTGAATTGTGCCTGGAAAGCAGTGGAAACTCATTGGTGCTAGAGAACATAAGTAATGTGCTGTTGGTGATCTCCCTGTAAAGAGGTACATCATCATATCTGGAACTCACTGAAGCTTCTTCACACAACCACACACCAAACACAGTAAGATAGACTAGCCTTGAACTTACAAAACCACGAATGATGGATTCCAGATCCTGCTGAGAGAGAATGTCTTCTGAAAAGATTGAACGAATGGGAGGCAGATCTGACCACTACTGTAGTGGATCCCAAACCATGAAAAGCATGTGCAGCTCTTGCATTTCCAGCCCCATTTCTTTTGGGCAGATAACTATTTATATTCAACATTTCAGTGTTTTAAGAACAGAACTGGTCAGGTTGCTGGATAATCTTTTATTTGTTTGCTTTACATAAAATTATGTTGTTAAAAAAACCAGACTAATCCTGTGACACTCTCCTAGTTGTAATATCAGGCAGTAAAGAAACTGAGCCATGCTAGTTAATTCTCACAAATAAGAGTATGTTTACGGTTGTCATCTTCAGCATAGCAAAAGCTGCTAGTTATGGGTAGAAAAGGTACAGGTCTCCAGGGAAGATCTCCTCTCATCACTTCATTCTCTGAGTGGCTGAGATAGGGAAGTGCTGACATATTGCAGGGCAACCCACCCAGCCTCCTTTGGACAAGAAAGGTCACTTCAACTTACAATCTCGACGAATAAAACATGCATTAAAGACTGAACAGGAACATCTTTTCCCAACATCACAAGATGAACTGAAAAAAAAGTTAAATCAGATTCTCTTCAATTAAGTTATTGGAAAAGGGAGCATCAGGTTACTTTAATCTTATGCCTTCAACATGTGGTCGATTACAATTCCTATATTCTCCAAACTGGAGAAGGCATGTGAGTTGGAAGCCCGCAATCCCTTACTCAAATATCTGTGGAAACTTTATTGAGTGATTTTCTAATCCATCCTTTTCCAACCTGGTGCCCATTTGTGACTACATCTCTCATCATCCTACAGCCAGTTATGCTGCTCTAAACCACGGGCTGGAAATATCAGTCTAAGCCAGGGCTCGGCATACCTTTTTTTTTGGGGGGGGGGGTGTTTCCACTGTCTCCTGATCGTCGGCGGGCCGAAAGGGGGGGAAATGGCGCTGGAGGTGCACGCGTGCACTACTCCCGGCTTCGTGCGCGAGCGTGGGTGCCATTTTAGAACACAAAATGGCACCCCCGCATCGCGCACGCGCTAGAAAGGCAGCAGCGGCAACGGTGGCAGTACCGGCCATGGGCCGGTTCAAAGGCCTCGAGGGGCCGGGTTCAGCCCGTGGGCGGTAGTTTGCCGACCCCTGGTCTAAGCCATGAGCTAGGAGTAACAGGAATTGTAGTCCAACATGCAAGAGGGCATTGGCCATAAACATAAAATTAGTGCAGAAATATTAATTATTTGGAGCCACTCCATATACACACATCACGTTAGGGCTGCAAAGAAGTTGATATGTCATGTGACCTGAGGTTTGCTCTGACACCTTGGTTTTTGTGCAACACCCAAGTATGCACATAGACACACATATTATGAGCATACCAGCTGTATGTATCTGATCATGCAGGACTTTTAAAAACAACAACAATGTTTAGGCACAATTATTAGATGTGCATGGCTTTCAGCATTTAAAGGCATCTGTTATACCCCATCAGACCAAATAAATCACTCTTTTAAGCAGCAAATCCCTTTGCCAGTCATAATTTCCATTTACTTTAAAAGCTTTTGCCTCATTGCTTGGCTGCAGAGTGTATGAATTGTGTGTGTGTGTGTACACACATATATAGTAAATAACACACTTTCAAAGATCTCCAGAGTTATTAGTCTCTCTCTCAGTTGTTGCAGTTTCACTGTTTCAGGGACACCCCTTTTACAACAGCCTGATGCAGGCGGTAATCTGATACTGCAACATTAAATCACACATTGTAGTGCTTTCTTCTTCTTTTTTCCTTTGGAAGACTTTCTGCATTAGGTGGTACATAAAATTACACCAGAAAGATTGACTATATCCTGCAAAGTAATAAATGACACCATATGGTCTTCATTTTTTCAAAGCAATGCACCACTGTTTTAAAGCAATTTGTGTTTAATTTTCCAATTAAAAGGCTTGAACTAGATTTCCTAACCCAGGGACACCGAAAACATTCACTTCAGGAGATCCTTCCAGCTAAGAGATCAAGTGAATCTACAACTTGCACAGTCAAAGTCCTGCCCTTGGTCAGACAGCCGAGGGGCACCATAAGCATGGGCAGTTCATTGCCTCCCCCTTCTACTCCAAAACCACTTGTGTCACTGTTAACACTAAAGAGATAGGACACGATGCGTCTGTCAACAAATTGAACTGAGTACGTGCCGCCTTAAGCCTCTTGGACTTGAACATATGTCAGCCCTGAACTAGACCCCTACCCCCACTTTCCCACTCAATTTATAAAGAAGGAAATCCATTTTAAAAGGACAGATCTTCCCTATGCTCTGATGAAAGCAGCTTTTAAAAAACTTTTTTTCACAAAAGATCTTACCAGGAGGGAGGGGACTATTTTTACAATTACACCATGGACAACTATAAACTTTTCTGTTTCCCTGCTAGAGGAAACGATGCAAGAACAAGTGAGATCAAGAGGTCTAGAAAACTTCCATGGCCTTCTCCTTTGTGACATCTAATGAGTTTTTGAGAAGCCAATGATTCTAATCTTCTATTATTAAATAAGTGTCTGCACTCATAGAGGAACAGTACCTGATTATAGAGATATTATTTCACGAAAAGGGGAGAAAAAGGGAGTGGGTTCCTGAGTGAAAGCAATTAAAGACAGTCCTCAATGTGTGAAGCAATGCAATTTCAATCATATACACATTTGCTTGGCAGGAGCTATCTCTGAAATCAGGGGAGGTGCTTCTGATTAAACTGCACAGACTGGGTTCAACAACTTTTTGTAAGCGAAGCTTCAAACAGTCTGTATCTAAAACATACTTCTGCTGTAACATGTATCTAATTTCTCATGTTTACATGGCACAAATAAAGCATTCAGAATGCATAGGATGCATTTTAAGAATTTACATTCCCCATTTACTATATATACTCATGTATAGAAATTTTAGTCAAAAAATTGGCCCCAAAAAACTGAATTGACTTATCCATGGGTTAATGTAAGTACTATACTTTAATTCTGATTTTAAAAAAAGGAACCATCCTCTAGTGAAAGGCAGGAATATAGGGCCTTTACAGATTGCTAGAAATAATGCAGCTTGAGTCCACTTTAACTGCCCTGGGCCAGTGCTAGGGAATCATGGGAACTGTAGTTTATCATGGCACCAGAGCTCTCTGACAGAGAAGGCTACATGTTTCAGAAAAAACTACAATTCCCATGATTCCCTAGCACTGAGCTAGTGCAGTTAAAGTGGACTCAAGCGGCATTATTTCTGGCAGTCTGTAAAGACCCATAATCTGTTCTGGAAGCACTGTATACTGTCTCATCCATCCAACCTTTAGTGTGAATACAGACAGCTATACCTGCAGGAATTTTGTAAGGTCTTTGGCATCAGTTTCCTTTTCTCCATCTTTTAGATCCTTTGTTACATACCCCTAGGTTTTGCCCTCCACTTATCCACAGGTCATATAAAAAAAACATAATTTTGGCCCCAAAACCTGCCCTTGACTTGTACACGAAGTCGACTTATAGTCAAGTATATACAGTAATCTGCAGATTGACAAGGATACTATCCAAAAGTTTATAGAGAATATGAAAATGAAAACTTAAAACAAAAAACACAGTTAGTAGATCAATTAAAAATAACAGGTATCAGAATTATAGCAGCAGTGATAATCATTAAGTAACACAAACATTCAACACATTCCAGCACTCTCTAGATTCGAAGGAAACTGCTTTTGATTGGCACCGGAAATCCATTAAAGTCCCAGTGAAATTGAATTCTCTAGGAAGGCAGTTCTAGGCCTTTTCCTATGCAGTCACCACCGGCAGAGGCACACACAGCAATGCTATCAAGGAGAATGTGAACATACAGATAGGCTCAGACAAATGAAGAACTAATGGCATCATGGACTAAGCCTAGTTCAGGGTGGCCATGTTGTGGTCCTTAGCCTAATTTCTGAAGCCTCCTGCAAGCAATCTGCTTAAATCTCTGGCAAGAGCAATTTTTTCCACTCCAACAATCTGCTGGGAATAAAGAAAGGTGTGTGTGAGAGAAAGAGAGACAGAGTGAGTGGGTTTTGGCACTGGCAAAATACATAGACAGACACACAAAGAGATTACATCCTAGGAAATGCAGCCCTTAACAAGGAGGAATAAAAGAGTTCCCCATCTTTGGTTTTAGTGCTTGAAGTGATTAAAATCAATACATCAAACTGGACCTGGAAATCAACCTGAAAGCAGTTACGTCATAGATCTGACAAAATGTCATAGATCTGACAAAAAAATCTCCATTACTGCCTTCATGACTGCATTCAGGACCGACTATAGTTTCCGAACACTCGTTAAAAACAGGCCTACACAGAACATTTCATGCAAGCATCTTAAAGCCCTGTATGAAAACAAAGAATATATTCAAATCTCACAGAGAGGTGTGTGCCTCTGCATTGTTTTACCAAAGTACGCATGCATATATAGTAACAAAAAACCCAAAAATAAATATGGATAAGAGGGTTTATAAATGATATGAAATTATAATCCAACAAATATTAAGCAGAGTATAATACGATTACTATTATAAGTTAGGTAAGTGCATTTTTCCAAATAGATAACTGAAAAGATGAGGATGAGTCTGCAGTGCCCCATTACTGATGGAGATGGAAGAAAAACCACATTTTAAAGGATATTTCTACAGTGTTGCACAGAATACAACAACCTAAACTACCATAAGATCATAGAGCCAGTTTGTCTCATTTGCTCTTTTGTTCTTATATGCCTTCAAGAACATATCTTGCCAAGAAAACCCCATGATATATTTCCCTTAGGGTATAGTGACCCTAAGGGAAATATATCATGGGGTTTTCTTGGCAAGATTTGTTTAGAGGGGTTTTGCATTTGCCTGAGAGAGTGTGACTTGCCCAGCGGGATTCCAGGGCTGAGTAGGAATTCGAACTTTGGTCTCCAGGTTCCTAGTCCAATGCCCAAGTCACTGCACTGCACTGGCTCTCATGCTGGCTACTTTTGCTAATATACCTTTTATCACTGTATATGTACCTTTCTCCTGGCAGTGGGCCACACACACAAGAAAACACAAGAACATCCATAGTAACAGTAATATTGTAAAATAAGACAGTATTTGGCATATGTTTGCTACACATAACATTGTGGGAGCAAATTATTTCTAGTCTGTTGAAAATCAGAGAGATCAAATCATTTATCTTCAGTAAATTTTAATATATAGCGTTATACTGTTGGTAGCATGGTGCTGTGGTTCAAACATTGGACTACAACTCTGGAGACCAGAGTTCAAATCCCTGCTCGGCCGTGGAAACCCAGTGCGTGACTTTGGGCAAGTCACTCTCAAACTTGGAGGAAGATGAAGGCAAACTCACTCTGAACATATCTTGCTAAGAAAACCCTGTGACAGGTTCACTTTCACAGGTTCGGCATAAGTTGGAAGGGGCCTGAAGGCACACAATAACACCACCATATATACTGAAGCGGTGAATCTCATCCTGCTCACCCTTCGCTTTCGCCTCTAAAGCCCAAAGTATGAATTTTCTCCATTTTCTCCTGCTCTGTGAAATTTGTGTACACGCGGGAAAAGAGTCTCTCGCTCACACCTTATCACTGGTGTCACAAATGATGCACCCATTTCCTCACCTACGGAGCAAACAGAGGGCTCTGGACCATATTTGCTCCATGCTCTCCTTTCTGCTAAGCCTGCTGCATAGTTGGCTTCCTCTTCCTCACTTCTACTGCCTAGATCACTAAATTATTTATTTTATTATATTAATTTGTATCCCACTTTTCTCCCAAAATTGGGACACAAAGTGGCTAAATTAAATTAATGCTATGCTCCCTAGCCACACGCACATTCCCAAGGCAGGGTGACCACACATGCCCTCTTTTGCCAGGACGTGTCCTCCATTTCAGCCTTCTCTCCAGGATGAATTCCAAAATGTCTTCCATTTTGAGCACGACTTAAGAAGCATGGGTGTATATTTATAGGAGTGTTTTTAGCTTTCATGTTGTTAAATCCTACATTTTTCCTCAATGTCCCACATTTACAATACAATTCGGTACAATCCAATTCATTTATTACAGCCAATAGCCAGCATAATGATAAACAGAATAAAAGCATTACAAGACAGTCAACTGGGTATAATATATATAATTTAAAATCACTTCAGCCATCATAAAAAGGAAGTCATGGGAGGGCTAATAATGAGATGTTTAACTATGGTCCAAAACATACTGCAGAAATAATCCAGTTTGAGACCGCTTTAACTGCCCTGGTTCAGTGCTAGGAAATCCTGGGAAATATAGTTTATTGTGGCACCTGAGCTCTCTGACAGTGAAGGCTAAATGTCTCACAAAACTACAGTTCCCAGAATTCCCTAGCATTGAGCCAGAGCAGTTAAAGCAGTCTCAAACTGGATTATTTCTAATAATAATAATAATAATAATAATAATAATAATAATAAATTATATCCTGCCCCTCTGCCAAGCAATCGGGGCGGCTTACAACATTAAACTTGTCATACAAATATAACACACATCCAAAAAATCCCCCAAACCCACCCACTCCTTAAGAAAGTATTAAACAAATTATACATTAAAACATAACAATACATTAAAACATATTTGAAATAATCTTGCCAAAGCGACAATAAGAGCAGCTACGGCAGAGTTGGAGGAGAGAAAATAGGCTGACTCCGGGCTTTCTGCAGTGTGTTTTGGACCAATGTTGTTTTTCTACCCTTCTATGGCAATTGATGGCAGCTGCACAGATTTGAGAGATGGTAGCCGACATGTCCTACATTTTGTCCCACATTTTACGGTGTCTTGCCCTCCTTTGCGGTTATGGCATCTGGTCATCTTGGTCCAAGGCATGGCACTGGCCTGTTTCCTATGTGAAAGCATGCCCTTGGGTTTACACTTTCCTTGCCCTACTCTTCTCCCCTTCTGCAATCATCCTCACAGACTGACAAATTGGGGTTCAAGGGGGTCCTCCATCCTTCTCCTGCCTTTCCACTTGTTTGCTCAGGGTGACCAGACTTTCCCCCCTTTTCCTGGACATGTCCTACGTTTCAACCTTCTGTCCAGGAGGAATTTCAGAATGTCTTCCCATTTTGAGCATGAGGAATTTACATTTCTATGAGTGCTTTTAGGTCCTATTTTTTTTCATCTCCTCCATTTTCTTGAATGCCCTCCATTTTGAGCATGACTAAGAAGCATGGATTTATATTTATATGAGTCTCGTTAACTTTTATTTGGTAATGTCCTCACTTTTTCTTGAATGTCCTTCATTTTGAGAACGGCTGAGAAGCACGAATTTATATGTTTTTAGCTTTTATTTGGTTATCTCCTCAATTTTTCTTCAATGTTCTTCATTTTGAGCATGCCTAAGAAGCATGAATTTATATTTATATGAATGTCTTTAGCTTTTATTTTGGTAATGTCTTCCATTTGTCTTGATTGTCCTCCATTTTGACCATGACTAAGAAGCATGGATTTATATTTATGAGTGTTTTTAGCTTCTATTTGGTCATGCCTTCCATTTGACTTGAATGTCCTCCATTTTGAGCATGACGAAGAAGCATGAATTTGTATTTATATGAGTCTCTAGCTTTTATTTGGTCATGCCCTCCATTTGTCTTGAATAGCCTCCATTTTGAGCATGCTTGAGAAGCAGGCATTTATGAGTTCTTTTAGCTTTTATTAGGTCATGTCCTCCATTTGTTTTAAATGTCCTCAACTTCGAGCAAGACTAAGCAGCATGGATTTACATTTTATTCTGTCATGTCCAACATTTTTTCTCAGCTGTCCTACATTTTACAGTGCCTTGTCTTCCTTTGTGGTTATTAGGACCTCTGGTCACTCTGGCCTTTCTAGCCCAAAACAATGGAATTAGCCCACTGTCAACACTTCATAGAATCAGCATGGCCTAGTGGTTTGAGTGTTGGACTACGACTCTGGAGAATAGAGTTCGAATCCCAGCTTGAGCATAAAAACCCACTGGGTGACCTTGGGCAAGTCACACTCTCTCAGCCTCAGAGGATGTCAATGGCAAACCCCCTCTGAAAAAATATTGCCAAGAAAATCTCTTGATAGGTTTGCCTCAGGGTCGCCATAAGAAATATATAAAATGGAGAGCCAGTGTGGTGTAGTAGTTTGACTGCTATGTTACTAGGACTCTGGGGACTAGGGTTCAGTTCCCAGCTCGGCAATGGAAACCCAACTGGGTGACCTTGGGCAAGTCACACCCTCTCAGCCTCAGAGGAAGACAATGGCGAACCTCCCTCTGAAGAAACCTGACAAGAAAACCCTATGGCAGGGTCGCCTCAGAGTCGTCAAAGTCAAAAATGACTTGAAGACACACAACAACAACAAAACAGTTGGAAGAGGCCCCAAAGGGTCATCCAGTCCAACCCTCCCCTTGCCATGCTGTGGGGGCAAGACCCTGAAGCGAAATTTGATAAGGGCTACTTTCTGCGGCTGCCCCACCAACCCGCCCGCCATTTTGCTGCCTCTGACTGAGCGTTTATTATTATTGTTATTATCATTGTTATGGTCGTGTGGCGGGAAGGGCGGGGCTAAGCCCGGCGGGCCAATGGCGTGCTCCGCTGAGGAGACGGACGTCTCCTTCCCAGCAATGCGAAAAAAAGTGGGCGGTCTCCGGGGGAGGTGGGGGGGGTCACGCGCTCCCTGAGAGGATGACATCATCTTTTCCTCGCGCCGCAACGCAGCTTGGTGGCCAGGGGGCGGGGCTTGGGAAGAGGGAGGGAGGAGTGGGCGGGGCTTAGGACGAGGAGTGGGCGGGGTTTGGGACTAGGGAGGGAAATTCTGCTGCTGCTCTCTTTCTCTGCAGCTATAATAGGAAAGTATGGAGGAAACCCAGGTTTTTCTCCCCCTTCCTTTTGCTCCATCTGGAGATTATGTGGGGAGGATGTGGAAGCTGGTGGAGTAGAGAAAAGGAAAAAAACAAAACCCTTTTAAGAAGTCACCCTAAAAAAGTATCACAACCAATATCCTCCATTCTGGGATATTAGAAAGGAAATCTCCCAAAGTACAATAGCACCCAAAATCCACATGCATGATGTGCATTATGGTGGGGCCCAATAAGCAAGGGGGAGAGGGCAGAGGTCCTCATAACCGCAAAGGAGGACAAGGCACAGCAAAAATGGAGGACGTTAGAGACAAGAATGGAGGACCTGAGCAAAGTTACAAGGTCCAAACCCTCCTAGAAATGTAAATCCAGGGTTCATGGTCGCGATGGAGGACACTGAAGAAAACAAGGAGGACGTGACCAAATATGAAAGCTCAAAACACTCCTAGAAATGTAAGTGCAGGCTTCTCAGTCGTGCTCGAAATGAGGACAGTCCTGGAAAATGGAGGACCTGACCAAACAGAAGCTCAAAACACTCCTAGGAATGTAAATTCATGCTTCATGCTCGAAATGGAGGACACTTAAGAGAAATGGAGGACCTGACCACACAGAACCTAAAAACACTCATAGAAACGAGAATTCAGGCTTCATGGTCAAAATGAAGGACATTCGAGAAAAATGGAGGACCTGACCCAAGTAAAAGCTCCAAATACTCCTAGAAATGTAAATGCAGGCTTCTCAGTCATGCTCAAAATGGAGGACGTTTTGGAATTGTTCCTGGACAGAAGGTGGAAATATAGGACATGTCCTGGATCAAGTCTGGTCACCCTGCCCAATAAAGGCATCACTGTTTTGTGGATTTTGGATGATAAAGTACTATCCAAAACCCACAAAACAGGGATACTTTTATGGGGCCAAGCAAAATGCACAAAATACAAAGGTGTTAAAATCATGTTGTTGTTGTGTGCCTTCAAATATATACATATATATTGCTTACGTGAACCTAAGGCGAACCTATCATAGGCTTTTCATGGCATGTTTCTTCAGAGGGGATTTGCCCTTGTCATCCTCAGAGGCTGAGAGAGTGTGACTTGCCCAAGGTCACCCAGTGGGTTTTTATGCTCCAGCAAGGAATCCAGCCCTGATCTCCAGAGTCGTAGTCCAACGCTTAAACCACTACATACAGGAGGGAGATATATATATATATATATATATATATATATCCCTATATAAGATATGGCTGTTTCTCACTCCTGGATATATATATATATATATATATATATATATATATATCCAGGACTCAGCCATATCTTGGCATATTTGTGTGCGTGGTCCTCCAGGACTGAGAAACAGCCATATCTTGGCATATATATATATATATATATATTCAGAGTTGGGATTATCTGTCTGTCTGTCTATCTATAGGAAGCAGGAATTCATGCAGGAAGGCACCAGATCCCGCTGATGTTGGAGGCTGAGCAGGGTCAGCCCTGGTTAGGAGTTGGAGGGGAGACCGCCAAGGAAAACCAGGTCCTCTCGCAGAGGCAGGAACTGCCCAAACCACCTCTGAGGATTCCTTGTTTGGGAAAACCCTATGAAATCCGTGGGGAGAAAGCCCTGTGAAATCCATGGGGTGGGGTGGGGAAAATGGGGAGAAAACCCTTGTGAAGTCCATGGGAGAAACCCATAAGGAGACTTGAAGGCATATACATACATACACACAGAGAGGGAGGAGGGATTTGAGAGATTGGGGGGCTTCGCTCTTTGCCCCCCATGAACCCTGTTTTAAAACCCTTTGCAGACAGACAGAGCGGGGGGGGGGAGCCCACAGACCCGGCTCGATGCCCTTTAGGTACCCCCTAGATGGACCCAGATTCCCCCCTCCTCCAACTTCCAGGCCTGGGGGTCCCTGAGCATCTCCCTCCAACCCAATGCCACTCCTGGGTTTGAAAGCAGCGGAAGAAGCAATTTAGGCGGCTAGTAACAGGAGGCGGCGCAGGGAGTGCGGGATTGGTCTTTCCAGTGGGTCCTCCGCCAATGATGCTTCCCACAAAGCCCTTAGAAATACGGGGACCTATACCAGAAGAGGCAGGTTTGGGGAGGGGGGTGCTTTAAAATATATATTAAATATATATCAATATCTTTGGGTGTGCTATATATATGTGCACACCCAAAGATAGAGAGAGAGAGAGAGAAATATCTCTAATATATATATATATATATATATATCTAAATATATATATATATTTAAAAGCACACTCATATATATATATATATATATATATTTAAAAGCACACTCATGGATTCTCATATATATATATATATATATATATATATATGCATGCCTCGCTTGGCGAAAGGCTGCATTGTTGTTGTGCAAATAAATGCCTGCTTCCCTTGTTTTGCCCACACTTTCCTTGCTGCTCAATTTGGCCAAGCAGATCTTTCAAAGTCCCCAGGAAACGCTTCCATCCCTGGGAAGGTTGCAGAAAAAATTAATAAGAATAAACTAATAGACTAGAAAGCTCAGGCTGAGCAAACATCCTCCTTTTGCAGGACATGTCCTATGCATACTTCAATTCAACCTTCTGTCCAGGAGCGATTCCCGAATGTCTTCCATTTTTAGCACGAATAAGCAGCACAAATTTGAGTGTTTTCAGGCTTTATTTGGTAACCTCCTCCATCTTCCTTGGGCGTCCTACATCTTGTCCTCCTTGGCAGTTAGGACATTTGGTCGCCCTGCTGCTGCTGCTATGTGCTGGGATTTTGTTATTGTTTGCCTCCAGGTCTGTTGTGTGCCTTCAAGTCCTTTCTGAGGACGTTATCACATGTGGGCCAGAAAGCGAAAATAAAAGTGGAAATGAAGCATTACGAAAATAAACTTGTTTCCGCAAACGTCATTACCTTAATTGCGAATTTACAGCAAGTGAAAAGAACGTCCACACAGAAGTGAAAATATCCCATAAATGTAGTGGAAATGAGCCTCTTGCACATGCGCAGATAGAGGAATGCTTGTGGGAACCATGGGTAATGATGGAGAAATGCTCCCCAATACATATTTGGCGATCACATTTGCGGTAAATGCGGAATCACCCTCATCGCGCAATTGCATTTCCTGAAGAAACCGAAACTCAAAAGATCTTGGATCTTTCCACTTTCTGTCGGGGTTCTGTGCGACGTTGTGTGAAAACATGGGCCAATAATCTGGTATCGTTCAGGATTTCGTGTGGATTTTGTTTGGATTGGGCCCCGTGTGATAACGGCAACCCTATCCTGGGGTTTTCTTGGCAAGATTTGTTCTGAGGAGGTTTGCCATTTCCTTCCCCTGAGGCTGAGAGAGTGGGACTTGCCCAAGGTCACCCAGATGGGTTTACATGGCCAAGCAGGGATTCAAACCCTGGTCTCCAGAGTTGTAGTCCAAACACTCAAACCATTACACCATGTTGGCTCTCAATTTTAGACTTATGGTGACCGAGTTTTTCTAAAAGATTTGCATTCTTGGCTGTGTGAATAACCAATGCAAATAGACCCGGGATAAACCAGGCTAAAACTTTGCATGCCTCGAACGTGTTTTAAATACATTCATATCATTGACTCCATCTTTGTTCAAACGCTAACACATGTGAGCATCCGAATTCGCAGAGATGCACATAGCTGCGGTTCCATAGTGTGAACAACAAACCCAGAATGCATGAATGAGATTATTCACCACGCTAAAAAACCAACAACAGGCCTTTGCAGACTGCCAAAAGTAGTGCAAACTGAGTCCACTTTTAGGGTTAGGGTTAGGGTTAGGGAATCATGGGAACTGTACTTTATTGTGGCACCAGAGCTCTCTGACAGAGAAGGCTCAATGTCTCAGAAAAACAACAACGATTCCCATGACTCCCTAGCACTCACCCTAACCCTAAAAGTGGACTCAATTTGCACTATTTCTGGCAGTCTGCAAAGGCCCAACGTGTGAATAGCCCCTCAGATGCTGTTGGACAAGAACCCTCAGAAGCACTTGCCAATATGACCAGTTGTGAGAGTTTCTTGAAGTTGTTGCCCAACAACATCTGGAAGCTGCCTGATGTGGGGGACTGGTGCCATCTTTGTATCCACTGACTTTTCTTTCCCGGAAACTTGCCATAGACTAGCAGTCGGTAGCCTGCAAACCTACAACTGATCCACAGACCACTTCACTTAGCACTGCTTTAATAATGCCAAAGCCGTCAGAACTTATTTCCCCTTGACAAGAGAGGTAAGGGAACTTTTTCCTATGAAGTATCAGGGGAAAAGTGAATTGAGGGGGAAATAAGGGGAGCTATCACCAGGGTGAGAAATGGATGCAGATGCCTCTGCCATTCTTTCTTCCTGTGCCACCCCATTTCTCTCTCTTTCTCTCTCTCTGCCACCCTATATGAAATTAGGCCAAGAGCTGCAGGTTCCTACCTTAGGACCTTATCACACGGAGGCAAGTTGCTTAAATCCCATGCAGAAACAGGATTTAAAAATCGGCGGGGGGGGGGGGGAGCCGCAAAAGCAGGTTGTTTTTCAGACGTATTTGTGTAAAGAAGAAATAACACGACTGACCCGAATGGAAAGTCGTCAAAAAACCTCCTTTTTACTTTCGGAAGTTCCCAAAAGTAAAAAGGAGCAGGTTTTGTTGGTTTTCTGTTCGGGTTATTTTCGTGTTATTTCTCTTTCATACAAACGTCATCTGAAAAACAACCCGTAATTGCAGGTTTTGTCTACTTTATGTTCGGGTTAACCCCAAACATCATGTGAAAAGCAACCTGCAAAAGTGGGTTGCTTTCACTTTAAATCTAGTTTCTGCATAGGATTTGTCCCATGTGATAAACTCCTTAGTTTTTATTGTTAATAATAATAATAATAATAATAATAATAATAATAATAATATATTTTATTTATATACCGCCCTAGTGGAAAACCAATCTAGGCGGTGAACAATAAAAATTTGTAAATTACAAGCAAATTGTTGTATGTCTCCAAGTCATTTTGTTGTATGTCTCCAAGTCATTTCCAGTTTATGATGACCCTATCGCAGGGTTTTCTTGGTGAGATTTGTTCAGTGGAGCCTTGCCTTTGCCTTTGCCTTTGCCTCCCTCTGATGCTGACAGTGTAACTTGGCCAAGGTAAGGTTCCTTGGCAAAGCAGGGATTCAGATCTTGGTCTCCAGAGTCGTAATTCAATGTTCAAACCACTGTGCCATACTGTCTCTTTACAGAAATACAAAAACAACCGTGTTCAAGAAGCCATATTAAAAATTATAGCACTAAGAAACAGACACTACATGATACTTATACCTCAATAATGAATTTCATGTTGACTTCTAGTAAACAGCAGAAACCCAGTGATATTTAGGAAGCTCTGAATACTGCAGTTCACTGTTATGATGGAAGGAGGAATTTTCCTCCTATCTTTTTGATAACTTTTCATAGTTCCTTGTCTTTCGGATTCATTGTCTCTACCACTGTTAGTGTATTACAGAAGAGTGAAAGAGATGTCCTGACCTATCTTTTTGATTGCATTCATCATTTGTATATCCACATCATGTATCCTCTTACTCATCTTTCTTTAAAGATCAATAGTCCCAGTCTTTTCAATCCCTTTTAGTGTGGACAGTTTTATTGAAGTCATTTTTTGTTCAGTGGTTTTGTAGTCCTTTCTCCTCTCATTTTTTAAAAATTTATTCCCATCCCATTGGGGTTGGGTTTTTATCCTTTGTTTTGATCAATATATAACACAGGTCTCATTCCCACTACATAATAAACCAGTTTGCAAACCGGTTTGAACTGGTTTAAATGGCTCTTGTTCGCACTTGCACCGAATCCTCGGTGCGGTTTGTTGAGTGCCCCCAGCACGCAACCCATTTAAACTGGTTCTTCCAGATCCACTGAATTCCTTGTGTCTTTTTAAATAAATCGATTCAGTGCTGGTGTGGACAGGATATGGATCAGAATTGGTTCCCTGTGGCACAGTCACCTCTATGAAGTGACTCCATGTTGAATCAATCCATCACTGAATGTGAACGTGAAGTGGATTAAGCTGAAACGGGTAGGTAAATCAAATGGCTCAAATATTGTGAACATTTATTCAGCGCTAAATCGTGTCAGCGATTCAACTCCAAAACTGATTTCTTTTGTAGTGGGAATGAGGCCACTGTTTCAAGAGGAAGCTTAGGGTAACATCCTGGCTGTGACATGAATGAACCCATTTTATTGTTCAAACCAAGAGTATCAGCTACCACAAACTTACATGGTTTAGTAATTTCAGGTGCCTTTAGATCCCCATGAACTGTGCTTCCCCCAAACTACAATCTTAAGTGTTCTTTGGGAAGCACTAAGTGGTGTGAGTTTCGCTCTAGAAAGAATCCTCCCTCACAGCTTTTAAAAATGTCAGTTGGGCATCTAAAATTTCAAACGTTTGTTTAGCTAAGGATAAGTGATTTACATGCATTCCTTATAAAGACATGCTGGGCCAGGGTCAGCCCAAAACATTTTGCTCTATGAGATGGAGTAGCAAATGCACACCCACCCCTCTAGTTAATATGTATGGCATTCAAGGCTAGCCAAGTTATTTTGGCACCTCAGACTGAAAATTTCACATGCACCTCATCCTGGCAAGTACAATAACAAATTAAATACTTATTTCTTGCCATTATGCAAAGGGATCTTGCAGCACCTTTGAGTCTAACTGTTCAAAATAAGTTACCGCATAAGCTTTTGTAGACTTGGACCTTTTGGACCTAAGTCTACAAAAGCTTATGCTACAACTTCTTTCACACAGTTAGTCTCAAAGGTACCACAATTTCCCTTTGCATACTATATTTCAGACTAATACAGTTATGTCTCCAAGTTCTACCCCTATTTCTTGCTCTTTCATTATATTCAATGTTAGGTGACTGAGGTGCTCAACTCGCTTTGCCTAATATAGGGCTAGACCTGTGTATATGTCCACATATGTATATGTGCAGACTCTATGCTCCACATTGAAGATAGTGAGACAGAAAGAAAAAGAGTATATGTGTATGTCTGGGTGTTTGTATTAATAAACTGGATATCATATAGAATTAAATAAAACTAATGAATTGAACTAATTAAACAATTATAATGACCAGAGATGATTTACATAACTTTAAAGTAGATGAGGAAGACATTGAAATAGTTCAAGATTTTCCATACATGCCTCAGTCATTAATCAGAATGGAGACTGCAGGACTTGGAAGGAATTAGACAAGACTCTGAAGTATAAAGATATATCATTTCATACTGAAGTTAGGATTGTCCATGCTATTGTATTCCCCATTTCTATGTATGGTTGTGAAAGCTGGACAGTGAAGAAAGGTGATAGGAAGAAAATCAAATCATCTGAAATGTAGTGCTGGAGAAAAGTTCTACAGGTACCATGGACTGCTAAAAAGCCAAATAAATGGGTCCTAGAACAAATCAAGCCTGAATTCTCCCTAGGAGCCAAGATGACTAAACTGAGACTGTCATACTTTGGCCATATCATGAGAAGACATGACTCACTAGAAAAGACAATAATGCTTGCTAAGGTAGAAGGCAGCAGGAAAAGAGGAAGATGGATAGACTCAATCAAGGAAGCCAGGCCCTGAATCTGCAAGTCCTGAACAGGCCCTGTGAAGATAGGAGGACTTGGAGGTTTCTCATTGAAGGGGTTGCCATAAGTCAAAGTTGACTTGGCAGCAGTTAACAACAACAACAAAGAACTAATGGCATCAGTTGCCTGACAAGAGCTGATTTCCCTGCCTAAAGAACCTGGAATTTATGGAAGCTAAATACAATTATGGCAGTGATCACAACTATAATTGCTGCTTGAGCAGTTTAAAACCATTCCAGCTGTTTCTATTTTATTTTGTTTTGTTTTTACTGTCCTGACTAGCAGATGAGTACTTTTGCAATTACACCGGTGGATCACAGGTTGTGCACGTGTGACCTAGATGCAACACAGAGGCAAAACAATTTAGCAGTTCTCCATTTGGTTTTCACCAGGTCACATCTACAATTAACAAGTAATCTCATGCTCTGAAAGTTGAATGGAAAGCATTAGGTTGAAAGTTAGAATGTTATATTTTAGTTTTACCAAATCAGAAAACTATAGAACTACAAAAGGCCATCCAGTCAAATCTTTCCAGTGTCAAATGAGGCCCCGGAGACCAACAGACCATGTTGTGTCATCATACCTAGAGTATAGTAAGTTCTAAAAAGAGGGGCTGCATGATAAGTACTGTATTGTAAAAGAAAGTGGTATATCAATGTGATGGAAACTTGAGTTAGATTTTGCTTATATTGGAATCTGATGTCTCTTAGAAGAAAAGCATTTAGGACTACATCCATCAACACAACTTTTTAAATTGAGTCATTTAGGAAAAGCCTTCCCAATCTGGTACTCTCCGGATGTGTTTGAGTACAGTTTCTAGCAGTGTTGTGTTGGCCGAGGAATGGCAATAATAGGCTAGGACATCTGCAAAACAACAGGCTAGGGCCACTGGTAGCTGGTAGTTTCAGTACCAGTGAATCCACAATGAGTTTTAGTACAAAGTTTAAGTGAGCTATTCAAGGTGCTGGGCACTATTTCCATCCCTGCTCCCAAACAGGTGGACAGCTCATTTAAAATTCAGATTAAAAGTCACTGGCATTGAAGCCACTGACTATCCTGAGGTAGAGAAGAGTGTAAGGCTGCCATTTCTGGATCAGAACCAAAGTGTTGTGTACTCCAGTTTCTCACAATGGCAAATTAGATGATACTTGTGGAATATACAAAATATTCATATGTTAGTGCAATCAGTTCTTACGTATAGAATGTAGCTCAGGCACGTTTGTTCATCTACCCATAAAATGCCTCTGAATAGCTATTGCTGGGGAACACAAATGGGAAGATGTTTTTGCAGTTATGTCCAACCTGTGGACATCCCATAAGCATCTGACTGGCTACTGTGGGAATGGGATGCTGGAACAGATAGGCCTTTGGCCTGTTCCAGATTGTGGTTCTCATCAGGACCGACTCTACCATCAGGAAGGCTGAGACAAAGACCTGAGCCAGCATAGATTGGGAGGCAGCAATGGCAGCCTCCTGGATATTGCTATCTGGTTCCTGGTGTCGGAGAAAAGTGTTGTGTGTGTGTCAACTGACCTGTCCTAACTCCCTTGAACTTGCCTGTTGCCTCAGGTGAGAAGGAAGATGCTATCCCAGTCTTTGTATTGACTGAAGCTTCTGTCTGTGGACTAGGGAGGGACGACATCGTGGCCCTTTGCCACGAACAACAAAAATTTGCTGTTTCCCTGCTTTGAATATTCTTATGACAAAACATTCACTTGCATCTGTTTGGGAATTAATGGAAAAGCCTATCCCCGTAGTAGGTTAAGGGCATAGTGTATCTTAATGGAATGCTGGAGGAAAAAACCCCTCTTTGTTTGAACTTAATGTTGACTCTTTCACAGCCGCTGTTTAAACAAGGTATAATTTAAACAGAGAACTTTAAAAAAAAATCCTACCGTTGCGTGTGTGTAAATACAAACTGGCTTAAATTTGGTACTGTACACTGCAAAAATCCCAATCAACTGTCAAGTTTGCAACTCTCTATT
This sequence comes from Phrynosoma blainvillii, assembly GCA_026167975.1. Classification (NCBI taxonomy): domain Eukaryota; kingdom Metazoa; phylum Chordata; class Lepidosauria; order Squamata; family Phrynosomatidae; genus Phrynosoma; species Phrynosoma blainvillii. Next base: position 127,683,249 of record JANUYF010000001.1, on the reverse strand, counting down.
GCTTTCAGTTTAAGCATTTGATTTGTTTTAGAAAGTGTTCAGAATTCATTGTGTGTTAGCACAAATAACATGTGCAAGTTAACTCTACATTGGCCATATCCTCACAATAATTAGTTCAATCCACAATAATCCCCCAAAGGATTGTGAAATTATACATATACTGAAAATATGTAACCTAGTCCCATGTATGTATACGTGGAAATAGTTGGTCCTCTGTATCCATGGATTCTGCATCCACAGATTGAAAATATTTTTTAAAAGAACAATTTTAAAAAGCAAAACTTGATTTTACCATCTTATATATCTAATACTATAGCATTGTATCTAATGGGACTTCAGCATCCACAGATTTTTGTATCTGCAGAAGGTCCTGGAAGCAAACCATAGCACATACCAAGGGTCCACTGTACTTTATATTTTTACTACTTGATATTCATTTGAGGGCATTCCGTTCTCTGGTTTTTGTGCATAGGGAGCGTAGCATTTAAAAACAAAATCAAATGTTTGCTCATCGTTACCTTATTGCTGTCCATTCCATCTAGAAAACTGAATATTGCATATATGCAGCTCATGATACTGGGATCAATGTTTAGATTGCTGAAGTTTTGCTATCTAGAATAAAGAGTTGTGAAAGGTTCTTTCTTTATCAGACTTACGTACTCTGTTTTGAAACTGGGCCAAAACACACAAATCATGCTGCAACTTGACAATGTTATTTAGTTTAAGATCCCAATAAAGAAAGATCAGGGGCCAGCTTTTAATGGATTATTGTTGTGGTTCTATGCCTCCAAGTTGTTTCCCACTTACAGCAAACTTAAGTGGCTGAAGAATCATGGTAAAGATTAGTGTCAACATAAAACATTTCTACATCTCATCTGCTTCAGTGGGACACTGTAATTTAGGGCCTGAACAGACTGCCAGAAATAATCCAGTTTGAGACCACTGGCTCAATGGTAGGGAATCATGGGAATTGTATTTTTTTTTCCCTGAGACATTGAACCTTCTCTTTCAGGGAGCTCTGGTGCCACAATAACTACAGTTCCCAGGATTCCCTAGCACTGAGCCAGGACAGTTAAAGTGGTCTCAAGCTGCATTATTTCTGGCAGTCTATTCAGCCCCCCCGCAACTTTATACAAGCTCATTTATGCCTCTGATTCAATATTCGGTAATCCTTGAATCTTGGATATGAATGTGTTAACTAGGAAGGACAAAGTAGACTTTCCTTCAAACCCTTTTTAAAGAGTGAATTTGTTCAATTCTTATTTCAGAACTTTATAGAAAGTGGAAATGTGCAAAGACATGGCTAGACGTGTCTAACTTTGTCTCCCACTAAACAAATGTGAAAATTAAGGTATTTCCAGGCTAAATTTAATTCAGCATTTTGTAACACCCCTTTAACAAGACCTAAGGCCAGAAGACTTGGTCCTGGGGTGGTGCAAAGATAGTAGAAACACCCAACAATTCCTGTTTTGTAAAATAAATTGCATTGCTGTTTTCCCAACCTACGCACATAAAATCAAAGAATCATAGAGTTGGAAGAGACCTCAAGGCCTATCCAGTCCAACCCCATTCTGCCATGCAGGAGCTCACAATCGAACCCCCCTGACAGATGGCCATCCAGCCTCTGTTTAAAAACCTCCAAAGAAGGAGACTCCACCACTCTCCGAGGGAGTGTGTTCCACATGCTTTGTAGAAACCAACAACAAAGAACTGCAGACATTGCCCCAATGTTTCAGCCTGTGAAAAAATAGTTCATATGAACAAACTAAACTCTCAATTTATAGCTGAAGGGGGAGAGTGAAAGAAGCCAAAACAGCACCAAAGGAAGGGCAGAGGGAATATAGGCAGAGGGACATAATAGAATACTAGGGAATATAGGATATGGTGTGTTATCACAGCTATTTTAAACTCAACAGATATACCTTCAATCTTTTTTTTAAAAATAGGTATTTATTGATGAAAGCCAGTGTGGTGTAGTGGTTTGAGCATGGGGCTACAACTCTGGAACTAGGGATAATTTGCCCGCAGGGCTATGGAAACTCACTGGGTGACCTTGGGTGAGCCACACTCTCTCGGCACTAGAAAACCATATGATAAGCCTGCCTTGCTGTTGCTGTTGTTGTTATTGTGTGCCTTCAAGTCATTTCCAACTTTATGGTGACCCTGGCCTTATCATGAGGTTTTCTTGACAAGGTTTCTTCCAGGGTGGGCTATAATTGCCATCCTCTAAGGCTGAGAGAGTGTGACTTACCCAGGGTCACCCAGTGGGTTTACATGTCCGAGCTGGGAGTCAGACCCTGGTTGCCATAGTCCAATGCTCAAACCACTGCACCACATTGGCTCTTGCGTTAGGGTCACCTAAATCAGAAACTACTTGAAGGCACACAACAACAACAACCACCATGATTTAGTGCCATTGTTTTTTTAGACCTCAGCTCCTGTCTGCATCCTCTTAGACTAGAGGCTGATCTGATTTTAGGAGGGGTGATGTTATGGGTGCTTCTACACTGTAGAAATAATGGTTTTACATCACTTTTAAATTCTGCAGCTCCATTCTGTGGAATCCTGGGATTTGCCTTTTCACAAGGGCTGCTTCTGTACAGCAGAACTAATGCAGTCTGACACAGCTTTAACTGCCACGGCTCAATGCTATGGAACCCTGGGATTTGTAGTTTGTTGTGGCACCAGAGCTCTCTGTCAGAGAAGACTAAATATCTCACAAAACTACAAGTCCCAAAATTCTATAGCATTGAGCCATGGCAGTTAAAGCAGGGTCAAACTGCATTATTTCTGCAGCGCAGATGCAGCCTTCTTTACCAAGAGTGCTGGTAGCTCACAAAAACTACAGCCCCCCATGATTCTGTAGGATGGATCCATGGCACTTAAAGTGGTATGAAACTGCATTATTTTGACAGCGTAGACATACCCCTTGTGTCAAGTACTGGAGCGTTTTGGAGTTAGTCTGCAAAAGGCTGAGGAAGAAAGGCAAGGGATTGCCTCCTTGCCTCCCTGCCCAGAGTGACCAAGGTCCTCCTCTCTCCAGACATGTCCTACATTTCATCCTTCTGTCCAGGAGGAATTAATTCCCAAATGTCCTCCATTGGGGACATGACTAAGAAGCAGGCATTTACATTTCTAGGACTGTTTTGAGCTTTTATATTTGGTCAGGTTCTCCCTATTTTCTTCTATGTCCTCCACTTGGGGAAGAAGTGCCTAAGAGGCATGCATTTAATATTCTTCTGAGTCCTTTGAGCTTTAATATTTGGTCAGGTCCTCCTTATTTTCTTCTATGTCCTCCACTTGGGGAAGAAGTGTCTAAGAGGCATGCATTTAATATTCCTCCGAGTCCTTAATACTTGGTCAGGTCCCCCCTATTTTCTTCTATGTCCTCCATTTGGGGAAGAAGTGTCCAAGAGGCATGCCTTCAATATTCCTCTGAGTCCTTTGAGCTTTAATATTTGGTCAGGTCCTCCCTAATTTCTTCTATGTCCTCCACTTGGGGAAGAAGTGTCCAAGAGGCATGCATTTAATATTCCTCTGAGTCCTTTGAGCTTTAATACTTGGTCAGGTCCTCCTTATTTTCTTCTATGTCCTCCATTTGGGGAAGAAGTGTCTAAGAGGCATGCCTTCAATATTCCTCTGAGTCCTTTGAGCTTTAATATTTGGTCAGGTCCTCCTTATTTTCTTCTATGTCCTCCACTTGGGGAAGAAGTGTCTAAGAAGCATGCATTTAATATTCCTCTGAGTCCTTAATACTTGGTCAGGTCCTCCTTATTTTCTTCTATGTCCTCCACTTGGGGAAGAAGTGTCTAAGAGGCATGCATTTAATATTCCTCTGAGTCCTTTGAGCTTTAATACTTGGTCAGGTCCTCCTTATTTTCTTCTATGTCCTCCATTTGGGGAAGAAGTGCCTAAGAGGCATGCCTTTAATATTCCTCTGAGTCCTTAATACTTGCTCAGGTCCTCCTTATTTTCTTCTATGTCCTCCACTTGGGGAAGAAGTGTCCAAGAGGCATGCCTTCAATATTCCTCCGAGTCCTTTGAGCTTTAATACTTGGCCAGGTCCTCCTTATTTTCTTCTATGTCCTCCATTTGGGGAAGAAGTGTCCAAGAGGCATGCCCTCAATATTCCTCCGAGTCCTTTGAGCTTTAATACTTGCTCAGGTCCTCCCTCTTCGGGGGCAGGACCAAGAGGCCCCCTTTTCTCGGGGCGCCTGGGGCTCTTTCCCTCTCTGCTGCTCGGGAGGAGGGTCTCCCTTCGGCCGGTGAGTGGCTCCTGCTGAGGCTGCCTTTGGGTGGAGGGAGGGGGGCGGGGGGCTGCCTTTTGGGGGGGCGGTCCCTCTTTGGCGGCAGGCAGGCAGGCGGGGCTTCAGGTGGCTGCTACCGCGTTAGGTTGAGGCTGCTGCGTGGGGCTATAACTTTGGGAGGCTGCTCGGGGTTTTTGGGAGAAGGAATGTGGAAGTCGGAGACGGCGGCTGCGGCGGAGGCAGAGGAGAGACGACCCCCGCCAGCCCCGCCGCGGCTGAGGAAGCCCAGGGAGCAGGGCAGAGGGTCCCCCCAAGACCCTTCTTCTTCCCCTTCTTCCTCCTGAGCTCCAAGGCTTTTCCCTCCTCCTCCTCCTCCTCTTCCCAGGCTTTTTGCAGAAGCCACCAGCCACGCGACAGACAGACAGACAGACAACCCTTAGGGCTCTGGGATTTATTTATATTATTTTCTTCATTCCCCCCCCCCCCCAATTTTTTCCTCTTGCAAGGTTCCTGGTTCCTCTTTGCAACACCACCACCACCACTGCTTTGACCTTTCTTGCTCCTGCTTCAATACCTTTCCCCAGCACCCTTCCTTCCTTTTCTTCCTTCCTTTTCTTTCTCTCTTCTGCCCGATGCTTTTTTAAAGGACTTGGGTGGAAGAGGGAGGGGAGGGGAGGAAACCAATAATAATAATAATAATAATAATAATAAAGGGGAGATTGAAAGGATTGTCAAGATGGCAGCAGGAGCCGAAGCAAAAGCAAGAGTAGGAGCGAGGAGGTTGTGACTGTGGCTTGCCGTGCGGATGCTGGAAGGAAAGCCCTGCCAAGAAGGAGGAGGAGGAGGAGGAGGAGGAAGGCTGCTTCTGCTTTTTCTGCTTCTTCTTCTCGGGACCTGTTGGGGAAAGAGATCTCGGCTTGGCTGCCCTCCTCCCATCCTCAGCTGCTTTCCCTCCTTCCCTTTCCCTCTGCTCTTCTCGATGAACCACTGAAGGAGAGGATTTGACGGTGGCAGAAGCAGAAGCAGAAGCAGCAACAACAAAACAAAAAAGGCAAAAGACAGCAACTGAGTTTCCTTTTGTTGCATCTTGTTGCATCCCTTTTATTTTTATTTCTCCCTTTTCTCTTCCTGGGTGGGAGAAAGAAAGTGGCCCAAATGGATCTCCAGGGTGCGACCGAGTGCTTTTGAACTATAGACTTGTTTTAGTCTGCCTCTTCCAATCCAAAAAGAGGAGAAGAAGAGGAGGAGGAGGAGGAGGAGGACAGTGCTTCGGACCAGAAAGCTTTCCCCCCTCTTCTTTTTTCCCCCTTTCCCCTTCTTTATTTTTTCCTCCTCTTCTTTATTTTTTCCTCCTCTTCTTTATTTCCCTCCCCTCCTTCCTTTCTTCCTCTCCTCCTCCTGCTCCTTCTCCCGTTTGTGTTTGTGTTTGTGTTTGTGTTTGTGGGGGGTGTCTCTCTTCTTGAATGGATCCTCGGCGATGCCATTGGAGGAGTGAAAGATAAACAAACCCACGGGCGCCCGAGGAAGGAAAGAAGGAAGGAAGAAAAAGAAAGAAAGAAAGAAGGAAAGAAAGAAGGAGGAGACGGCGCTCTTGCTTGGTTGGGGGCAAATTGGGGGAAGAGCAGGAGCAGGAAGAACGGAGAGAGAGAAACAGAAAGAAAGAAAGAAAGAAGGAAGAAGGAAGGAAAAGGGGATTGTTCTTTTCTTCTTCTTCTTCTCCTTTTTCTTCTTTTCCATCCAGAGGAGGAAGAAAAAAAAAGGAGGCGCACCTGGAAGCCAGTGGCCCTGGGCTTGTGGACCCGTATCCTGGTGGATTTAAAATTAATACTATTAATAACAAGAATCGATATTTGTTTGCCAGGGAAGGAGAGAGGCGGGTGGGGAGGCTGCAAAGGAGGCGGCCGGACCTTGGATGGAGAGAGAGGGGGGGCTTTGCTGAGGAGGAGGAGGAGGAAGGCTGGGCCGGGCTCCTCGGTTGCCCCCATCCCTGGGTCGCTCCCTCCTCGGCCGGTGCTCCTGCCCTGAGCCCAAGATGGCCTCTCCGTCCTTGTCATCGTCGTCGCCGCCGTCGTCCCCCCTGGAAGTGGAGCTGGACCCCGAGTTTGAGCCCCAGAGCCGCCCGCGCTCCTGTACGTGGCCGCTGCAAAGGCCGGAGCTCCAGGGCAGCCCGGCCAAGGCTTCCTCCGCGGGGGACGCCACTGCCGACTCCATCATCCCCGAGGAGGAGGACGACAACGATAACGCCGAGGAGGAGGAGGAAGAGGAGGAGGAGGAGGAGGACCGGCAGCATCCTCAGCATCCTCATCCAGGGGGGTCCTCCAGCGCTCCTGGCCCCGGGGCACTGGGCCTCCCAGGCGGCGAGGCGGCGACCCCCGAGGAGCCCACCCGCCTCCTGGCGCCTTTCTCTGGGCTGGGGGGCGGCCAGGGGTCCCTGGCCCCCGGAGCAGGAGCAGGAGGAGGCACCGGTGGAGGCACTGGTGTTAGTGGTCAGCCCCCGTCCCAGCCCCAGGCCTCCCCGGCGGCCGGCTCTTCGGGCGCCCCCAGGAAATGCTCGTCTCGTCGGAACGCGTGGGGGAACCTCTCGTACGCAGACCTGATCACCCGCGCCATCGAGAGCTCCCCCGAGAAGCGCCTCACCCTCTCCCAGATCTACGAGTGGATGGTCCGCTGCGTCCCCTACTTCAAGGACAAGGGAGACAGCAACAGCTCCGCCGGGTGGAAGGTCGGTCAGACTGCTTACTGCCAGGGGATAGGTACTGGCGGGCTTGGGATGGGCTTGGTGGGGGTCCTCTGCCGGGGAGAGGACGCGCGTTTCTGGTCTTGCAGGGGGGGCTGGGAAGACCACTGCCCTCCATTTTGCGGTGCTTTGTCCTCCTTGGCCATTGTGAGGACCTTCTGGTCTCCTTGCCCGGCCCTTTCCGTCCCTTTGGCTAGGAGAGAAGATGTGGTCCTCCTTTTCATGGATCATCCATGAAGCCACCATCCATGCATTCCTCCCCTTCCTTCCTTCCTTCCTTCCTTCCTTCCTTCCTCCTTCCTTCCTTCCTTCTTTCCTTCGTTCCTTCCTTCTTTCCTTCGTTCCTTCCTTCCTTCCTTCCTTCCTTCCTTCCTTCCTTCTTTCCTTCGTTTCTTCCTTCTTTCTTTCCTTCGTTCCCTCTTTCCTTCCTTGCTTCCCCAGTCCACACTCGGGACAGGAGAGCACCAGGGAGAGCAGACTTGATTCTCCTTTCCCCAGTATATGCCTTACTTACCTTTCCACCTTCTGTCCAGGAGGAATCCCAAAAAAACAAAACAAAAAAACAACCACCACCGTCTCCATTTTCAGCATGTTTTTTTTAAAAACAAAACAAAAACAACACACACACACACACACCTGGATTAATATTTCTAGGAGTGTTTTAAACATTTATTTGGCCATGTCCCACACATATATATCTCCCCCTGGAACGTCCTACATGTTACTCCTCCATTTTGTGGCATGCCTGGTCCTCCTCTTTGGTGCTTGGGACATTTGCCCCCCCCCCCAAAAAAAAAGGCTGGGTTTGTGGGGCTGTGCGGGAGAGGACCCGCTTCCCACGACATACAATTATATTTATACCCAGCTCTTTAGAAATGCTCTCAGAGCAGCTTACAAATGGATACATGAGACAATATTTTTACTTTTCGTAGTTGGTGCTGAAGGGGCTCTGGTGGCCTTCCATGGATCCCTTTCTTTCCTTTCTTCCTTCCCCAGCCCACTCTGGGGACAGGAGACCACCAGGGAGAGCAGACTTGGTCCTCCTTTTCCAGGACCAACCCCTCATTTCCACCCTCTGTCCAGGAGGAATTCCCAAACGTCCTCCATGTTGAGAGCATGGCTACAATGCATGGGTTTACATTGGTAGGAGCGTTTTTCTAAGTTTTTCTTTGGTCATGTCCTCCCTTTTTTCTCCACTGCCCTCCATTTTGCGGTGCTTTGTCCTCCTTGACCATTGTGAGGACCTTCTGGTCTCCTTGCCCGGCCCTTTCCGTCCCTTTGGCGCCAGGTTCATTAGCGCAAAATGAGGAAGGGCCCCTGGCGTTGTCCCCACAGAGAGCCATTCAGAGCAGGATGCAGGGAAAGGGCGGGAAAAATGCCCACCCTTTGAAAGACCCCCCCTTCTCCATCCCTCTCTCCTTCTTTCAAAACCCTCTTGCTCTTGGTTGACTCTGAAAGATGGTTCCAGAGTGCGAGCGAGTTCAATTAATAATAATAATAATAATAATAATAATAATAAACAACCAAGCCCTCTTCCTCCCTAATGCCTGCTTCACAGGAGCCTTGCATTCTTTCACTCTGTTTAAAACCTACATTGGGGGCATTTCTGTGAAAAGGAATGTGTTACTTACTACTCCTCATGCTCTTTTCAGCTCTGGATCTTTTGGGTCAGGACTGGTAAAGGATAGGTGTGAAAAGGTGGATCATTTTTCCTGCGTTCTTCATTCTCTCTTCTCTCATGCACCAAATTAAGCCACCTTGCGTCTTAGAATACAATATAGTCAGGTTGAAGAGGGAGTCCATTGAGACTTGGTTGCACCTTCCTGCCATGGCGCATCCCATCCCTGCAGGTCTGCTGGTGTGCCAAATGCCTTTAGCCCAAGTGTGTTGCATCTGTGGGCTGTGATGGGGCAACTGTAAGTATAGACTCTGTGAAGTTGGCACAGCCTGTCTGTTTCGCTGTCTGTTGGCACAAGGATGTCCTCTGTGCAGGAAGGAGAGACACCTGTCTTTTCTAGGGACCCGTTGCTTTTTCCCATTGTGCTCCTCCACATCTTCCCCCCCCCCCCCACAGCAGCTGCATTTAACCTGCTTCGCATCTCATGCGGACATGCCCAAAGAGAGCATTCTTAGAAGGGTTAAAACTTAAGCCCTCTGCTCTTTTTTAACTGTGTAGGAAATAAATCCCAAGAAAGAAAAACATTGGGCTGATCACATTTTGCCTTGCACATTTCCCTGGATAAAACTGAAATGTTGGTGCGTTGCTAATAGAGGGAAAGCCAGCCATGGGGTGGAGAATGGTCAGAGGCTATTATCTGTGATGCAACGCTCTGCTATCTGACCCCAGCACCTGCTTCTGCCTAAGCCAGGCTGATATTCTCTGAGCTGAACATGACCGGAGCTTGCTCACTATGCAGTTAATAAACCAGAAAGCTTCTGGCTTGTGCCAGCAGTGACGAGGAGTATGTCAGTGGGTTGACTGTTCAGATGGTGACATAGATGTGTGCGTTTTTGCTTAGCCATCATCAGTTTTCTGGTAGCCAAGATCTGGTTCGGATGAAACCATGGAATATTTGTTGTTGAATCAGCAGATAATGAACCACTAAGAACTTTAGTTTAAATTTGTAGCTGTACCTATAGGACTCTTTGCATACAATGATCCTTGGGCCCTAATATACAAGGAATTTTTTTTTAAATCACCTGCTTTTAATGTTTTTCTTTCAGTATTTGTGGCTGCAAATAATATTATCTCTGTCCTTTATATATTTTTTTTAAGTGTTACATTCTCTTGTTGAGTAAAAGACACACAAGAAATGAAAACTGGGACACCTTTTAAAAAGCAAGCAATTGAAAAGAAGTGAAAATCTGGACTGTTGCAAGTGTACAGTATTTTTAAAAAAACAAAAGTCTCAGGAAGTTAAATGTTTAACTGTTAAAGAAAGCCATGTCAGTTGCTCACAGTGAGAGCCAGGGAGCTGCTCTTCTTCAATTCCATGTACTGGTTTACGTCAGAAAAAAAATACTTCTTTTCTTACAATCATTTAAATAACTCTTTACGAGAAATTGAACGTGGGATGTAAACCTGTAAAGAAGAACTCCCATTGGTGCTTGCATGCTGTCCTTTGTTGCTGGTGACATTTTAACACATGAATGGAACACTATGAATGGAACACTGGATCATTTTAAAAATGTTTCTTTCTGTATGCTGCTGGCACAAATACGAGCCATTCTCCGTATGTTGCACATGCTGCGTCTAGGTAGCTGTTTATCACAAATGGTAGTGAGTAGAATTCTGATCCTTCACTGGCTTCTTTGAAAGCAGATGACGGTGAACTCGGAGGATTTACACATCTACTTGAGAGTAAACCCCATGAAACATTGAACTGCTTCATGGTGATTTCAGATGTAGTCAGCCCCCAAGCACCAAATTAGATAAAACTTCAACTGTACTCTGATCTTCAAATCACTATGGACATTATCACACGGGGGGGGGGGGGATTGGGAGTTTAAACGGTGATTATCTTATGAAAATTCCATATTTGCGATAAAGGTTTTCACACGACGTCACGACAGCCTTGGCAACAGGGCCCCTGGGCTGAAAATGCTGCTGCTCAATGCCAGGTCAGTGAATGGAAAAACGCCACTGATCCAGGACTTGATCCTGGATGAGCATGCCAACCTGGCTTGTATTACGGACACCTGGCTGGATGGGTTGTCCTCCTGGGTTCTCCGTACAGCAACAGGCGAGGCCTAGGGGGTGGGAAGGTGGAGTTGCAGTGGTCTATCGTGATTCTATCTCTCTCACTAGGTGCCCTGTCCCACAGTCTACTGTGTATGAGTGTGTCTATTTAAAGGTGGGTAGCCGGGACAGAATAGGGATTCTGCTGTTGTACCGTCTACCCCGCTGCTCAACAGTCTGCCTTACCGAGCTGACGGAGTTGGTCTCTGCAGTGGCATTGGAGTCCCCTTGGCTGGTAGTGCTGGGGGACTTCAACATCCATGTGGAGACTGCTCTGTCAGGAGCAGCTCAGGACTTCATGTCTGCCATGACAACCGTGGGGCTGTCCCAAGTAGTATCTGGTGCCACCCATGTTGCTGGACACACTCTATATCTAGTTTTCTGTGCAGGACAAGATGTTCATGATCTGGGTGTGGAGGAGCTCTCAGCAGTTCCCTTGTCATGGACAGATCATTACCTAGTGGAACTCAAAGCCTCTGCAGGGGTGGCGGGCCGATTAAGATGGTTCACCCCAGGAGGCTTATGGATCCAGATGGATTCCTGATGGCTCTTGCAGACTTTCCTGTTGCCTTGGAAGGTGATCCTGTTGAAGCCTTGGCTGAACTCTGGAATAGGGAAATTTCCAAGGTGCTGGACACGATTGCTCTTAAGTGAAACTTCCCATGGAGTGGAACCAAGCAAGCACCCTGGTTTACCAAGGAGCTGATGGTGATGAAGTGAGTGGGACAGAGACTAGAGCAACAATGGTGGAAGACTTGGAGCGAGTTCGACCGAACAAGGGGTGATGCTCATTGGAAAGTCTATGCCGTAGCAGTGGTGGCAGCGAAGAAATCCTTCACGGCCACCATTGCATCTGCACAGTGTCTGTCCAGCGGAGCTATTCCGAGTGGTCGGGGCCTTTTGCATTCCTTCTCTCAAGAGCATTATTTAAACCACTCGCAAGCCTGCTGTGCACAGCACTTTGCAGATAAAATTGCTCAGATCCACTCCGACTTGGATGCTGTAGTTGAAACAGGTCTAGTGGATGCAACCTTGGCACCTGCTTGTCCAGTGTTACTGGATACGTTTCAATTTGTGCAACCTGAGGATGTGGACAGAATCTTTGGAGGGGTGAGAACCACCACATGCATACTGGACCCATGCCCATCTTGGCTGTTAAAAGCAGCCAGAGGGGGACTGGCTGACTCGGTAAGGGAAGTAGTGAATGCCTCACTACAGCAAGGCAGGGTCCCAGCTTGTCTAAAAGAAGCTGTGGTGAGGCCACTGAAAAAATCTTTCCTAGATCCCACTAGATTGGAGAACTATTGGCCAGTCTCAAATACCCCTTTTTAGGTATTGGAATGCGTGGTGGCCTCCCAGTTCCAAGATGAACCAGATCATCTAGATCTATTTCAATTTGGCTTCAGACCTGGCTATGGGACAGAGACAGTTTTGATTGGCTTGGTGGATGACCTACTCAGGGAGCTGGACAGGGGGAGTGTGTCCCTGTTGATTCTGCTGGATCTCTCAGCAACTTTCGATACCATCAGCCATGGGGCGGACTCAGAAGATGGTGTTGGGGGACACCTGTTCGACTCCTTGGCCATTGGCCTGTGGAGTCCCTCAGGGTTCTGTTCTGTCCCCCATGTTATTCAACATCTACATGAAACCACTGGGAGAGGTCATTCAGAGTTTTGGGATGTGGTGTTACCCATTCCTTGAGACACCAGATCTGGCTACAGTGGCATGTGCCTTGGTTACATCCAGCTTGGACTACTGTAACACGCTCTATGTGGGGCTGTCCTTGGAAACTGTTTGGAAACTGTAGAGGGTGCAAAATGCTGCAGCCAGTGTTGACTGGGGCTGGCTACAGGGATCATGTCACCCCCTTGCTGAAACAGCTATGATGGCTACCAGTCCATTTCTGGGCATAATTCAAGGTGCTGGTTTTGACCTTTAAAGCCCTAAACAGCTTGGATCCAGACTATGTGAAGGACCATATCTCCCTATACAGGCCAGCCCAAGCACTAAAATCAGCAGGAGAGGGCTTTCTCTCAGTCCCACCACCTTCACAAGTGCAGTTAGTGAGGACTCGGAAGAGAGCCTTCTCCATGGCTGCTCTCAGACTGTGGAACTCCCTGCCATGGGAGGTCAGGTTGGCCCCCTCTCTGCTTTGTTTCCACTGGCAGCTGAAGACATTTTTATTTAGGCAGGCATTCGATTTTATTTGAGTAATCTGGTGTGCTGTTTTAATGTTTTATGATTATTGTTGTTTTGAATTATGTTGTTTTTATCTATGTTTTAATTGTTAGTAGTATTTAATTATTTTTTAACTTTTGTAATCAATGTTTTAGCCTTATATTTTTTAATATATTGTAACCCACCTTTAATCCCACCGTGGGAGAAAGGTGGGATATAAATCCTGGAAATAAATAAAAATAAATTAAAGTGCCATAATCCCAGGAATAACCAGGCAATAAACAGCAACAAATCATTCATGGGGAAATTCCGTGAATGATTTGTTGCTGTTTATTGATTGGTTATTCCCTGTTTATTCCCAGGATAATGACTCTTCAATCGTGCTGTGTGTGAAAATCTTAATCACGGTCTTAATCACGATTGCATGATTTTCATGGGATAATCACAGTTTAAACTCCCAATTTCTCCCCATATGATAAGGTCCATAGTGATTTGAAGATCAGAGTACAGTTTGAGTTTTATCTAATTTCGTGCTTGGGGACTGACTAGTGCAAATGTGTATATTGGAGTTCTGACATGACTTCAGGGAGACAGGTGAGAGGGGAGAAGATGCTTACCAATATCATTGCATTTTACCCCTAAGCAGATTCCCCCCCCCCCCCTGAGGTCCAAGGAAGGAGCAATCCACATAGAGCAGGAGTTGGCAAAATGCGATTTCAAGGCAGCATGCTGCTCTCAAAGCTGTTTACATGGCCACCAATCTCTCAGAGCACCATTTTTTTCTCACAAAAAGGAGTACATTGCTTTGTTTGGAATCCTTCGGGAGCAGTGGTCCACATTATAAATAGGTCGCAGGGCTTCCATGCACTGTTTAACATTAAATTTCGTCCATTTTTCAAAACTGCAAATGGACTTCTAGAGACCTCTGTTCCCCTTCCCTTTGGGTAGTCTGTGTGGCCTCCAAAGGTCTGCAGGAGGAAACTGACCCCAGATTTTCAGAGTTGCACATCCTTGACACAGTGGAAAGAAGAGTATTGTTCAGTGGTAAGAAAAGGCTCACCCAGGTTGAAACCTCCACACAACCACAAAGATCACTAGATGATCTTGAGCCAACCACCTTCTCTCTTGCTATCCTCCTTCACTTGCTCATTGGAAGATAACATGGGCAAAGGGAAAAACATTTATGTTCCCTTGAGCTTGTTGGAGATGAGGTGGGATAGCAATGTAATAAGTAGGAACAGAGAAACTGTGGTCCAAGTTACAGTTCATTTTGCCCTTCATGCCATGCCTCCAAAGGGTTGATAGCTGTGTTGGTCTGGAATATTGGTATGCAAAGGGATCTTGTAGCACCTTTGCGCATTTGAGACTATCTGAGCAAAAGACACAGCATAAGCTTCCTTGGTCTACTTCCTCAGATGCATGCAGTTAGTCTCAAAGATGCTACAAGATCCCTTTGCATACCAAAAGGTTGATATCTGTGAGGGGAGCCTTCTAAGCCATTTTGAGCTTCCTGGAGGAAGGGCAGGATAAAATCATAACAAACTTTAGTTTATTAAAACCTACATTGTGATGTATTCTCTCTTCTCAATTCCTACCTTTCTGTTTTTAAGAGGATTAGAATGATTGGCCGGGGGAAAAGAAAGAAAAATTGCCATTTATGGTGGAGATGGTCAGTCTTGTTTTGAAGAGAATGAAAGAGGTACTGCTGCTAATTAAGTGCATACTGCTGACATCTTCATTTATGGGCTTCACAGGGCTTCAAAGGGCAGCAAATCCTGTTTGACCAGAGATGCTAGGTGGACAAAATAGATGAATGTGTATACCACACAAACACTGACTTCTCTACCAAACCACTTTTAACTCTTCTGAAAACAAAAACAAAAAATTAAGAACTGTCTCTATCCAATGGCACACAACTGCCTTGTTGCAACAGCAGCATTGGCTGCTTTTTAAAATTTCCAAGTGTATATTTTTCCCAGCTGTGTCCAGTTGTTGAGAGCTAGTGTGGTGTAGTGGTTTGAATGTTGGACTACCGAGTCTGGAGATCAGGGCTTGATTCCCAGCTCAGCCTTGGAAACCCACTGGGGGGTGGGGTGGTTGCAGACTGCCAGAAATAGTGCAAATTGAGTCCATTTTTAGGGTTAGGGTTAGGGATAGGGAATCATGGGAACTGTGTTTTATTGTGGCACCAGAGCTCTCTGACAGAGAAGGCTCAATGTCTCAGAAAAACAACAACAATTCCCATGATTCCCTAGCACTAACCCTAACCCTAAAAGTGGACTCAATTTGCACTATTTCTGGCAGTCTGCAACCCCCCTGGGTGACCTTGGATGAGCTACACACTGAGGCCCAGAAACCCACAAGATGGTCTTAGGGTCACTGTAAGTCAAAAATGACTTGAAGGCACACAACAACAACAATGTCCAGATTGTTGTCAGATTTTGGGATCTTAGGGGGAAAAAATAAAGCAGACTCCACAAGTCTGAAGTGTGTCCATCACTGCCTTACCATATGTGTGCACCATGTCCAACAATACATGATTTTTGCATTTCCTAAATTGATACCTGCTGTTCTTCTCTTGTCTGAGAACAAAAAGAAAGAAAGAACCCATTTGAATCAGCTGCAGCCACTGACTTATGACCATGAATCCATCCATCCATTCAGGTGTCTATGGCATTTTGAATATTATATAGAAGCTCCTTTTCCTCTTACACATTTTCAATTCCTGCAGGTAAAGAAAATTTAGACTATATGACGGAAAGAGTACCCTTGGAAATTTGAGGGACACCACAAGGTTTCTATTAGTAACCAGTTCACATGTTCTCAGTAAGAGACACCAGTAGAAATTTAATTTAAGTGCAAATGAAGGATTTCTATCATCCTGCATTGTGTACAGAAGGAACCATGATTTGGTACATTGCTTTGATGCAGGAGACTGTCCCTTCCCCCCAAATGATCAGCAGTTTTAAAACATCCGTTGTGTCATAAAACACGTCCGTTTATTTTTGTATCATGATGTGTCGTATCCATGAAGGACTATCATGTGGAAGATGGAGCAAGGTTGTTTTCTCTTTCCTCAGAAGGTAGGACATGAACCAGTGTCATAGGAATAAAATTCTTGACTAAACATCTGGATGAATGTCATGATAGTAAGTGCTATTTGATAGTGAAATAGACTGTTTTAGAAGGAATAGACTACTTTAGAAAAATCTCCATTCAAGGATTTAAAACAAAAGATCAGATAGTCAACTGTCATAGAGTCTTTAGCTGTGGGTTCCTGCAGTGTCAAGGAGTCAGATTAGATGGCCTTTGGGATCCCATTCAGTTGTATGATTCTGAGTGTGACATAAGAGTGCTAAGAAGGCTTAGAGCTGGTATGACGATTGCTTTTCATACTGAACCTGGTGTCATTTGTAAATGGCTGTTGGAACCCTATCTGTGAAGACTAAACTAGCCTTACAGTCGTTACGTTCAATGTTCAGGCAAGTTTATCAAACGGACTGCAGAGAATTATTTAAGAAGACAAGATGTAGAAATACGCAATGCTAGTTTGAACTTACAGGCAAAATGTTCATTGATCTTAGCAGCAACAGGATCTAGGCCATATAGCAAAGTGCTCGCATTAATTAGTTTGCTAAGCATAATTGAAAAAAATCTGACAATTTATAGTTTTAATTTAATATTGATTACATTTCTGAGCAGCCTCAGCTCTGTGCGCCAAGCTAATTAATACGTTATAGGCTTGGATCTCTGGATACTGGATGGTATAAGTTAGTTCAGAATTTTCTCAGAGACATCTGACATGACCTTATTGAAAGATAAAAAGCAAACTGCAAATACAAAGTCTTGTTTGTTTTTAAGGCAGGCTTAAATGGACTGTAACCTTTTTGGCTGTCAAGCATATTCTCACTAATAAAAGTGAATGAGGACTCATGCAGCATAAATACTGAAGGCATGAATTCAATCTAACCCCACTGATTTTTGTAGAACAATGGAGAAGTATTTCCATTGACTCTAAGCCATGGATGTATGCCATAAATATAAAGATATAGAACACTTCTGTGGCTCAGAGGCAATTATACAAATATTTAACACAATGTGTTTGATCCATATTTAGGTGCATGCAAAAGGGCTTGTGGAAACAGGCTTCTCCACCCCTTGTTCCCATGGCAGCCCCTTCAGAATAGGATCAGGATCAGGAGATCAGATTAGTCTGTGTTTTGGTAGAAAGGGTGGAAGGTATACACTCACAGAAGGTTCCTCTGTCTGATTTTCAGGAATTCATCCCATCTCCTTAGTTTCCCACACTACAGCGTGCCCCAGTCAGCAGGATCCCCTGATCCTTTGTACAGAATTTTGGAAGAATGCAGCAGAGGTAGGGATAGGGACATCCATTTACACCAATCCTGTTGTGCATACCTAAATACAACACAATAGTGTGTGTGTGTGTGTGTGAGAGAGAGAGAGAGAGAGAGAGAGTGCACATGTACATGTAGCTATGGCAATAGTTTATGACTTAAGGTGGTTTTGGTTAATTTTTTTCATCTAACTTTGACTTTAAAATGAGTGTAGTGGTTTGAGTGTTTGACTATGACTCTGGAGAGCAGGTTTGAATCCCCATTCGGCCAGGAAAACCCACTGGGTGACTTTGGGCAAGTCACACTCTCTCAGCCTCAGAGGAAAGCAACAACAAATCTCCTCTGAACAAATCTTGCCAAAAAACCCTATGCTAGGTTTACTTTAGGGTCATCATAAGTCAGAAACAACTTGAAGACACAAGACGCACACAATCCAAATTATTACAATAGATACTTTGTCTTTAGAAGTTTGCTGGGCTCCTTCACAAGTTTACTACTTCTGAGTGTGTGGGGTTTTTTTTGTTTTGGAAAAAACAACAACACTTCTTTTTCATCTGTTATTCACTTACTAATTTTGTATCCCAGCTGCCTGCTAAAATGTTGCTTAGGGAGGCTAACAAGGAGAATAATTAAAATGAAAACAGAAATACAATTAAAACAGGAAAGCCGACTGGACAAATATCAACAATACTAGCAGTTAGAACTTCTCTAGGAATCCTCCAGCTTAAATATCAGATGTGTATGTAAGTAAAAGCATCTCTACCTGCCATTGGAAAGACAGCCTGAGCTTTCCTTGGGTGGAGGTGGTGGTAGGGTACTTCCAGAGCCTGGGACTTTCCACTCAGAAGGTTTTCTCTCCTATTCTTTACAAGACTTGTCTCCAATTATTAAAGGACTGAGAAAAATGTACACCTGTGTCCTAAGGAGGCAGGAAAATTTCCAAGAGCCAAAAGAACACCATGAGCATCCTTATTTGCTTCCCTGCTCCTCCAGAGGCACCAATTCCCATTTTGTCCAAACCTTACTAGGCAGTGATCTGACCATGACAACAGAACCACATCCAGTTCACCATCCTCCTACTCAGTACCAAAAACCAGTTTCAGAGACTCTCTTGCCAAATGAATGGGACATATTTTTCAGTCGGGTCATTCATTAAGAACATTATCTTATTTAGAATGTTGGAAGCAGTTAAATAAGAAGGGCAGGTGTTTTTTTTTAAAGATATTTCATTTTGAAGGACTTTCAAATGCTACATCTATCATGTGGCAATTTTGAGAAAATATCAGTTTAATGTTTTGTTGTTTTGTGGCTTCATTTCAGACTTATGGCAACTCTAAGGCAAATCTATCATGGGATTTTCTTGGCAAGATTTGTTCAGATGGGATTGTCTTTGCTTTCCTCTGAAGCTGAGAATGTGTGACTCATCCAAGGTCACCCAGTGGGTTTCCATGGCTGATCTAAAGAGTCATAGTCCAATGCTCAAACCGCTACACCATGCTGGCTTTATTCAATTTGAGTATCAATTTAATGCCTAGTCTGTGCCTATATTTATAGTGCATTAGACTACTTGCTAAACAACTTTTGAAAAATGCAGAATTGCCACACCTCATTTTTGAACTGTATGTGGCTGTTGTATTAATTAGTCCACTTACAAAGGTGTACATAAAAAAGCATTATAAGTAGTTATTAGCAGTAGTTGGAACTAGTGTAGTACCTTGGAGAAGATTATGGCACCAGTTCTGTTACTAAACAGGAAATATAGACATACCTCAGTTAACAAAGCCTCCGACAAAGGAGCTCCTTTCTACAAAGTCTTTTTACAGGAGCCCAGCCCAGCCCCACTTTTCTTGTCTTCTGTCTAGCCAGAATGTTTTTTGCAGCATTGGCATTGGAAGCATGGTGAAGGAGGGCTGGAAAAAGAGAAGACTTTCAAGGTTGCAGCAGCATGTCTGCAGTAAACAATGGAAGAAAGCTTGTCCTGGGAAGGACTGGAATTCCACTCCAAGTGTTCTTACTGTAACTTTGTGTGCTTTCATACAATAGGCAAAATAAACAACTGTCTCCAGAATCACTTACTGAGTATGTGTGAAGAGCACAACGAACAGAAAAGGGAAAAGCAGATTAGCCAACCTCACTAGCTAACTTGGCATGTTGAAAAAGCATAGATCTATAAGTTTTGTCTCCAAAATAGAAATGGTTAAAAAAAGTAGAGCACCTGTCTTCATTCTGCAACTAAAGGGTGAGTGAAAAGAGGTATAATTTAATGCTACATTAAACCAAGAGAAGAAGGTTGATACTGGGGTTTTGGCATGGATATTTTTGTAAAATAAACCTCTTTCCTTTAATCCTTGGAAGATCATATTTAGCATGTTTTGTTTCTGTATTAGAAGCATATTATGCTTTTATACTAGAATCACAGAGATTAGAAGTTGATCTGTGGAAATGAAGGAAGTGTAAAGGACTGGCACTTCCTGTTTTTGTGTATGTGAATACTGTACACCCAAAATTAATCTGGCTGCTGCTGCTGGTGGTAAGTGGCTTAGTTTTTACTGTAGTATCATCTGCCTTGAGTACCCATGTTGGACATCACACCGCACAATTGGTAAGCGTGTTTCATAGAGTGGGATGTAATGGCTGTGTCAGTGCTTAGGCTATGAGGCTGTTTTGCTCCTTTGCCATTGCAAATACTATGATGCTGATGTTACAACAAAGATCCCATAATATTATTTTGGCTCAGTGGCTAACCACTCAAAAAACTCCCCTAAGTGATTGGTGTATGGCTAGTGGTTTCTAGGAGGAGTGTGTGCATGCATGTGTGTGTGTCAGCCATATCATACTGGTCTTTGGAGTGTCCTGAAGTGCAGTGTGTCATGGAAAATCCCTCTTGCTTATCTCAAAGGATTCAGAGTGAGGATGAGGCTTCTCTCAGGGAGACAGAATTCTGAGGTCATGCTGGCCTTATCAAGCAGGGCCTGATTTGCTCCATCGGTCATTCTGACATTAAAAAATCCTCAAGTTCTAAGGACGTTATCACACGGGGGCAAATCTGCTGGTTAATCCACACAAAATCCAGACAGAAACTGGATTAGTGCCCCGTGTTTTCACACGACGTCACACAGAAACTGGACAGAAAGTGGACAGAAACTGGTGTTAACCGCGATCTTTTGAAATCCGGTTGTTTGGAGGAAATGCAAATGCGCAATTAAGGTAATTGCGAATTTACCGTAATGTGATCACCAAATGCGCATTGGGGAGCATTTCCCTGCTGTTGCCATGGTTCCAGAGAGCATTCCTCTATCTGCGCATGTGCAAGAGGCTCATTTCTACTACATTTACGGGCTATTTTCGCTTGTGTGTGGACGTTCAGTGCACTTACTGTAAATGTGCAATGAAGGTAATGACGTTTGCGGAAACAAGGTTTATTTCCCATTTATTTTCGGGATGCCTCATTTCCACTTTATTTTCGCTTTCTGGCCCACGTGTGATAACGTCCTAAGAAGTTGTGGAGAACATTAGAGAGGAGATCTGTAACAGATATCCTGTCTTGGAGTAGGGCTTGTATCACTTGCTGCTGAAGGAAAAATTCCTGAGAAGGAATGGTACTGGGCATTATACTGGCCCCAACCTTTGGGGAAGACAGCTTAAATCTAGTGCTTCAATTTCTCAGTATTTATACAGGATTATAGGAGCTTTCACCAACAGATTGGGGATAAGGATAAGGCCTTCTTTTTGGTAAACTGAGGCAGCTGCCTCAGGTAGCAGCTTCGAGGTGTCATGAAAGGGCAGTCACCTGTTAGTTATTTACTCTGTTATTGGATTTTCACAAACAAAGGTGGGGAGAAATGATTGTGGTGGTATTTATTTATTTTTCCTCTTTTGGCTTCATGCGCTGAAATGATTCGGCTGGTTTTGAGCACTGTAATCTTTGGGTGGATGGAGGATTTAGCATTTGATGTTTCATCTCAGCCAGCGAAATGTTCCCTTTCTCAACTTTTAAAATTGGTGTACAGTAGAAGCATAATTGTCATTTTTTTAAAAAAAAAATGCATTGGGGGAGAACCAACTGTTCAGCCATGGTTAATATTTTGCCCATTTCCTTGCAGAATGCTGGTTTATAGTTAAGCACAGCACTACTATACAGTAAATCTCTCCAGATCCATCATGCCATCTACATTCTAATAAACATATGTGCAGCTATTTTAACACTCACCTACACATTTTCAAGCCTCCCCACAGTGATTTATTTGTATGACTCAGTATCTGCACACTCTTTTGAATAGCTAATGAGAGTAAAAAGAGTTATGATTTAGCTTCTGATTTCCCTAAAGGAGGCCTGGGAATTATACAGTGGGCCTTTGGTACTGCTGGGGTTTGGTTCCAGGACCACCACCACCATGGATACCAAAATCTATGTATTTTAAGCCCCATTAAATACAATGGCATAGTAAAATGGTGACCCTTATATGAAATGGCAAAGTCAAGGTTTGCTTTTTGGAATTTTATATTTTTAAAAAAATATTTTCAAGCTATGGATGGGTGAATCTGTGGATAAAGAATCCATGGATACAGAGGGCCAACTCTGTATTATGGAGGGCTTTGGTGTGGCAATTCTGGCAACATTTTCTTTCCTGTTGATGTTGTCAATTGTGTTATTTAAGGTGATGGTTGAATTTATTTTCATACAAGTGTTTGCCTGTCACCCTTGCTACTGTTTTCATTGGCTCTGGTTTCCTCAAGCTTCACAATTCATAATGAGCTTCCATAATGCAGTGGTAGAGGGACACATTCCTTTGTGAATTATTCCAAAATAACTAAGGTACAGAAAGTTGAACAGGATTTACTCTTTCCTGGGAATGAAAACAAGCAAATGAAGCATAGAAGTGAAAAGCAGAACAATAGCTGACTTTAAAGAGGACTCCAGAAAAACAATATATAGACATTTGTGTTGTCAGGTTTTCAAAATAGCAATAAAACAGTCAAAATTCATGACATTTGAGGATGACAATCAGAAAGTAGCTAATAACTATTTGTGTTCTAGCTAAATACCATATAAAAGTATTAATTTTAGTTAACTTGCATGTAGTACTTTGAATGTTGAACAAAAGGTGAACAGGAAGGGATGAGTGTAGTAATAAAATAAGAGTTGCTTGGTCCAGAAATATCAGCATGTAAAAGATCCAATGCCTTGTTGGATTGTCTCTCAGTAACTGGAGGATGTGAAGCTCTTGTGGCTTTTGCTTTCAAGCATTCTATACATTTTTCATTGTTATAACATGCTTTGAATTTGCAAAGCTCTTGATTGGCCAGTCTGTTAATATTTTCAACACTTCAATGAGCAAATCTGCAATGCCATAAAGTTTAACAGTCTTTGGGATTACATCTGATCACATTGTTCACAGATGAATGTAAAATCTGCATCTGATAACATCCATGAGATCCTAATTCTGTTCTAAAAATAAAAAAATTATTATGAAAACCAAAACAGTTTGCTTTCTGAAACTGACACTGTTGCCTTTTGATGTTGTGATTTGCACATTGTAAAAGGAGATTTGCAAATCTAGTACATAGTAAGCATCTGGGATTT
Source organism: Phrynosoma blainvillii (assembly GCA_026167975.1). Classification (NCBI taxonomy): domain Eukaryota; kingdom Metazoa; phylum Chordata; class Lepidosauria; order Squamata; family Phrynosomatidae; genus Phrynosoma; species Phrynosoma blainvillii. The sequence goes on along the minus strand of JANUYF010000001.1, from coordinate 127,660,406 downwards.
GTAAAGTTCCTATTCTGTTAGGACCAAGTTTTGTTTGCAAAATAACAGTCCCTTTTCCTTGTGCAAAAACTTCTTGACCATTAACAAGACAGACAGGAAAAATTACATTTGCATCAAAATCAGTAAACCATTCTTTGCAGTTGAAATAATGTGTTAAAGGAAACTTAAATATACATACAAAGATGAAAGATAAACCTGTTAGAGTCTGTCTTTCATTAGCAGAATAGCAGAAAGGTAGTCCTGAATATTTTTTTTTACCTAAACTTGCTCTCTTAAAGAATGAAAACTGACTCAGAAAGACAACAAACATATAGTTTGTAGTTTAAAAGCAATAATAATGGCTTTAATAAATAATTACATAACAAAACTAAATCCTAATCTATATATAGCAGGAAGAGTGAGAGAAATATATAAGACTAGCAGTCAGGCTAGAGACACATACTAACTGTAAGATTAACTGTTTTATCTTCAGATATAGACACTCTTCAAGAGAAAGAGAGACCTAAATAGGAATCCCTGTCTATATAATGAGGGAAAAGAGAATGCATAAGTTTCTTCCAACAAACCAGGACTCTTGGAGACCAGGGTGCAGATCCCCAGTTGGCCATGGAAACCCACTGGGTGACCCTGGGAAAATCACTTCCTCTCAGTCGCAGAGGAAGGCAAAGACAAACCCCTTCTGAACAATTCTTGCCAAGAAAACCTTTGATAAGTTCACCTTAAGATCCCTTTCAGTCAGAAAAAGACTAGAAGGCACATAGCAACAACAAAGCTATGTATGTATCTGTAAAACTAATTGTATTGTCCACATTCATAAATTACATGAAACACACATTTGTGTCTTAATGAAGGGCCGGCACTCCAAAGTACGAGATTTTTTTTGGCATTTGGTTCAATCTGTATGAAAAGAAAAAACTTTTCAACTCTTAAATAAGGAACATCCCTTACAACAAGGGCCATCTGGTAACCCTAACAGAGTTTAGTATATCAGGTTTCTATTTTACTAGTCAACATAATAGTAGGTACACTATTTAACTGTTTCTATTGTTATAAGTGGCAGTGGTTGGAGAAACACTGTTGGGGAGGGTCCCTCCATTCACAAGGGTGGGAAAGAGGAGGTAGGAACTTAAAACCTTTCTAGAACCACATACTTCCCTCAAATTGAGATCCTAACCTGTGGCCCATAGACCTCTAGGAGGCCCATAGCACTCCATGAGTCAGGAGCAAACAACCTGTTTTCCCCTCCCCTCCCTTCTGTTTCCTTCTTGTTGCCTGGAAAATTGGGTTTTAGTGAATTTTTCTGAGGTGAGTGTATTTTATTTTCATTAGATTTCTCAAAGGCCTCTGTGACCCCCCTCCTGATTAAAAACTATTGCCTTGAATGTTTCACATCACATTGTGCATGGGGATATTAGACTCAAAAGTTGTATTCAACAATAGTTAACAGAGTGCCGTATCAGAAAAATACCTTCATTAAATGAACACACTTGTAGTTGTGTTTGCTAACTTGATTAAAATAGACATGATGCAGTATCCATTCCTCACCACTCAATATTGATCACTTTTCTTCTGCTGAGAGTGGCAACCACCTTCATAGGACACAGGGATTGGAATTGTGCCTAGTGAGGCTCTTGTAAGCATTCTGTACATCACCTGGCTAATTGTGTTTTGCAATCTCTGACTTGAAACACAATATTTGCCCTTTTTAAACATTAGCAGTACAGTAGAATACAGTTTTTTTCTGATGTATATCCTAAGCCAATATTCAGCTATATAAATAATTCCAGAATTCAGATGAAGATCAATTAATTTATTTTGTTTTATATCAGAAGCCTAATTATTCTACACCTATTATATTTCTCTTCCCCATGAAAAATAAAGACCAGGAAGGCACTTTTACAAACTTGGTATAAAATTAAAAAACAATTTTATAATAATAAGATACCTATGTGGGTATCATTACAAGAAGCGTTTTATAATAGGACAAGAAATGAAGAAGAAAAGTGGATAACCTATAAAGATCTATTAGAGACAGATATAAAAATGTCATATAAGCTCAAGACAATAGAAGATATACATCAAAAAAACATAAAAATTGATTGGTTTTTGTACAATCAACTCAAATCGAGGTTTAAGGAAGACTCAAAAATACCAGGAATAGAAAGCATCAACAACAAAATAGATAAGATTGTATTCACAGAAAAAGATAAACATATTTCTAGATATTACAGACTATTGAAAGAAAGAGATTTAGAAAATGAATCTATTAAAAAAGTGATGATTAAATGGGCTCAGGATATTGGAGAACAAATAGACTTAGAATATTGGGAAAGATCATGGAAGAACACCAACAGATTTACGCTTTGTCAGAATTTGAAAGAAAATTATCTTAAAATGTTCCATCAATGGTATTTAACACCTGCCAAAATTCATAAAATTTACAAAACTGGCAATACGAAATGTTGGAAATGCCAACGTCCGGAAGCAGACTTCATCCACATGTGGTGGAAATGTCCAGAAGCAAAAAAATATTGGAACATGATAGCAGAACAGATAAGCGAAATGTTTAAGATTACAGTTAAACTGGACCCTAAACTCTTCTTATTGAACATGACAACAAATATCAAGATAATACGAAGTAAAACACAAATTAAAAAACTTTTATATATGGTCACAATGGCTAGAATAACATATGCACAATACTGGAAATTAAAACAAACTCCCAAGGAAGAAGACTGGTTTTTCAAATTATTAGAAGCAGCCGCTCTAGATAAACTTACAATAAGTTTAAAAAACAATGACATAGATGAAGAATGGACAGAACTAGAAATCTTAAGAGAAAATAGAGGTTGGAAAACAATCTAATCTCAAGATTAATTTAAGTAAAACATACATAGTAAGATAAATTATAAGAAATAGGCAAGTGTTGGTAGACATATTTAAGGAAGTCACCATTGATAGAAAATCCAAAAATAGAATCAATATGAATTACAACGAAACTCGTTCAGTAATAGATCTGCAATGAAACTATTATGTTGATGTAGGATGAATGGTGTAATGAAAGTGGGGGAGATAGAGGTTGTATGTATATATGTATGTATGAATTGAATGTATTTGTATTTGTATTTGTGTTTTTTGTTTTGATTATAATAAAATTAATAAAAAAAAGAAAAAAAAAGAAAAATAAAGAAAAATAAAGACCAGCTGCTGGTGTATTTAGTTGTTCATAATGTTTTTGAGAACAGTGTTGTCTTGTGAAGACATAACTCAATTTTAGATTTTACTTAGTGTAATAAATGATATGTTCTTAGTGAATCTTTTTGGAGATTCTTAAATTTATCAAGCAAAGTACAGATTCTTAGAATGAGGTGATGACACACATATGTATTATTGGACAGTCCTGTAATTAGCTGTTTTACTGGTCATCTGTAGTAAAGAAAATTGCCTTTTATTATTTATTATTATTATTTTATTATTTATTTTAGTTATTATTTATTTTAGTTATATGTCTGTTTTTAACTCTATTATGTTTAATACTGTTTTAAGGGGGGGGGTAGTGGGTGAAGGGTAAGAATGTGGATTTTAACTGTAATTTTAATTGATGTACGCTGCCCCGATTGCCAAGCAAAGGGGCGGGTTACAAATAAAAATTTATTATTATTATTATTATTATTATTATTATTATTATTATTATTATTTTGTTAGTTAAGTAGAGTAATTACAATTGCTTTTCTTTCTATCAGAGACATACTGTAGGTGGGCAGACTAGTAGCATTTTTCAAGGGGAACAATGACATCTGAGAGCTTATTTGTAAGACTTACATCACATGACTGATGACTACAGACTTAATCTTAAAAAGATGTTTTTGCAATATATCATATCAACAATAACAGTTTGTGATGATGTGTTAAAATATAGTAGTTGCTATACTGCTTCTTTAGCCACCTATTTAGTCGTACAGCAGATCTTAGTTTCAGCTGTAGTCTTGCTATCAAAAAGTTATTATGCAAGATTGAAGAACCTATGGACTGATACAATTTGCCATATATAAATGATAAAAAGGAGGGAAGAATATTATGTCTGAGAAGTCCTACGAAGAACACGTACTATAAATATATCTCCCCTCAGGACTCAATCTAGATGCTTGGTTTTATTAACTGGAATAGCATGGTCCAGCTTGCCTGCATTTTGAGACATAAGGTTGGTCTGAAACACACTGCAGAAATACTCCAGTCTGAGACCACTTTAACTGCCCTGGCTCAATGCTACGAAATCCTGCGAATTGTAGTTTATTGTGGTACCAGAGTTATCTGACAGAGAAGACTGGATGTTTCACAAAACTACAGTTCCCAGAATTCCCTAGCATTGAGTCAGGGCAGTTAAAGCAGTCTCAAACTGGATTGTTTATGCTTTGTGTTTTGGACTGTTGTTGATTATCTTTAAACTACAGAAGAAAAATTATGGTTGAAACATGTTATCTAAAATACCCTAAAATTTTAGCTTTGAACATTACATTTTAGTGTGCCATGCCAATTCTATTATGAGCATCAACAATACAAACAATATTTCCAATAATGTATATGTATTTTGATTTTCAAATTCCCTATGTGTCCAAACCTCCTCTGAACAGACTTTGCCAAGAAAACCCCATGATAGGTTTTGCCTTAGGATTGCACACAACAACATTATGTCAATGCATATTAATGTAAGTGTGGCAAAATAAAAGCTTCCCCCCCCCCATGTACGCATAGGATGGAGTCTGGAGATCTGAGAGTGGAGATCCACCTTTAGAAAAGAGAAGGGAATTGCTGATTCTCCCTACAACGTCTAGCAGATAGACATTCAAAAACTGCTCCAGAATAGTCCTTAACTACAAGAGTGTTTGTGTAAGAGGCTACTGGGAAACTGGGCAAATTTTGCCTCACCTCTTGGAGACTTCTTTGTGTTGTAGCACTCTCTTTGAATGAGAGGACTTTAATTTGAAGAAGGGCTGCATTTAATAATTGTTTCTTGATGGTTAAATATAGCAAAACCCAAACACACATTGTGGTGATACCTTTATTATGCCAATTAAAAGGTGCAGATTTCACAACCTTTTGAAGATCGCAGACATTTCATCAGACATGGAAGTTAAAAGTTATTTTAGAATATGTGTATGTGTGTATGCAACATCTCTTTCTATATTACTTCTCTTGTGGCAGGAATTGCATTTTATTTAGCACAGTTAACTTTTCAGTCCAGAACCCATTGGCATGAAAACACTTCCAGTCAGACTTGTTTATATGTTTTATAATTGCAGCCTTTTCCTGGGAGAAGCAAAGGTAATTTTTACCAAAACCAAAGTCCACTCACATGACTAATTCAGTATGTGGGGCTGAATAGTTTGGCCTGCAGTAATGGAACTATTTTGCATTGTGCCCTGTTGAACACCCTCTTTTACTTCAAAGTTGGATGTAGGGGAAGAAAAGATGCAGGATATTAAATGGTCTTTTCATCATATCTTTTCCCATGTGCCAAATGCAACATGAAGCAACATCCTCAGTGGGTCAGTTTGGTTTGAATTGCTCCTCTCTCAGGCTTATATTTCTTACTTTGAGCTACTATGCAGAAAGCTGTTTTCCCCCTCCTGAACTCTTGATATTTGTGGGAAAATGGAATACAGAATTGAGATGTAGTACTTTGATACTGACCTTATCAATAGATTGTAATGCATTCTTGGCTTTAGTTCTTCCAAGCTGTGCTGAGTCATGATTCTTGTAGATGCGGCTCAGAGCTGAACAAATGCAGGGCAAAGGGAATTGCTGCCTGAAAGAGATGAGAGTCTAAAATTACAGAATTCATTTTTAACATGACAAGTAAGAAAGCCATGAGTTGAATTTTCTTGGCCCTGGCTTGCAAGCCTTGCAGGAACTGCATGAATTCCTGCTGCTGAAATTTGGATGAATAGTGATCCTAGAAATAGTCCCCCAAAGCTGGGGGGAACTCTATAGGGAGTTTAGCTTTAACTGGATTTTGTTGCAAGTCGGACACTTCTCCACATTTGGATGTATGTAGAAATCACTCCATTCACTTGTAGAGGGGAAAAATATCCTAGTAAGCAACTCAGCCTGGGCTTATGAACAGAAGGGTACCTGCAAACATCACCTTGAGGACTCTGGTATTAAGTCTTTTCTGTTTTGCCATATTAAACCTCTACATGAATTGCCTTGTGTAAGTTAAGAGGGGGGTCTAGAGTCAATGTTGTTGGATGTCCAAGTATTTCTTTTCCAATTGACAGGTTGTGGGTGATTTAGTCAGAGGGCCAGTTTAGCAGCCCCTTATGTTTGGGAAGCCTTTTTGCTTTATTTTGTTTCCTCAGTTCTGTATCTTCCTTATGAATATAAAAGCATCCTCCAGTACAGTGGTCCGCAAACTGTGCCCTTTAAGAGATTTTGGACTTCAGCTCACAGAAGCCTCAGTCATGTTGGCCAATAGTCTGGGATTCTGGGAGCTGAAGTCCAAAATTCCTTAAAGGGCACCGTTTGGGGACCACTGCTCCAGTACATGTAATTGACCTGCCTTTCTGATCTGTTAGAGCTTGCCCATGTGTTACAGCTGCTCATGTGCATTCTGGTTGTTTTCAATCTCAAAGGGTTCCTTCCCAGTAAAGGAGAGTTGGGGCCTTTGCAGACTGCCAGAAATAGTGCAAATTGAGTCCACTTTAACTGCCCTGACTCAGTGCTAGGGAATCATGGGAACTGCAGTTTATTGTGCCACCAGAGCTCTCTGACAGAGAAGGCTCAATGTCTTAGAAAAAATGCAATTCCCATGGTTCCCTAGCACTGAGCCAGGGCAGTTAAAGTGGACTCAATTTGCATTATTTCTAGCAGTCTGCAAAGGCCCTTAGATGGAAGCCTTAGCTTTACCCCGGAATCTAGAGGCAGCTGCCAAAGCCCCAGTACTCCAGCAAGAATACCACTGACATCTTGGGAAAAGAAATATGGTCCCAGTCCAACATGTCAACAACCCTTAAATATTTTCTGCCATGCCCCAAGTCAGGCCTGCATTTTGGCCTTTGTAGATCTGACCACCTAGTAGTACTCAAAGCCCTGCCACAACTATAGCACCACCACTGCCAGCTAAGCCCAGCATGGTTCTCTGATGGATGGAGAGGTAGGCTTCCCCTAGCAAAGAGAGAAAATCCTGGGCTGCAAGGAAAAGACATAGGGAATAAATTTGCATTTACTGTTGGCTGTTTTAAAATCTTCTGGTGTTTATTCAGGGGAGGGGGAGCATTCAGCTCTCAAATTGCACATTTTCCCTGCTCCTTCCCAAATAAATACCAGAATATTCTTTTTTTAAAAAGCTTCGAGCAAGATGGGATCTTACTTCTTCCTACAAGCAATGAGCTATACCCTTCCTGTTTGATTTGCCCAGAACCATTTTGGCTTCTGGAGAAGCAGGGAAATGTGAGGGTTGAGGCAGGATGCTAGACCATCAACTTCTCACTTAAGGTATAACAACACATAGCCAGATAATAAGCTTGCCTCTTTCCAAATATTGGGTGAAAATGAGTGCCCTTGATTATTATGGTTGGCAACTATATATTTCAATATTTAAATTAGGCACGAAACTTAGACATTATAAAGATTTGTAGATGCAGTGTATTAATGTAATATAAATGCAGAGCAAGTTTCTCTATGGGAGAAAAAGTCTAGTGATTCCTGATTTGCACCTGTTCATTGATTCACGTTTGTGTGCACAAGTTAAAATGGCTTATTGATTAGTATAGAGAAGGGTGGACTAAAGAACATATAGTCAATCTGATTTAAATTCAGCCATTGGCAGACACAACTGAACATTAATAAAACAAGCATTCTTGGGCCTCCTGTATATTGATAATTCAAGCACGTTACAGCCCTTAAAGTGTTAATGATAATTGTGATAAATATTCTTTGTTTAATAGAATGTATACAGAGACTTGAAATGAAGGGCATTCCAGTCCACTACAAAGATAGGAGACATCCTTTGTATAGTTGATGGCATGAGGCACATGGCAACATCATAAAATCATAGAATTGGAAGAAACCACCAGGCTGGTTTAGTCCAATCCTCTGCCATGCAGGAATATACAGTCAAAGCACTTTTGACAGATGGTTTAAAAATCACCAAAGAAGGAGACTCCACTATACTCCAAACAGCATATTCCACTGTCTTAGCAGCTCTTAGTGTCAGGACGTTCTTCCTAATGTTTAGGTGGAATCTGTTTTCCTGTAGTTTGCAGCCATTGTCCTGGGTCATAGTCTCTGGAGCAGCAGAAAGCAATGTGAAGTCGAAGGCTTTCATGGTCAGCATCTATAGTTTTTTTGTGGGTTTTTCGGGCTGTGTGGCCATGTTCTAGAACTCTTCTAGAACATGGCGACACAGCCCGAAAAACTCACCAAAAACTATAGCAGAAAGCAAGCTTGCTCCATCCTCAATATGACATCCTTTCAGATATTTAAGCATGGCTGTCATGTGACCTCTTAACCTTCTCTGCTCCAGGCTGAACATACTCAGCTCCCTAAGCTGCTTCTCATAGGGTATGATTTCCAGACCTTTCACCATTTTGGTCCCCCTCCTCTGAATATGTTCCAGCTTGTCAATATCCCTCTTGAATTGTGGTGCCCAAAACTGGACACAGTATTCCAGGTGAGGTCTGACCGAAGCAGAACAGAGTGGCACTATTACTTCCTTTGATTTAGACCAGGGGTAGGCAACCTTTCCCCTTTAAGGGCCGAGGGACTTCAGCTCCCAGAATCCCAGGAGCTATTGGCCAACATGGCTGAGGCTTCTGGGAACTGAAGTCCCTCGGCCCTTAAAGGGGAAAGGTTGCCTACCCCGATCTAGACACTATACTTCTCTTGGTGTAGCCTAGAATCACATTAGCTTTTTTAGCTGCCACATTATTACTGTTGACTCTGTGCATTTCATTTTTTTCTAAGTGTAGCAGATTGTTAGCAGATTTTCATATGTACTAAACAGGCTAAGTAGGTTGCCTGATAAACTGAACTCTTTGAGGTTGAATGTCTTTATGGTTGAATGGTTTTAGTTTTTCTCCATTATCTCTCTCTGTGTTGGAGTACCTGGTAGCAAAAGATTCAAAAGCTAGTTCTTATAAAATGTATGTATAAAGTATGCATTTGTGTGGTCAATCCAAGAGAGATTAATGAAATGGCTCCAAATAAAATGGTAACAGCTAATGGTTGCTTCTTCTTTTTTAAAGCCTTTAGAAAGTGCTTTTAAAATACGTCTCCCCCTCAAGCATTTCAAACAGGGAAGGAAGACCCATATTTGAAAGAAACTTCATCCTTTCAGTACTGAAAAGTTTTTTCTTCCTCATATTAATCAATGTAGTCAGCCATAATCTGGATAATTTAAATTTCTACTTTATGATCTAGACAGCAACAATTCCAACAATTACCCGTGTTTGTTAGATTGCCCTAAAGAAACAATGTTCTCCTTCTCAGACCCTGTTTTAAATAGTCACTGAAAAGGTCTTTTTACACATTTCCACCCAGAAATTTACCCTGTGTAGCCAGATTATGTGTGTGTGTGTGTGTGTGAGTCTACAGCATTTTTGCTAGGGTTTTGCTGTAAACAATGTGGCTGTATTTAACATATTTTCTAAAGTGATACAATGTTTGGTAAAGTTACTAGGGCTGTATAACTCAAGAGAAACATCACCATGTCAAGGTTCTATTTTCTAATATTTTATTTACTTGCTTTTTTATTAGCCCAGTATATTTTAGCTTTGATATAACTCCAAGATTTAAAAATATCATTATGCATCACCATTTGTCAGAATATTGCAGATATTTTTACTTTTAGTTTGACAGGGAAGAAAGGTGTGATTTGAAACTACTGGTCAAATGTTCTGTTGATTGTTGTTTCATTTATCCACAGAATACGGATAGAGAAACAGATATTTTGAAAATCCGAGACTTATCTTATCTTACTTCAGAACCTTTGTCCTTTACCTGACTCAGCAACACAAGGAAGTGATCTTATGGTAGAAGTGGATTTTGAACCTCCTTTCCCTGAAACACCCTAATGTGATTCATGTGAATCAGAAAGTAGGCTGTGTGAATGGAGTGTGTGTGTGTGTGTGTGTGTGAGAGAGAGAGAGAGAGAGAGAGAGAGACAGAGAGTATGTTATATGTTTGTATGTTTACTTTTGTGGCGCACCTTCGGCGACTTGTGAAATTTAGCGCTCCTTTCAGGGGCGGCGAAGCTGCACCGCGAGGCTGAGGTGTGGGGATACCTCGGCCCCGCAGCGCAGCTTCCCCGGGCAGCCCATGGCCGCCCGTCCTTCAAGTCACTGAAGGTGTGCCGCAAAAGGCTGCGGAGCACCTTCACCGACTCTTCCGCCGCAGCGCGTGCAAATGCTGCGGCGGGAGGTCCTCCTCGGAGCACTGGCCGTGCGGAGGGCCGGCTGCTCCGAGGACGACCTGGGGAAGGGGTTGGAGCGCCGATCGTGCGGCTGCCCCTCCCCTTCCCTGCCCCCAAGACGGCCCTTTAAGCTGTCTGCTGAGGGGGAAGGAGCCGCTGCCTCGACGACCCCGTGGAACCATGGGAAAATGCGGGGAAATGCTTCCAAATGCGCATTTGCTTTTCACATTACGGCAAATGCGAAATTACTGAATTTCAAAAGATCTCGGTTAACACCAGTTTCTGTCCACTTTCTGTGCGACGTCGTGTGAAAACGCGAGGCACAAATCCAGTTTCTGTTTGGGATTTGTGTGGATTAACCAGCAGATTTGACCCCGTGTGATAACGTCCATAGTCTCCTGTTGCAGCCAATCTTTGGGCATTCCTGTGAGCTGGCCCAGATCAAATATAGATGCTCAGAGAGTGTTTCTTCCAGTTGGGAACTTTAGTCCAATCGTGTAAGAAAAGCCTTTTTCACATACTGGGTTGGCTGGGACAGGGAGCAAGATTCTGAGAGTTGAAGGCAAAATTTCCAAGCTCTGGGATTTTCCCATAAACCCAGATGTAGAAGTGACTGGGGCTTGAAACTCCAGTACCCCCCATCTTCACTGTACATTTGATGTGTGTTTGTCTGGGGAGTGGTGGTGATGGTGGTAAAATGTCTGTTGAGCTTAGCTGCCTTGGTGGAAAAGACAAGCCCAGACAAACCTATGTTTAGTTTTTGTGGGTTTTTCGGGCTGTGTGGCCATGTTCTAGAAGAGTTTCTTTCTGACGTTTTGCCAGCATCTAGAAGATGCTAGCCACAGATGCTGGCGAAACGTCAGAAAGAAACTCTTCTAGAACATGGCCACACAGCCCGAAAAACCCACAAAAACTATGGATGCCGGCCATGAAAGCCTACGACTTCACAAACCTATGTTTCTCTTCACAGCTGTTTGGGAGGAACAGGATAAAACTGAATTGTGCCTGGCTCAGTTTTACTTCGGACCAGGGTTCGATTCTCAGCTTGGCCATAAAACCTACTGGGTGACCTTGGGCAAGTCACATGCTCTCAGCCTCAGGAGAAATCAGTGGCAAACCTCTTTTGAACTCCACGATAGGATCCTCATAAGTCAAAAATGACTCGAAGGCATGCACCACACACACATATCTGACAGGGCTGGCTTTGAAAATACAGCAGCAAATGGTACCCCTTCACCATAAAGTCATGGTACATAGTTTACAGAATTTACCAAATTATTTTGGCAGCTATGACACAAGCTTCCTGTCAGTAGAAAAAAAAAGCAAATCAATACCTAACCATATGCTATGTTTTCATGATACCCTAAATCTGCTGCCTGATGGGGCTATCTCACTTTGCCTAATGGTAGAGCTGGCCCTGGAAAGTCTGGTGCTCCGTAGTGAGCAAATAATAGCTGTACTGGCATTGGGAAAAGGAAAAATGGGAAAGTTAACTAACTAGCCTAAAGAGAGGCAAGGATACAATTTGAAATGCAAATGTATCTGCTAGCTCTTTTCTAGAACTCGAATATACTTTGGAGAATAATGTTGATAGTTGCCATCCTGTAGTGATAGTCAAGATATTTAGGGCTAACTGATTTACTTGCTGTGCCAGGAGTTGTGACCTGTGGTCTGATTTAGACTATTACTTATAATCATAGGCACTGTTTATCACTGTCAAATCTGAAGCACCTGGTTAGAGTTGCTAATTTGGTGTGTACATAATATAGTCTCTTAATACCCTGCAGTCTCGATACAGTCATTTATTAGCAACTTGACAATAGAACTGACAAACTGGTTTTCAGTAATGGTAGTTCATTACCAAAAGCAAGGTCATGATTCTTTCAAGCCCCATGATTAATCTACATTGTGTAGTAAATACATTTTAAAAGCTTAATGTTGAAAGCATAGGACTCATGTTTTCTGTACACAGACTCCGAACTCAGATCTTCTAATATGGAGGCATCCTTCAGATATCAGTTGCCCATTTTTATTTAATAGTGTTTGCTTTTGTAAGGCAGATCTTAAGGATCTGCATGATTTCTATCTTTGTTTCTGTTAGCCCAAAATGTCGCTTTGGGCTCAGAGGCAAAAGGAGGCATCGTATGTAGGATTTCAGAAGCAATTCAGGATAACAACATCCATGCTAATATAAACAAGCTACCTCATCCTGGATGACATATTCAGCTACCAGTAGATTGAATGCCAAATTTTCTTGAGGACTGGATTTTTCCGAACATTTTTGTACTGCAAATCCATTAAAAATCAGTTGAACCTTCACATGTCCTAAGTCAAGTTTAGTTGTTCATTAAAAGGCCAACAATACTAGAAAAGCAATTTAAACAATAAAACTGCTGTTGAACTACAGGGAGATACAAACCCTTAGCTGAATTGTTTGTGGAATACACCAAAACTTAAATACTGGATGGACAAAATGTGCATCATTGCTTACTGGGTGTCCCTAAATAATTGAGTGCCAATAGGTGAAAATGTGAGCCAGCATGTAGTGTTTTGAGTGTTGGACTATGACTCTGGAGACCAAGGTTCAATTCCCAGTTTGCCATGAAACGCACTGGGTGAACTTGGGCAAGTTGTACTTTCTCAGCCTCAGGGGAAGGCAATGGCAAACCTCCTCTGAACAAATCTTGCCAAGAAAACACCATGATAGGATCACCTTAGGGTCACCAATAGTCGGGAAGGCACGCAACAACAATAACAGGTGAGAATAGTGGGCTTTAAGATACATTGATCTGGTTTGGACATGATGCTAAGCAGTGGCTTACAGCAGAGTTAAAGGAATGAGGATTGCGCTTTTGTGAGGGAGGTGACAAAAGTGCACCTTCAAGGCCTTTTCCTCTAATGCTCAGCTATAGCTTTAGCTTTCTACCTAAACCACATCATACTCTCTAAACTGTCAGCAAGAGGTCTCTGCTCTGACAGGTCTAGATCTAATTTGTCTGTTGAGAGAGAAAAGAACACCAGTCACCACAGTAAGATATGCAGCTGGACACACGCATGCAGATATGTGAACACAAAATTAATCTTTTTGCTTCAAGTTTTGTTCATGTTTTCTTTTCCTTATACAGGAAGCCCACACTTATCTGACAGGTTAGGGACCAGAGTACTGTCAGAAAGCAGAATTGGCTGAGAAGTGGAACCCAGTTTTTGTGGGCTTTTTTTTTTTTAGCTTGTAAATGCCTTTTGGCCACTGCAAATGTAAATAATACACTGTATATCACATTTGAAGGTGTGCAAAAGCTAAATTAACACACACAAAAGTGTGTGTAATTGGTCCCATCATAGGCAAGAAGAACCAACGAAAAAGCAGCACCCCTGTTGAATTAATGGAACTGTTGAATTAATTGAAAGAGAGAGACATCAAAAAACGAGGTCTCAAAAGGTGGGGGAAGCCAGTATAGCAGAGTTTTATGGGCTAACCATCCATGGATTCTAGCATTCGTGGATGACAAGCCCTATTGTCCCCAATGATGGTGCGTGCACCTTGCATTGCCACTAGGAACAATGGGACTTTCCTCTGATATATAGTCTACAGCACCTGGATTTTGTTGGTGGTCTCCTATTCAAGTACTAACCAGGGCTGATCCTGTTTAGTTTCCAAGATGGGATATGATGGGATCTGCTGTCTTTAGGGTATTTTGGACCTACCTGTTCAAGTTTTAAGCAGCTGTATCTCCTTGGAGGGCAATGGTGTGATTTCCCACTCACCCCCTCTGCTGAGGTAGCCACAACTTAGCCTACCATTCCACCACTCCCTATCTTACCAATTTCTCCCATTTCATAGGTATTATAGCCTGAAAAGCCTTATGATTGTTGCTTGGCTCAGACTATCTGTGCTATCCAGCCTGCCAATTGTAGCTTCGCCGAGCTGGCATCCTCCAGATACATTGGATGTATCTCACATCATCCCCAGCCAGTGTCACTGTGTTGCTTGGGAACAATGAGAGTTGTACAGGACATGGCAGATTAGAGAAGGCTGTTGTAAGCCATTCATAAAGTAAAGTGGGTGTATCCTTAACTCTTGACATTTTGCAGTTGGTTGGGGAGCCTTGCTTTCTATCAGCAATTGCCTTGGGGGTTTTTTTGGGGGGGGGAGTTGGTTTTGGGTTTTTTCATTTTATATAGTGGAGAGTGTCGCCCACATAAGGAAGGATTTGTTATTCTCCACTTAGATTGAAGAGAACTGGTATTGATACAGGCCTTATTTTTTCTCAATTAGAGCCATGCTCCCAAATATCTCTACTCAGGTTGTCCTTTGCACTCATTTTCTTCAAAAGGTGCTTAAATGAAAGCACTTTGTCAAATCAGGGAATCCAGGAGCATGCAGAAATATTTTCATGGAAACAGCCTGCTTGGATTACTTTGTTTGGATATATTTAGGGCTTGCCACACATTATGTTTTATACAAGTCAGTGGCTGTAGCGTCTGGTTTCCCCACTCAAGAGACTATGGTGCCCATATGTAGTTGTGTGTTTTAAGGAGAGAGGTTCTTAATTTCAGCTTGTGAAATTGCAAGTTGTCAAAGGGTGGGAATGAACTTCTCAGGGTTGCTTTGTTTGTTACATTTTGTACTTGGGAACACTAAATAAGCACAGATCTTATTCATAAATGGCAGCCCATGCATAAATTGTGAATTTCCATCCACAGTTTGCAATAAATAAATAAATAAAATGTAACAATCAGGAGAAGATCTGGCTGGCCATAACCTGTATTTTATTAGGAGAAAATGTATGTAATTTATATATATGCATATCAATCACAATTATGCTATGTGTACATAAGTATTTGATATTGTAGAATTTAGATTTATTTATTTACACCATTGGTAATAACTGTAATAAAATGTACAGGAAAAACTCAGAAGACTAAACAATTCATGGTTCAGGAAACATAAAACATGTCACAAGTGCAGTTAAAAGACCAGCAACTTTATATTTGCAGGATATTTTGATTGCAGTTCTTTTACTACTGACAAGACAAGAAAGTCTAACTTTTTCAAGGTTTGACCATCAACCCTTTTCATCAAGCAAATATATGAGATGCTTAGTAGTTGACAGAAATGTTGCCACACGACTTAAATTCACAGCTTCTCAAAAGTATATATTGATTTCTATAATAGCTGTCTTTGGATGCAGGGGGCATTTGTTAAAACATAAGGCGTCATAGCATTCCCTAACTGGATATTTTGTAGGAGCAGATAAATAGCTTCATATTCATGAGAACATTTAATTATGTAATAACATGGTGTGGCTGTGGGTGTGAATGAAATGGCCTTTGGGGATTGTACCTGGTAGCCCTATTGTCTAATTTTAATGCCTTCATCATGTTTCATAACATTAGGATCTTCTGAGATCATTAAATGAATTTTCTAGCTCTTGGGCGGAGGATGAGAGATGCTTTACCTAAGGTAATTATTGATAATATATGAAGATTTTAAAATAACCCTACTCACTAAGGGCCTTTACAGACTGCCAGGAATAGTGCAAATTGAGGTCACTTTAACTGTCCTGGCTCAGTGCTAAGGAATCATGGGAACTGTAGTTTATTGTGGCAGAGAAGGCTCAATGTCCCAGAAAAAAATACAATTCCCATGATTCCTTAGCACTGAGCCAGGACAGTTAAAGTGGCCTCAATTTGCACTATTTCTGGCAATCTGTAAAGGCCCTAAGTGTTTAAAGCCAAATTAGATACATAGAGCAACCACATACATGTTAAGCATGTGTCCTCCTCTGTCATATACAAACTAGAAAAGGTTATTTATTACTCATACAAAATCATCATGTACACCACTTTACCTCATTATGCTTCCTAGCCCTCGACTTCCATCGAAATATAAACAAGGAAGACTTGCGTAGCAGTGACCAAGTAGGCCTCATTTGCTGTGTTTCTTGCGCTGTGGTACACCATCTTCCCAAAAGGTCCCATCTGGCAAGTGTCATTTTGTAGATAGGCAGCTAGGAACTGGCATGGAGGCTTACAACTGTCCTCTGTTAATGCTGAACCAGGGTGGGCAACTCTCAGAGGTTGGGCTTCTACCTTGGCCCTCCAGGACCAAACACTCCGCTGTATCTTCAACCTCCAAATTTTAAAAGAACCCTTTATTAAAAAGTGTTTTTTGGGATAGGGAATCAACCCAAGTATATGGGGGAGCAATTTCCCCCCCCCCCCTTTTGTTCCCCATTAGCTGTTTTAATCCCAGGAAAGGTCTTTTATTTATTTATTTATTTTAAAAAATAAGAGAACTCAACTAGAAGTTGATGGGGAGACCCTAGAACAGGGATAGGCAACCTTTTTGAGCCGGGGGCCGGGTTGCTGTCCCTCAGACAATTGGGGGGCTGAAGCACCATAAATAAATAAATAAATAAATAAATAAATAAATATTTTTTAAAAAATATATATGCATGCACACTCTCTCATCCCCAGAAAAGCCATGGCAAAACCCCTGTGGAGATTTTACCAAGAAAAACCCAAGAACAAGTAATAACAATAATCAATATCATCATGGCGGGCGGCGGTGGCTGCAGGACCAGCCTGGGGCCAGCCCAAAGGCCTCGGGGGGCCGCATCTGGCCCCCAGGCCTTAGGTTGCCTGCCCCTGCCCTAGAAGCTTTAAAAATCACCTTGGGGGGTACATGTGTCCCCCACTTTTTCCATCCCTGAACTGTAAGATCAGACCTAGCTTGCATTGTGTGAGGCTGGGGAAATTGTGTAGCAAGTCAAGTAAGTAGCAGCTGGGCAAAGAGACTTTAGCGTCCTAGGATAAAACTTTGCTATTGAATATTCTTAGCCAGTTTTGGGTCATTTTGGGGTCACCTCCTCATTTCAGAGATCATTTGGTAAAGCTTGTGACAGTCACCAGATTGAGCTCCTATACTGTGGTAATGTAGTCAACTAGAGTTGGACATTATCAAGGAAACATTCCTTATTAATATAGGTACTTGATGATTTTTTTAAAAAGCTAGAACAAACAAACAACTCCCTCAAGAGATTATTACTGAACAAAATAGCACTCCCTAATAAACTTGCAGTAAGCAAGGTCAGCACGATGCTAACTACAGCTAGTTAAGATTAAGAACCAGGATAATTAAAAACAAGTTCAGATGATTTGACAGCCTCATCACATTCTTTGTAGGTTTAGGACACCATGACCTACGGTATCAGTCGCAGCTGGGCAATCCAAGAATATAAATAGTGAAAAGAACATTGAATTGGCTGGATGAAAAGGTTCACTTTGGGTTTTTCCAACAGCTGCCTCCAGGCTGCAACTTTGATTGAAGCTTACAGCGTGGATTGAGTCAACTTGTGGGTGAATATGGTAGTAGAATATTTTAAAACCATAAATAACACTAGTTGATTTGATCTATTGCTGTCATTTAAAATAGTCTTCATGACTCAGCTTCCTCAAGTTAGCTCTTCCTTTCTAAAACCATTTTATCTGCAACTAGATTAAGTTTATATATATATATTTGCATTGATTAGTATGTTCAAGACCTAAATCCCCTAAAGGCACCAGATCTGATCTAAGTTAAGCAGGGTCAGCCCTAATTTGTACTTGGATGGGAGACCTCCAACAAATACCAGATGTTATAGGCTATATTTCAGAAGTAGGAACTGGCCAAACCACCTCTGAGGATTCCTTGTCTAAGAAAATCCTGTGAAATTCATGTGGCTGCCATAAGTTGATAGGCAACTTGAAGGTACCTACAAGCACACACAGACACACACACACACACACACACACAATGTTAAAAGCAAACTGGCTTTGTTGTCAATAGAGTACATCCAAAAACTCAATATTTCAGTACCTTAGCACTGAAAGGGAAAGAGCCAGCCTGGTGTAGAGGCTTGAGTGTTGAAATACGACTCTGGAGACCAGGGTTTGATTCCCCACTTGCCATGAAACCCACTAGGTCACCTTGGGCATGTCACACTCTCTCAGCCTCAGGAAGGCAAAGGCAATCTCTGGGGGAGGGGAACTTGCCAAGAAACCCCCTATAGTCTTAGGGTCACTATATGTTGGAAATGAGTTGAAGGCACATAACAGCATTGGAAACATCTTGCATGTGACAAATGTGACATCTTGCATCAGACAAGGTGGGGGGGGGGGGTTGGTTTGAACAGAATTATAACTGTATGACAGCTTTACTGAATAATCTGTACCCATGATAGTTTTTCTTGTTCAGTGAAGAAGCATATTAATGTAATAAATTTGACATTTCACTACTTAACTCCATTTCTTATTAATGCATAATGGTAATGTTTGCTTGCAGCCATTTCCCCTTAAAATACGCTGGAAAAGAATACTTTTGTTAAACAAAGAATAATTATATAATTTTCTGGACCTCCTTCTCTGCAAAAAATATCTTTTAGAAACTGTTGTTACCTGGATTTTGAGTAACACATGACATACTTTTGACTACTCTGTTTTTTATTTTCTACTTGTGTTTATGTCACTGTGAGGCAACCTGAGCCCTGAAGACTACTGGAAACCAGCACTGCCATTGGGGGATTTTGGGAGTTGTAGCCCCAAAAGTGATTTTCCCAAACCTTAGTTCTCAATTCCTATTCAGGATAATTAGAGGAGGGGTGGGCAATTTGTAGCCCTCCAGATGTTGGATTGCAGCTCCCCTCTCAAACCAGCATAGCTCGTGCTAAGGAATGATGGGAGTTTCAGTCCAACAACACTTAACATTTAACTGTGTTAAATTAGAAATTCCTATGTCTGTACATTCAAGAGGAAGAAGAAAATCATTTCAGAGTTTTGATGCCATTTCCTTTACTCGGGACATAAGTTTGTTTGCCTTGCTACAGACTGTGTCCTATAAATTGCAAGTGCAGAGATGGGGAACATATGGTCTTCTAGATGTTGCTGGACCGTACTCCTGGTTTTTTTCACTGTTGGCCAAACTGGCTATGGCTAATGGAGGTTTTCTCTTCAACATTTCCCACCCCTATCATTATGTGACATATTCCCTTGGAAAATGATGTTCCAAGGTTTATTCTGTAAATGGGGTTCGTTCATTATGAATGCTGTTAATGTTGTGATGACAACTTAACTTGCAAGAGTAGTTGCTTCTTTTGCTGTGGAATTATCTACACACCTGATGGCTTGTCTTCTGTTATTGTCTGCATGGTCTTTGGCCTTGTATCTGTTTCCTTGTAGCACCTGACTCCCATCTTTTCTTGATATGCTATCATTGAGCTTGGCAGCAGTAAAAGCATGCCACAGTGTCTCACACCATTCTGCTAGTTCACATGCCAGTTGCATTTTAAAAACAAACTTGCTTCACACTGCTCATTAGGCATGAATATTTCAGCTCAGCCAGTCAAATATGATGTTGGTTAATATTGTGCCTTTATGTTGTTAGAGATCAACACAGCTACAGTTCTGAAAACTACAAGTGCCACTCCCATTTTGCATGTAGGGTTGAGGGCTCAACATAACTTCTAGATTGTGGTTGTGGGTGAATAAAAATCCATGGTGGTATAGGCACCTTTAATTGGTGTTTTTTAAAAAAAGAATGTCGCCTTTTTTTGCCTCATAACTGGTGCCATGGAAACTATGCTGGGCTGTTTTTCTAACTTTAGGAAACTGTGTGTGAAATGTTTAAATTTGGACTCTGTTGAAAGTGTGAATTAAAGCACATAAAACCATCAAAAAATCTCCCACTTCACATCTCAAGGTCTATGTCAGTTCATGCTTCCCAGTTCCTATATTTCTCCAAGAATGCCAGTGCAATCACATGCATGTTTACTTAGACATAAATCGTGTTGTGTTCACGTGGGTTTGCTCCTTAGTTAGTGTGCTTAGGGATATAGACTTATTCTGGGCTACCTGCAGCAGGGGTATGTGTGTGTTTAAGATGCAAGCTGCTTCAGTGAGAAGTCCTAGGACAAGCCTTGAGCGTTGTAGTGGTGTATACAAAACATTCTAACAAAGTGCAGTTAAGCTTCTGGGACCCTTTCACACTACGGTACTATAGCACTATATTCCACTTTATTGCCATCATACAGACTCTTGATGTTTGTAGTCTGGTGAGGCACTAGAGTTCTTTGGCTGAGATTTCTAAGTACCCCAACCTGAACTGCAAACCCTAGGGTTCCAGAGTAGGGAGCCATGGCAATTAAAGTGGAATCATACTACTGTATCTTTGAAAGAGCCGCTGGTTTAGCATCTTTCTTAAAGAGAAATGTGTTTCTCTTTAGCCACCAGGATCTACCTATTCTTCCTGCCTCCTCCATACAACTGGAGTGTTTGAAAAGCCTATAACAATCCTTATTGTGAGCAGTTTATTATGTTTTCTTATTATGGTATTTCTAAACCTCTATAAATGGATCTCAGAACAAGATACAGTTAACAAGATACAGTTGTCTTAATTGTTATTTTAACCTTACATTAGTTTAATTTAGTTTTAAGGGGGTGGGAGGGTTAGGGATTGAGATGAAGGATTGTTTTAACTTGTTGACTGTTTTAACTTGTTGTACACCGATAAAAATAATTTTATTATTATATTATTATTATCATTATCATTATTAACAAGAACCATTTGACATGGAATTTCAGCAAAGCCCAACAGTCTAATATGAAATCCATTGTGACAAATCAGAACCAAGCTATGATCATGAAGACTTCAATAGTTCTTTATTGCCCCAGGATCTCTGGGTCATGAGGAGCTTTTCTGAGTTATCATAACCTTGCAGTTTGTAACCTTGGAAGGGAACTAGGCTGGATGTAATGTTTCCAAGAATTGGAGACACCCTGCCCTATTGAGCTGGTACAAATCTCTAGATCAATTACTGACATTGACTTAATGTTGCTGTAAGGGCATCTTGCGGCTCTACCATAAGCTTGTTAGTAGTGGATGGTTAATTGGGGTGTATCAATACATGATGGGAATAAATATTTTAAAATCAACAAGACAGTGGTGTTTGTAGAGGGGAATGTAGCTGCAAAAACGTTCCCATTCAGAACCCTCCTAAAACTGATTCTTATGGGTACTTTCTAGATCTCATTTATATTTAATAATTAATGTAGTCATGGAGGATTTGCAAACCTTTGGATTAAACAAAAATCTTAAGCAAAGCAGATTGAGAAGTGTGTGTGTGTGTGTACATATGTGAGTGTGTGTACATATGTGAACACACACAAAGATACTTAACAGCATCTGTGTACACACACAGAGAAAGAATGTCTGACAGAAAGATACATACACACTGGTTATAATTAATTCTTACTCATTAGGTCAATAGTGGCGTATCACAAAGTGTTTTACTTTTCTCACACATTGTTCCCTGGTTAAGTATATAAGGTTTAGCTCTCTGTTGTTTTATTTAACTTTTTGTCATTGATTTTAGTTGCCTGGTACGTCTGTAATTATTTTTTAACATATCTAGCTGGTCAGAAATCATTTAGGACATCCAATATTATGGGTTGTATCCAGTTGTATTATTCCATTCATGAGTGCCTTTTAAAAATTTGACAGGGGCTTCTATTAACAGGGTGGGAGAGTTGATTATTACTGATTAACCTTTTTCTTCTGCAGCTCACAATTGTAAATGCACTTTCCTTAAGATAAACTGTGTAACTGTGCTGCTAATCAAAGTGAACAAATTACTAAGTGCAAGTAAATACGTAGAAATAGCAATAGCAGCTTCACTTATATACCACTTCATACTGCACTAAGAAGTCTCTAAGCAGTTTACAACTGTAAGCTAATTGCCTCTAACAAGCTAGGTACTCATTTTTACCTGTCAGATGAGACAGTTGTTTTGCAATTGCCCTGCCTCAGTCCAGATGATATTGTCTTCCACTTGCAACCCTTCTGTATTTTCTCATGGCCTCCTCCTTTTTTCCTTCCACCAAACAAAATAAAAACAACCACCCCCCCACCACCATTAAGGTTAAAAACCTTCAGTAGCTGTACTATGACTTTTGAGGATAGAGCCAAGAACTATTTGCCTGAAAGTACCCCTCAGTATGCACAGGAAGATTAGATTGCCTAGATATTAAATGTAAAGTGTCTCCTTTTTTAAAGCCTCTACCCCCTGCCACCCACAGACACACGGTACTGTATGTATTGTAGTTTAACAACTGGGAGACCTCTGACGTATGTGTTTCATAACTCAAAGTTAGGCATGCTTTACAGGCTATCATATTTAGTGCTGTGTGCATACATATACACAGGGAGAACATTGTTTACTTCCTCTGTAAGTGCTGGGACATTCAGTACTATGAAGTATGATACGCTTGCATAAACACTGGGGCCAGATTTATCTCTCACGCCTATCTTTCATTTCCAGTCTTGGAAAGTGATTAATCTGCAACACACATTTTGTTCTTGGATTGCATTGCAGTCTCTTAATCGTTTCCAGTTTTGCTGAACTCTGATGCTTTCTCAAAAGAATGTTTCTATGCCAGTTGAAATGGACCAGGCGGGCAGAACTTCAGCCTGCTTCTGGTTTTGCGTTTTAAATAGTTTGGATCCTGTGCTGAAGAAAGTGTTGTTCCTGGTGTTCATCCTCACCAGTGACTCTTATTCCCCAATCCCAGATGTTAGCAGCTCACAGATCTTCAGACTTTTCCTATCTTTTGATTCTTTTCCAATCTTTGCTCCAAAATTACAAATTGTTTGAAAACCTCAGACTTGGAAGTTGAATTTATTATGCACAATAAGCCAGTATTTGACATTCCTTCTGACTGCACAATTTGAATTTCCTTGACATGAAATTATTTGTGGTTGGCTAAATAAAGCTATGGGAGGGGTGTCCCCGGAGACATGGTGTGAATGTGTTCTTGCTACATTTGATTCCTTCTCTGCAACCTAAAATGCCCTTGCATGGCTGCCAGCTATGACTCTTATTGCACTGTCTGCAAGGTAAGGGGCATCAAGTTTAGCCATGGTAGAGCAGTGGCTCTCAATTTTTGGTTCTGTAGGTGTTTTAGACTTCAACTCTCAGAAGGCCCAGCCAGCATGGCTAATGGTCAGGGATTCTGGCAGCTGAAGCTCAAAATATCTGAAGGAACAAATACTGAGAATCACTTGTCTAGAGTATATATGCATATATATAGGGACGTGGGACATTTGTTTGCATCTTTGTATAGTAATGGGCATATGTAAGGACAAAGTCATACAAATGTAGAAAGTAGTGAAGATGAGGAAGGGACAGGGATACAGATTTTCAGGGCATTATCTCCTGTGTTGTTTGAAAATTATAGGAGTACAGTCTTTCCTTTTACCAATGTGCCCTGCCTACCATAGGGCATTATTGTGTGCTAAGCAGAAATGAGAAGCCTGAGTATATCAATCTGTGACTTCACTGAATATTATGCCTTCCAGAGAAATTAGTAACATGAGCAGTCCTGTTTTAAAACCTGTATAAGAAATACAGTAGTTAAGTAAAGCTTTTAGAAGAAATCTTGTGTAATTATCTGATGGCAGCTTGTTGGTGTGTGGGTCAACATAGGTAGAACATCTGCAATCAGAGCCAACATATCCAGGCTCTTGAAGTAATGCCTCCAGAGTACTAAGTGCTTCCTTTTGAAAGTGTATTTTCTGATCTTAGGCCTGTGTATTCAGGTGCCCTGAAGACATCCATAGTCTGTGTTGCTTTCTCCTATATCTGTGCAGAAAGTGTAAGGATTTAGGGCTGCATTTAGAAATATAGATTGAGTCTCCCTTATCTGAAATGCTTGGGACCAGAAATGTTTTGGATTTTGGAATATTTGTACATACATAATGAGATATCTTGGTGATGGGACCCAAGTCTAAACATGAAATTCACTTCTGTTTTGTATATACCTTATACACACAGTCTGAAGGTAATTTTTACACAATATTTTAAATAATTTTGTGCATGAAACAAAGTTTGTGTTCATTGAACCATCAGAAAGCAAAGGTGACATTAATCTTAGCCACCCATTTAGACAATTTTGGATTTTGGAATATTTTGGATTTTAGAATTCCAGATAAGGGAGGCTCAACCTGTACAGTTAAGACATTCAAAGAAAAAGCAAAGGTACCAATGGGGTGTGAACACAGCAAATATAGGAGTTCCAGATGTGAACAATTTTCAGTGCTTTATTTTCTGCAGTGCTAGAAATTTGGGGACTGAAGGAAAATTTCATTTGGAGGAGCCTTCATTTTGCCCTCCCCATAGCTTACACCTCTGAGTTACAGTCAGGTGCCTCAGAAGGCAGAATGTCAGCATGAGGAACAATGTCCTAGTTGTTTTGAATACTAGATGAAGTGGTAAGCTTGTCAGACCATATTTGGTCTTATATTTAATTACATGATTGATTGATTGATTTCCCATCTTTCTCATAGAACTGGAACTTGGGGTAGATCACAACATTACAATGAAAAATATATAATAAGTTATAATATTGAAACACAATTACTCAGGATATTAAAACACTACTTGATCGAAAGCAATTAAAAAAAACATGAGGAAGAAAAATATTTTGATACATGCTCTTTATTAAGAAATTATTGGTATTTAATTCTGCAGATTGTGCAGCACGCCCCCAATGTATTTTGTACCTAAGCTAGGAAGGCAGTAGCCCTCTAGATGTAGTTGACTTAATTTCCCATCACCCCAGGCAGCCTGCCAAGTGGTGAGATCTATCCCTGCTGTCATGTTTCAGTCTTTCTCATTCCCAATTGAGGAGGCCTGGGGTTAACTTGGGACCATTTGCATGCAAATCACACACAGGTTCAACAGTCAATTCTACAATTATGCACAAGTTAAAACAAGGAAAACCCCACAGAAAACAGGGGAGAAGTTACACTAGAACCTCATTCCTGCCAGGTGATTTCTTTGTTCAGGAGATTATTTATTTATTAATTCTTCCAAACAACTATGAGAGCCCTTTACCTGTCATCTGAAATGGTACAGCTTAACCACAGATGTAAGGAGCCAGTCTAGTGTAGTGGTTTGAGTGTTGGACTAGGACTTCAGGAGACCAGGCTTTGAATCTGCTTGGCCATGAAGACCCACTGGCTGGCCTTAGGCAAGTCACACTCTCTTAGCAAGAACAAACCCCTTCTGAACAAATCTTGATGAGAAAACCGCATGACAGGTTCACTTTGAGGTTGCCACAAGTTGTAAATGACTTGTAAGTCACACAACAACAACAACAACAAGGCACAGATTTAGCATCTCATTACTGACTTGTGAGTAGGCTTCTTGCTTCTTCAGACTTTATCATTCTTGGCTTCTGTCCTGAAGCAAGAAGAACAAAAGAGAGCAGTGGTTTTCCCAGTCAGACATGTCAGGTTTTCCCATTCTGATGGTGCTCAGGAATTTAGTACAGAGTGTCTCATATCAGTACTTTTATTATTATGTGTCTGCGTGAGTAAAGAGCAACTGTGAAGTTGCATTAAATGTGGCTACTGTTACAGTGATTATTTTAGGTAGACAACTGTTACCAGAAAGATATCAGCTGTGCCTGCCACTTTCCATTTGTTTCTGTCCCCCCATTGCAATGAAGATTGATCCATATTTCATTTTTCTGGTTCCTGTTTAACATGTTTTGCATGTTCAGAAGTAATTCCAATTGAATGGAAGGTATGCAGCTCCAGAGAAACTAATGGGACAAAATATAGTCCACTGCAGAAGAACTGTTTTGTTAAAAGTATGTAAATAATCGTGAATGGACTTAGTGTGCACTAGTTTAAAAATTATTGTGTGTTACACATATCTGTAAAAAAGTATCATAAAAATACATTTTATGTAAAAAAATAACATTTTAATCAAAGTATCATAAGAGTTTCTACTCAGTTAAATGATTATCAGTTCAAATTTTCAAATGATTAAGAACATTACTGAAGCAAAAGGGCTTTTTTGGTTTTTGAGATTAATGTCATTGTAGAAACATCATTTAAGAACATTATTACAGTATATCTATGCGTTAGTGAAGGAGAATGCTTCTTAAGAGAGGGCTTGCTAGCTACACTTTTCACAAGCACCTGGGTTAAAATATTTGTGTATTAAAAATGACCTTTCCAGTTAATTGGGGACAGATTGCTTTGATACAAGCACTGAAATCCAGTATACACTTAGCAAAAAGTAAGACCTATTTAATACAATGTGGGTTACTTTTGAGTAGACATCTATAGAACTATTCATCTAACATATTAATTGGCTAAATATTGTAGTGCTAGTACAAATTTGATCTGCTGTTTAAACTTGTTTAATGCTTTTGGTTTTGCTAGCTGGAAGGTTTGCAGTTGTTCGTTTAGATCTAGCCTGCACTGCAGAAAAAATGCAGTTTAACACCACTTTAATTTCCATAGTTAATTTCTATGGAATTCTAGAATTTATAGTTTTGCAAGACATTTCGCTGCATCTGCCAGAGAGCTCTGATGCCACAACAAACTATAAATCCCAAAATTTCATAGCTTTGAGCCATGGAAGTTAAAGCAGTGTTGAACTGTGTTATTTCTGCAGTGCAAATTAGACCTTAAAACACAATAGGACATGCTCACTGCACCTTCCAAACTGGTGCATATATGGTGGTTTGTAGCCGAACAGCCACATTGATAATAGGTCACCAGACAAGAAACTGGATTGACCCTAAAGTCCACAAATAGTTTTGAAAATGAATCAGTCTGTACAAGCAATATTTTGAACGTTTTGTGCTTTCTTTGATCATCATTGCACACCTAACTTTTGTTTTCTCAAGTCATTTCAGGACAGTTCCAAATTTTTAAATGCAGACATGGAGATTGATCACAAAAACTATTTCACCTTTTTCTTGGTATTAAATGTTGCTCTCCTCCGCCACACACACTCCTGAAGTAACCTTTTTCCATTGTCCTGTATTATCCTGACCACCCACTGCCATCAATCTCATTATTTCACTTTGACATTTAGAAATCATTCTTCTAGGAATCTGTTCAATTTTGTTTCATTTTTATTAATGAGTGTTCTTATACTGTATTCAGAAATGTGTACCTCCTGAAAAAAACAGACAGAGGAAGGTTGGTATAGAAGCGGTCAGAAATGAAAGCATGGTGGCTTTCACTAGCTGTGGTAGAAAGCCGGTGTTTGTTTGTAGGGTAATGGTTTGTGTTTTAAGCAATGCAGATCTAAGAATATCTTTAGAAGATAGACTTGAGAGTATTTGCTGCAATGAATTGCTTAATCAAGAAACCATCCATATAATCTAAAATAGACATTCTTGCACTCACTATAATTGTAACCCAGTGATTCTCTAGTCTAGTGTTATCTACAGTGCTTAGCACAGAACTCTGTGATTTACAAGCAAGTTTGAAAACATGAGTTTCCAGTAACAGGATACTTCTCATTCATGAGATTCTTGAATTGTGTACATCTGTTCAATGCCACTCTGCCTTCCCCTATACCAGGGGTAGGCAACCTAAGGCCCGGGGGCCAAATGTGGCCCCCCGAGGCCTTTGGACCGGCCCCAGGCCAGTCCTGCCGCCGCTGCCGCCCCCCGCCACCACCACCCACCATGATGATATTGATTATTGTTGTTATTACTTGTTCTTGGGGTTTTCTTGGCAAAATCTCCACAGAGGCTTTGCCATGGCTTTTCTGGGGCTGAGAGAGTGTGCATGCATATTTTTAATTTTTTTAAAAAAATTTTAAAAATTTATTTATTTATTTATTTATTTATTTATGGTACTTCAGCCCCCCAATTGTCTGAGGGACAGCAACCCGGCCCCCGGCTCAAAAAGGTTGCCTACCCCTGCCCTATACCATCCAACTAAAAGTTGACATCATCTCTGAAGTGTTGGCTGTTCTGTCTTGTCTTTTCACAAATAAATAACTTGTGCAAAGTACAACAAAAGGCATATGTGGAAGTATCCCAAGGCAATTGCCATCCATTGCCCTTATAGATAGATGTGTCAGAGGATTGGATTTGAATGAACCCAGTTGCTATGTAGCACCAACAGTACATAAGCCTCAGGGAAAGGAAATGGTGCTTTGTTTCAACTCGTATGATTTGATCTGGTGTTGTGTCTTCCCAGTAATGATATTTTTAATTTATTTTTAAATGGTGATACAGTGAGTTCTACAAAAGAGGCTTGTAACACATTTATTTGTTTATTTATGTATGTGTGTTTACCCATCCATGTTTTTCATCTATGCAATAGCTCATAGGCATCTAGTATGACTTGTGTGTTACAGCCAGGGATATTGAGCCAAATTCACCATTTGTTGTGGATTTGAGAAGCTCATCTTGAAAGCCATTTAAGCAGCCCAGTTCCAGTGAGAGAACTGATAATGGTCAGTGAAAACAATAATCCCAAAAGCCTAAAGGGATAACAACAGTCAATAACATGGCTGCCAATCTTTAAACTTAATCATGGCATGATGATATCCTTAACACTGATAAAAGGTTATTTTTTTTCCAAATGTATCCATGGCAGGCTAGCATTAATTAGTTGCACAATGACAAATAAACATTGGAATGAGACTGTGGCAGCAGTATAAAATGAAATGTGATGTCAAATTAAGATAAATATGGCAGAAGAAATGTGTTTTTCCTCGAAATTGTGTTCCAGTTACATGGCTGTATTGTTTCACATGACTGTTGGAGGTCATCTGACAGGCAGCATTTCCTGAATCAGTAAAGAATTAGATGTGGCAGTTACATAAGGCTGCCAGACTGTGACCTGGAGATCCTTTACTTTTAAATCCACACCTGACTCAAGGACAGTTATGACTGGCAAAGTGTAAAAATTTGGTTTGTTGTTATTCTTCATAGTCAAGTCGACTTTGGTTTATGGTGGCCCTTTGAATAAGATAACTTTCAAGAGCTCTGGTCATCAACTCTACTCCTCAGGCTTGTAAACGCCAGGTTGTGGCTTCTTCCATTGAATCAATCCACCCATAGCGCAGTCTCCCTCTTTTCCTACTGACTCACATCATCTTATGATATTAAGTACAATGGGCCTTGGTTATCCGCTGGGGTTTGGTTCCAGGACCCTTGTGGATAACAAAATCCATGGATGCTCAAGTCCCATTAAATGCAGTGGCAGAGTAAAATGCTGTCTCTTGTATAAAATGGCAAAATAAAAGCTTGCTTTTTGGAATTTATATATATTTAAAATATTTGTAAACTGTGGATGCTTGAATCCATGGATAAAAAATTATGTGGATATGGAAGGCTGACTGCACAACAGC
Source organism: Phrynosoma blainvillii (assembly GCA_026167975.1). Lineage (NCBI taxonomy): Eukaryota > Metazoa > Chordata > Lepidosauria > Squamata > Phrynosomatidae > Phrynosoma > Phrynosoma blainvillii. Next base: position 127,630,784 of record JANUYF010000001.1, on the reverse strand, counting down.
CTCAGTTTAATCATCTTCACTTCAGTTCAGGCTCGATTTACTCTAAGACCAAATTCATTTGTCCATGGTGTCTGTAGAACTCTTCTCCAACTCCACAAATTTTGTGTACCAGTAAAGAAAATCTTTATTATTTTTCAAATGTGAAAGCAACTTACTACATGTAGTGAGTTAAGAGTTGAAAGGTATCACTCCAGCATTATTGCCTCAGGTTAGGCAACCTTGTATCCTGAATCTTAGATTACAGTTCCCATAAATCCCAGCCAACAAAGCCAATGCTCATGGTTTATGAGAGTTGCAGTCCTTTCTCTCTCTCTCTTTTAAAAGAAGGCATGAATTTGGCAACCGCACAGTCCAAAGCAATGATTGCTCTCTCCGCTGCTTCCTTTCCTTTCCTATCCCCTCCCCTCCCCTGCAAAGCTAAAATTCTACCTATTGAGACAAATAGGGAAAAAACACATAGGAGTTTATCACACGGAGACCATATGTACCTCCATCCTGATAATGATTAAAGTGGCCAAACCCCACAATAATGCTAAGAAAGGTGGAGGGAAGCAGGAATAGAGGAAGGCCACATGCGCCTCAGGGGTAGGCAACCTTTCCCCTTTAAGGGCCGAGGGACTTCAGCTCCCAGAAGCCTCAGCCATGTTGGCCAATAGTCCCATGTTGGCAATAGCTCCTGGGATTCTGGGAGCTGAAGTCCCTCGGCCCTTAAAGGGGAAAGGTTGCCTACCCCTGTGCTAGATGGATGGACTTTATTAAGGAGGTCACGGGTATGGAGGGGTTGCAGGATTTAAGCAGAGTAATGGAAGACAGAGGGTCCTGGAGATGTCTCATCCATAGGGTTGCCATGAGTTGAGATCGACTCGAGGGCAGTTAACAACAAAACCCCACAAAAGCATGCAATGTGCTAATGATTTTCATACAGAGAACACAATAATGCGTTAGAAACTCATTACTAAAGCAAGAAAGAGGGTAGAACGTGCATTTGATTTTCTCACAGATGTGTGTAAATCCCAATAATGGTTTGGGAATCACTTTTTTTGCACGTGCGCACAGAAGAAGTAGCTGCATCACCAGAAACCACCCAGAGAAATAAACAATTTTATTTACACAGTTTTCGTTATTAAAATATACTGTACTGTCCCTTACTTTCCAAGAAATGGTATCCAACCTAAGTAAAAAGAACAGAACATTACCCAAAGATGTAGCAAAGGTAGAAATACAGCATAAGAGGCTGTTTTCCTCTAGGCCAGGGGTAGGCAACCTTTCCCCTTTAAGGGCTGAGGGACTTCAGCTCCCAGAATCCCAGGAGCCATTGGCGAACATGGGACTATTGGCCAACATGGCTGAGGCTTCTAGGAGCTGAAGTTCCTTGGCCCTTAAAGGGGAAAGTTGCCTACCCCTGCTTTAGGCAACCGGTGTCCCTGCCTTCCCTGAGCAGCTGTTCCTTTAAGAGCCCTGGCTAATGGGGAAGGGCAAGAGGGAAGAGACGTTCACACAGACTAGGGAGAAGCAAGCTTTTTCTCTGTGTCCCTGCCTTTGCTTTGCCTCAACAACTGTTCCTTTAAGAGACTTGGCTACTCACCCCAAGAACCATGGGAAATCTGGCAACAAATACAGCCTGCAAATGGCTTTCACACTAGAGCAATTGTGCAAAAAAAGCGAATTTGTGAATGAAATGGAAATGAATGTACAGTATTTTCCCAAAAATGCCTATTTGCTGGTTCATGTCACTTTTCTGTCGGATTCCAAGTGGTTTGTGCACCATGTCGTGTGAAAACCATTTTGCGCAATTGAGCCTGGTATGCTGGTAACCGCGGGTTCTGACCCATTTAAACTTCCAATTTTCCCCGTGTGATAAACTCCCTAGGCAAAAACTCCATGACTTCCAGGTGACTCCTGGGAGCCCTACATAAAATATGTTCAGTCAAAACAAGTAGGAGCAAGTTACAGTTGTCTCTAGAAAGGTAATTATAAGATATTGTATCCTGAATTGATGTATGTCAACAGCTTCTTAATGTCGTTCACAGCAACTGAATTGGTGCAACATGTGGCTCTATTTTTTGCAGCCATTTAAACATTGCTGGGGAAATGTGTGAATGATGTGGTATGAGGCAACATATATAAACATGCACACACACACACGCACACACTTTTGTTTCCTAAGTGCAGTAGGTGTTAAAAATCCAGACTGAAATGAAAGGGGAAGACTGTCATGGAGCAGCAATTATATGTTTATTATCAACTTGGCACAAGGCATACTGTAACTTGTTGTCCTTCTGGCTTGTGAGTATTTTGTCCTGGTGCTGTTCAAAAAATAATTATTATTGGATGACTGTGCAGCCTAGCTGGGACCTCAGTTCCTGTGCCTCAAGAGTTAACCCCATATTTGTGTATTCCTGAAGAACTGAACCGCCCTGCTTTTGTTCTCCCTCCACTATTACCTCTAACAGCCCAAATGGAAAGCAAACCTGAGCAATTTGACATCGGCTGTTTTCCTATAGGCTTTTATGGGTCGCCTCCCCTTTGCCTCATTGGCCAACAGCATTTAGCTTGGCTCAGCTGACAGGGAGTTGATATAGGTCAGTATAGCAATGTGGAATTGACTTGTTGTTCTTGTTCCTGAATCCAGCTTTGTTTAATCTGGCACTTTGCCTGCTCTGTACAGTTGCTACACTTAGCCTTATGCAATGACAAGACAACACAGGGCAGAGCTAGCGAGACTGGCAGTGTTCAGTTGCTGCTGCTGCTGCTTCTCCTCCTCCTCCTTCAGGGAGAAAGAGAAAGAACAGAAACAGTTATGATTTCTATGTGTGTGTGTTTGTATGCATAATTCAAGCTTCTTCAGTCAGGTAACAAAAATGCAAAAGACCCTTTCCGAATAAACACAAGGGAGATTTTAAGAGCTGGCAGATCAAGGCCTGTGATGTTCTGAAGCATTGGCAGTTTTAGCTGACCTTAGGAAGAGGAGTTTCTCACCCCCACACCCCATAAACAAACATACATGCAGCCTAAAATCAGGTCACTAGCTCAGAAGTTCATTTTGGTGCATTGAGATAGCAGTGCTTGACAGTTCTGTTTACTGTCAGCACATGCCCTGCGATTTAAAAGCCGGCCCTCATTTGGAAAGGTTGTGCTTTACTACAGTCTTGTCACCACGCCAGTTCCACAGAATGAATATAAACAGAGTTCCTAGCTGGGCTTTCCCCCCAAATATTGGTTCCCCCCCCCCCCGGCAATCTAATTTGTGGCCACATAGGAAGTAAAAAATTTATATAAATCTTCCCACTGTGTTAGATTGTTAGATTTCAGATTTAAAATATTCTAATATACATGAAACAGAGCAGCTTCCTAGAATGAAAACTGGAGAGGTCTCCCGTACCTTAATGGTTATGTAAAAGAAGGAATGAAAACCTTTTCATTTTTCACTGTGGCAATCCTAGAAATGCAGCAGAATTAATATTTGAATTTTCTTGTGGCTTAATTGTTGTATGATGAGGGTTATGGAAATGTAGGAACAAGGAGAATGGAAGTGTGCCATCGCTGTTGGAGTGTAGTAAAGTATAGATACAGGAGTGGCAATTTAGCTGGGTAGGAAAGTTGCAGATGAATGAATGGAGAGAGGCAGGGCAGACCTTGATACACTTGGGAAATGAGAATGTGTATAAAATGAACAAAAAGTCCTGTGGCACTATAAAGATTAACACATTTTTTTTTAGCATGAGTTTCTATTCCTTCAGATATTTTGGACTTCAGTTTCCAGGATTCTGACTATTTGCTCTATTGGCTGAGGCTTTGGGGGGTTGCAGTCCTAAATATATGGATGCCTAAAAGTTGAGAACCACTGACTACAGCATGTTTTATGAGATAAGCCTGATCAAAGATGGATTCTTTGTTGTCTTTGCTACAACAGACTAACATGGCTACTGCTTTTGAAACTGTGTATAAATGTTAATAACGAGCCCTTGAAGACACCCAAATGCATCCTAAAATAAACTCAGACACCAAGGAAACTTGGTTGTCTGTGCCATCTTTACTAAGAGATCCAGATTTTTTTAATCATTATTATTTTTAATCTGACATCAAGTACAGGTGTCTAATATAGTGGTTGGCTATATTCACCCAGGAAACCAGTGTTGCCTGCGTTTCTATATGAATCAGTACCATGGTAAATTTAGAAAAAAAGAGCAGTCCTTTTGGGTGAGGATCAAATTTCTGTAGTGTGTTGTGTTTCTAAGGCCCGAAATGGATGAGCCAAATAAAGTGCCTTCTGGCCACTTCGGTGGTGTGGCGTTCAGACAACACATACACCCAAAGTGGCTAGAAGCCACACAGAGAGCGCACCAAGCTAGAAAAAGCCGGCATCCTGTTTGGGACTGTAATGGTGGCCCATTTTGAGAGCAGCTGTGCAGTCACCATGATCTCCACCCGACCACAGCTGGAGCAGCCTCTGGACACTTCTTTTGGCCAGTCTGCTTTGCCCCTTAGTTGCACTTTCAAAGAGATCTTTCAGGGCCTGACTCCATCAACCCAAATGGATTTTGCTCATTCTCCAGCAACTGTAGCTGTAGTAAACTGACAAAATATTACTCAGAAGAATGGCTTGAGCCAGTGTCCTACAAAGGAAAGGTGTCTGATGTCTCTTGTCCCCTCTTTGCCTTTCTTTCCCTATTTAGTGACCAAAAACATTGTCAGCTTTTAGGCACTGGCTGTTCCTTGGTGCTGCCTTTCTGTATTGTGCAATTAGAATGCCCTCTTCATCTGTAGTGCTATCTAATCTAACTTGGGCCATTTTAGAGTCCCTGTTCTGTCATCACCACCTTTTGTTTGAAACTATTTGCAGAGAGTGTACCTTACTCAGCAGATAATCAGCTCATGCTATGTTTGATAAAAGTATTTTCTTCTGCTTTGAATGAACTGACAAGGACAAAAAGTAATAACTCACAGATATTTCTGTCTCTGAACAGGGAGAGGTTGCATTTATTTATTTTAATTATTCCTTTCGCCCCCTTTGCACTGGAGACATTGTCTGCACCTGGTGTATTTGACAAGATTTTCAATAGCCGTAACCAGCTGTGTGCCTCTACAAATGAAGAGAAACACCCCAGATTGTAGCCAGAGTGTATCCTAATGTGTCCTGTTTCTAGGATTGTTTGGCTAGCTATAACTGTAAATGGTCACCAAAATGTATTGTAGAAATAAGATGGAGGTAATACCTATCTCCCCATATATTATTTAAGAGATTTAATAAAACCACTTTTTTGAGTCTCTGTCCCCAGAGAACAAAAATAATGGTTGTTAGCATGTGTAAAACAAATTCTAAAATTATTAAAAAGCAACTGGAATAACAGTTCATGGATGTTTTCATAAAAGCCAACATGAAAAGAGCTGTGAAAAGATTAGGCTATTTTAGAAAAGCCCTGGCCTCTGATACTCATCTCTCTATGTACAACTGGCCCCCTGTATCCATGGATTCAACCATCCACAGCTTGAAAATATTCAAAACAAATGTACATTTTTTAAAAAACCAAACTTGATTTTGTCATTTTATATAAGGGACATCATTTTACTATGTCATTGTATCTAATAAGACCTGATCAACTGCAGATTTTGGTATCCATAGGGGACTCCTGGAACCAAAACTCAACAGATACCAAGGGCCCTCGGTAGTCATCCTAAAAGATCATTGCTTAGGTCACCAAATCCAATTGTGAGGCACAGGCAGGTTGATAGGAGTGTAGGCAGGTTTTTAGGTAAGCTGATTTAGGACTTTAATCTGTTAAGAAGTTTCTAGGCAAAAACCACCTTAAACTAAGCCTAGAGTCTCCCACCAACAAGCATTATTGCTGTGACATATACTCCTACACCAGTTGAAATTTCTGGGCTGCATTTAAGGGCAGCCCCATGCAGAATCCTTTATAGTAATCTAGCCAGGTATGTGTTATAACAGTGATGGCAAACCTTTTAGAGACCGAGTGCCCAAATTTAAAGGTGTTCTGGGGGAGGAAGCAGGACTTCCAGGGGTGGGACCTCCTCTTCCTTGCCATCCTGGGCCTTCAGCTGTCTCCAGGGAGGCAGCTAAGGCCTGGGAGAGTGGGGGGGGGGGGGGGAAGAAGACCTGTTCCTCCTCTTTCCCGCCATCCAGGGCCTTCAGCTGTCTCTGGAGAGGTAGCTGAAGGCCTGGGAGGGCACCTGTTCCTCCTCTTTCCCCACTTTCCTGTCTCTCTGTGTACACTCCAAAATGGCTTTGTGTGTCAGAGATGGCACATGTGCCATAGGTTTGCCAACACGGTGTTATAGAATCATTTTGTGGGTGAAGTTGCAGCTGGAGAGTCAACCGAAGCCATTAAAATACACGCTCACATGGCTATTGCTGACACCTGTAGGCATAGAAAGGGCTGCATCGAGAAGCACCTCTGAACTGCAGACCTGGTTCTTGACAACTTCTACCAGTTTTCCTCTCTACTAGGAACAGGTTGTTTGTAAAGCCATTCCTAAATATTTTAGATTACACTAGAGATTGCATTCCATCAATATGTCATTGCTGGAGAAATGTATCCCTCCAACCCCGCTAGTTATTATGGGGATTGCAGCTAAACCCGAGGCAAGAGGGAAGCCCAAGGAAGGTAACAGATGTTGTCACAGTCCCTGCTCATACAAACAAAACAAAACCATGTCTTTGACCCTGTGAGCTCTGACTCCCTACACCACTGCTTCTCCTTTCCCATTTTAGCTCTGTGCAGTAATATACAGTACCCTTTTTTGTCTACAGTTTCCAGAACTTCCCAGCCAATATAGCCAGTAGACTTATTAGAGTCTGGGTAGACTGAATGCTTGCTTACAGAAAGCTCTCAGGTTCCGTCCTCCTGTTTAAAAAGGACCAGGCAGCAGTTGATGTGAAATCTCTCTGGTAGAATATCTGTGAAACTAAATATGTAGAGCAGTTTCTGGCCTCCACCATAGTTGCCCCCCCCCAAAAAAAGCAAGCATCAGTGTGGCCATCTTGTGTTGGGGCTCTTCCAGAAAATGAGGTCTGTGGCATATTAACTATATGAAGGCATATTACTGTTCCACCAAAAATGCTTAATATAACTATAAATGAAAAACTGTTGTATCCTATAAGTATTTTATCCCTGAGTTGAGGTTATTGTTGGTTTTAAATTCTTGCTCGAATGTCTGGTAGTGAATTATTCCAAATTTGTATATATTATAATGAATTAGCATATGCAAATAATTGATGCCCAGAATTTGTTTTCTGTTGGCTTTGGTTTTGTTTACTACTAATTGAATGAGACCATCCGTTAACTTACTGGAGCTGCTTTCAACAATGTTTAGCAGAATTGGAATAACATTGCCAAATATTGGAAAATGATGAGAGTTAAATTAGCAGGCAAGTATGATGAGAACTACCAATGGAGCTAATAAACATTTTGTCAGGTTCTTTAAAAGGTGCAGTTGAGCGCAATACCATATAACTGATTTTACCATTACTTTATTAAGTATTTCATTGGCACAAGATTAAAAACCATACCCATGATTTTTTTTTAAAAAATCAGTCTTTGCCACTGGTGCCACAGCTCATATAGGTCATGCTATATTGGCACTATTTCATTTATTATATGCTTTCTAAAATGGTTGGCTTTTGTTGATTTAGAAGAATATAGAATACAGGCAAAATTGAGAGTTTAAGCAACATAGAATGAGTTTGTGAAGAATGTCAAATACTTTTTTCTGGCTTTCCTAAAATAAAAAATGATAGTTAGAACATTAATCATGGACAATGAATTTGGATTCATTTTTCTTGTAGTGTTACATTTTTATTCCAGGCTGGATAACATCTGTTTTTGTTTCCTGCCTGATACAGTGAAATCAGGTGCATGTCAAAGCACCTGACAGAAAATAAACTGTATGGATGGTGGCACAATGTGTTTAGCTTGTAGCTTGGTTGGTCACGAGTTGTTCTGGTCTCTCATAGTTGCATGTCCCGTCTCTCATTTAATGAAATATTTCTTGAGATCTAGAAACTTGTTTATCATTACAAGTTTTCAAAGCTTGTTTGTACAGCATCTTTGACCTATCATTAAGAGATCTATTCTCTTACATGAAATGGTTGTCAAACTCTCAACAGCAAGAGAGTAAAGATATCCTAATGCTGCTCCTGTGAATACTCAATGTTTACTCAGCGGAGCTCAAGTGAAAAGCAGTTCTAGGCAAGTTTGCACCAAAATGTCTGGCAAGTTCTGCTTTTTAATGATTATTCCTAGATGTGGCTATGGACCTTTACAGACTGCCAGAAATAGTGCAACTTGAGGCCACTTTAACTGTCCTGGCTCAGTGCTAAGGAATCATGGAAACTGTAGTTTATTGTGGCACCAGAGCTCTCTGACAGAGAAGGCTCAGTGTCCCAGAAAAAAATACAGTTCCCATGGTTCCCTAGTACTGAGCCAGGACAGTTAAAGTGGCCTCAAGTTGCACTATTTCTGGCAGTCTGTAAAGGCCCTATGACTGCAACCTTAGTAAGGATTTGCAATAACATTGAGCTTTGCAAGAAAAGTTCTCTGTCATCTTAATTATCAGTTGAACTGCTTGGTCTGAAAGGTTAGAACTGTGATGGCAAATCTATGGCACGCATGCCAGAGATGGCACATGATGCCATTTGGCCCGGCACCCAGCGGAGAGAAGGTGGAACAGGTGCATACGCCTTTTCCTCCCCCCACCCCGGACCTCTCCCAGCCTCTAGCTGTCTCTGGAGACAGCTGGAGTCTGGGAAAGGCACAGGGGGAGAAGTCCCGCCCCTGACACCAGGCAACACCCGGTGCTGGAAAAACTTTTAGCTGGGACACTCGGCCCCCAAAAATTCATCATCACTCGAATGATTTTTTTTCCATGTGATGGTTTTGCACCATTAGTTGAATGTATGTAATTTGTGTTAGAGAGCTGCAGCTTGTTACTCTTGTGTTGGAATTCTTGTGACAACAACATTAGTTAAGAATATTGTTAGATTTTAAATATGCATTTTGGGCAGAACATGGGCTGGAATCCAAACAGGGTGAATTTCCCTTCTAGCTCTGCATGTTTTAATGTTGATTTGTGGAGCTGTATCTCCTTTCCTGCATGCACAGTTGTTGCAATCCCTAATCAGCGCCCAACTATAAAGCTGAGTATGCAAAAGCATTTGGAGGGCCCTGGCCCCAGTTGCCTATCCTTGCTTTAGAAGTATGGGGGCCACACATTGGACCTGTGGGCTAAGGTTATGCTTCTCTTTATTGGGCAATATGATACAGCTGCCTGAGGTAGTAGATGTAGGGGATCAGTTGTAGAATGTTGGAGGACAGAGCTATAAGCTTGAGATGAAGCCAGAGTCTTATATCACTGAGAAAATCTTTGAAAATCTATATACAAAACGCAGATTATATTATGTGCTTAATTCCTCCAGTGAAAGGAAAGTGAAAGTGCTTAACAATAAACCCCAGAGTGGTTAGCTTTGCAGGGTCATCCCATAAACATTAAAAAATTTGTAAGAGTTTGATGTCTTGGAGATGTCTCATCCACAGAGTCACCATGGGTCAAAATCAACTGCAAGACAGTTAACAACAACAAGAGTTTATGTGTGTTCATGTCCCTTCAAGTTGCCTGTTGACTTATGACTGCACCATGAATTTCATAGGATTTCCTCAGGCAAGCAATCCTCAGGATTTTGCCAGTCTCTTCTTCTGAAATACTGCCCACAGCACCTGATACTCATTGGTAGTCTTCCAAGGTCAGACTGGATCTGGTGCCTTTAGAGTATTTAAGCCCTCAAGAGCTTGATATGCAGTAGCATATTTTTCAAATAGCAAAAAAAGCAGTTTCAGCTGTGTTTGGGTCATTTAGTAATGTATGGCACAGAAAATTAAAAAGAATGTCCAGGGCTGCAGAGAAAAATAAACTTATGTAGGCTGTTTATGGCTTCCTTTTTTAAGGTGTGTGGAAGAAAATCTTCCTACTTCAAAATATGACTGACTTTAATTTAAAAAACAGACATTAATAGTGAGTGTAGTAAGTAAAACAAGTAATTCAAGAAAGTGTACATATGCAAAGTTAGTAAAGTACTCCCCCGATCCTTTTCTTAAAAGGGATTTTAAAGTAAAAATCTAACTTCCTCATTCCGAGGTTCCTATTTATAGTTCTTAATTTCTACATTTTCTCTAGTTCTGTATCACTTTTGTTAGGCTGCACACATGTTTGTGTTTTTTGAGCTTTTGGGCAAGGAGTTTCCCATTGCCCATGTCAGAAGAGCAAAACTCCAGTCACTTAAGAGAGAAAATTCATATCTGAAGTTGATCAGCCAGCCAGTTGTTCCTCTAGGTCAGTGGTACCCAAACTTTTGCAGGCCACCATCCCCTTTCCTCTTGGGTGACCATCCTTGTGCCCCCTGGCATATTTTTGATAGTTGGTCTACTGTTCTACTGCAAATTCAAAACAGCCAATCTCAGTCGCTGCTCCCTTTGCACCCAGTCAACTTGGGAGCAGCAACCAAGCAGCTGGCTGAGCAATTGAGAAGCTTCTTGCTTGAACTGGTTTTGCAGCAAAGGCCGGCACAAGCATGAGTCTTTTTTGGTCACTGTTTGGCTGGCTGCTCAGTTGCTGCTTTCTTTGTGCCCCATCATCCTGGGAGCAGCAACTGAGCAGCTGGCTGAACAGCAACCGAGAATCCTCTCACCTGTGCCAGCCTTGCAGAAAAGGCCAGTGCAGACAAGAGGCCTCTTGATTGCTGCTCAGCCAGCTGCTCAGTTGCTGCTCCTAGGCTGACCAGATGCAAGGGAGAAGCTTCTCCCAAGAAAAAAGGGATTTTCAGTCCTTCATCCGGGCAGAGAAAGGTGCAGACTGTGTATGTAGGGGGTTAACAGAGGCTACATGCTCTGGACTGGAGACTGGTGTGGACTAGGAAAGGGAGAGATTTTAACTACAGGAGCCACTTAAAGAGAAAGGACTCTTTCTAATAATGGAGCACAGATAGAGCTCTCACTAGAGACATTTATTTATTTATTTATTTATTATTATTACTCCACTCTTTAGAAATGCTCTCAGAGCAGAAGACGTCTTCCCCACACAACTTCAAGAGTCGACTCTCCCACAAAAAACATTGTTTCTTCTGCTACCTCTTCTCAGCCTGTCTGATGAAAGAAAGGAGCAGCAGCAGTGCAACTCCAACCTGCTAGCCAAGTCCCAGTAAAGCTCACTAAGCTGAAGCAGGATCCCAAATTTGAAAGCTCCTTTTTGCTGCCACTTCTCTCCAGCTACCATGTGCTCTAACTCTTTAAAATAGCAATGCAATTAAAATCTGTAACTTTTAATCTGCAATTAAAAGCTGGTTGTGATAGTATACACCACCATTAATTTTTATTTATTTCTGTTTATTTATTTAATTTATATCCCACCTTTCTTCCAATGTGGGATCCAAACACTTCCAAATCTCATCAATTTCTATAGTGGACTTAAGGATACACTTACATTTCTTCCTGTGGAACAAAGAGGTTTTAAACATGTTTAACTTTGGTAGAAACAAACTTTATTATTTGCTAAGCTGAATAGAAGTCATCCCCTTAAGTTGTTTTGTTTGTTTTTGCAATTTTATTTTTAGGATGAGGGAATAAAGGCGCATTAACTAAAGTTGCCTATTTTTCTTTCCCCCATCCAACATCCTAGTAAATATAAGGCATGTCCCTTCACAAAACAGTGGGTGAAGTTTTACCAAATTCTTATTTATGTTCTCATTCACTTAATGAGGCTGCCATATGCATGAAAGCATATACATGAAGCAGGGATTTCTCATCACTGAGTCTGGCAGGGAAGAAAATATTAAATAGGATGGGCACTACAGCCATCAGTGTGGAGCCTACTGCTAATATGATACTTAACCCTGTAGCCATTATATATGCAATGTCAATATAGAATCTCTTTTCAGATGCAACTGAAACTTTAAGGTAACTTCATTAGAAAATAAAAACCATGCTTTTACTGTGCAGTAAAAGGGTTGGCCTGAGAAAGTCGTCTAATTAGCGCTGCAACTTATTTTAATTCCCTCCCATCCCAATTACTTACAGAGGAAAACTATAAAAGATCTCATTCACATCATCCAAGCTTGAATAATTAGTTCTGAAAGATTAAACTTTTGTTCTAGGAATTTGCTGCCAAGATAAGTTGTTCAGCCAAAAAAACAAAACAAAAATCCCTTAGATACTCATTTATGTATTATTTTAAGGATATACAAGGGCTGTTTTTCTCCCCCTTTCTTACATAAAAAAAGAAAGTATGCATGCAGCTGTGAGAAGGGTGGGGGAAAGAAAGGAATAGCTAAAATTTAGTGGTTTTCCAGTATTCTCCTTACAGCTATCTTTTCTTATTCAATATTTTGGAGCTCACGTATAAACACAATCTATGGTATATGCAATACTTAAATTAAAAATGAGTAGTCCCAATTTAACTCTTGATGCATTTTAAAAAGGTATTTGTGTGTGACTAGTAATGCCAGAATGTGGATGAGGATACATGTTAAAATCCATGTTAAAATGCCTTTCCAGTGGAAAGCATTGCAGCTTAGATGGTGTCCACATTCTTATGCTAATAATAATAATAATAATAATAATAATAATAATAATAATAATAATAATTTATATTTCCCGCGTCTCCTTACGGATCGAGGCGGGAGTACAAAGATAAAATGTACAAAATGTACAGTAGTACAATCAATAAAAAAAAAGAAAAACATAACAATAAAACCACAACAGTAACAAAAAGAACAATAATAAAAACAATAAACCCAACAGTAAAAACAAATAAAATAACAGCAATAATTAATACAATAATAATTGTATGCTCTCAGAGCATACAATCTCCCCCTCTTGCCAGGATAGTGTATAGTGTATACCTCTGTAAATGATCCCCTCACAGGCTACTTCTGTGTATGTTTATTAATTGTTCAGATTTACTAGGGGGAATTTTGGCACAAAAATCCCTCTTATTATTACACCACTTCTGTACCACCACATTGTCAAGAGCTATAATTCTCCCATTCCCAGTGAAGTCACAACATGGATGATAGAAAAAGTGTGACTATGTAGACCTGTTATCAATTGTTCCTTCCCCCTTATATGCTTTCAAATTCCTCTGCCAACATAAAACTTAACACCATTTGTAAAAAAATATTTCTTTCCATGTGTCAGACAGCTAGGCATATAGGCATAGAACAAAACAAGAGATTGAGGCCATAGAATTGTCCATTCACAAGACAGAACTAGACTGTCTCTTCTCCGGTATTTACAAAAACAAAATCTTTCTCTTTGTATACACCCACCCTAACTACTCTGCAAAACAAAGTACAGGTATACCTCAATTAATGAATTTAATGTGTTCCAGGGCATTACTTCTCTAACAGAAAATTTGGAACCAGAGACAGAAACAAGATGAAAAGAATAGGGATAGGTTCCTACATCCCCTTGAAGAAGAGCAGACCAACATGTTTCAGCAACCTTGTAATTAAAAACGAATACTAAGCACATGGGAGATGACCTAACCAGTCAGGGTAGCTTTGCATAAGTGAAGAAAAAGATCTTTAAGCTTCTGGAGACCAATTGAAGTCTTCTTTGAGGGCCTTTCTTTCTTTCTTTCTTTCTTTCTTTCTTTCTCCAGCTTCTACTTTTCTTTGGTGGTCAAACTTACAGATCTATGGCGTGTGTGTATGTTTTTATTTTTAAAAAAACATGCTGGGTGTAGCTCAGGGATTTCCAAACTTTGGCCCTCCAGGTATTTTGGACTTCATCTTCCAGAAGGCCCAGTCATCTTGGCCAAGAGTCAAGAATTATGGGAACTGAAGTCCAAAACATCTGGAGAGCCAAAGTTTGGGAATCGCTGGGTAGCTGGTGAGGTGAGCTAATCTGCTTTCTCTTTTTCTCTCTGGTTTGTAAACCGGTTTAAATTGTGGTCGTTCACACTTGTGCCGGGTTTTCCTGACCTGAATTCACACACCCTGGTGCAAATCCCCCTTAACCTGGGTTTTTTAGAAATGGGGATTTTAGCCGTTCTTTTCAAAAGAAACTTTTTTTGTGGGAGCCACCAATAGGAACTCAAAGTCAATTCCATTCGGAGCATCCCACCACCTCCGTTCTTCCTCCTCTTCCTCTTGCCCCCACTGCCATGTCTTCCCTTCTTCTCTTCCTTTCCTTCCTTTGCTGCTGCCGCTGCACCCTCCTTCCTCCTCTTCCTCCTCCTCCCTCTTCCTCTCTTCCTCTATCCCCGCTATCACACCTGCCTTCCTCCTCTTCCTCTCTTCCTCCTCTTCCTCTCCCCCTCCTGCCAGGATCAATTCTCTCTGTGGCATTTTATCCCGTTCCCGAGTGTGAACGGAAATCGGGATAAAATGCCACAGAGAGATTCAGTCGTGACAAATTTATGGAAATAACCCAGTTTCCACACTGGGTTATTTTCGGGTGTGAATGGGGCCTCTGTTTTGCTGTAAACACATGCTCAGCAGGGGATTTAGGAGGCAGCTGCTTTATCAGGTAAGCTGCCTGTTGTACATAGGCACACACAGCTACAGTAGGTTCAGCTAGAATAGAATCCTGTGCTTTCCCAGCTCAAGCTTTGTTACACTGTTTACTGCAGACCTGCTGCTGCAACCTCAAGTTGAAAGTCTGTGTATTTCCAGGTCTCCTTCACTATCCTCCCAGTGGTGATGCTGCTAAAAACTATTTTAGCTAGGCAGAGGAAAAGAAAGGAAAAAAGGAGCTGGGCCAAGAGAAAATTACTTTGTAAAAAGCAGTTTTTTAAAAAAAAAATTAGAACCAAAATAGGGAGGGCAGCAACAACTAATCAGGGAATTGTGATATATTACTTTGATTATTGTTTGATTATTATTCCAGTGAAGAGTTTCAAGTGAAAATTCCAAAAGGGGGCTTCCTAAAAGCAGAAAAGAGGGCTGCCGTAACTCACTGGATAACTTGTGTGAAAGCAATCTTATTTTGTGGCATTGTATGGAAGGGCTTTCAAGTGTCTTAATGAAATCCAGCATCCTGTGGTTTAAAGCTGAGGAGAGTAATGACTGATGGTCATGCATGCTACCCTCCTCTTCTTTCTAAACTACTTTAAAATATTGTGGACCACCTTTATATTTTCCTCGCCATCATCTTGATGACCATTTCTGTAGGGTGATCAGGACAAGAGGTCCAGAGAAAGGTGGAATTCTGAAATAATTGGACCTCCTGTCCATAATTTTTAATCCAGGGCTGGGAGAACATGTGGCGCCCCCAAACATTGTTGGACTGCAGCTTCCTCCTGATTTTCTGTGTTAAATCAGCTTTGATGGCAGTTAATGGGAATTGCAACCCAGTAACAACCTGAGGGTCAAACCTTTTCCAGGGCTGCTTTAGTCCAGTATTGCTGCATCCCAGGACAATGAGTACAAAGTGTACTGCATTTCAGTGATAAGATAATTAATGCAAACAATTGTCTTTCCTTCTTTTTCCTTCCAGTTTCCTTCCTCTTCCTAGTGTAGAAGTATTGTACGTATCTAGAGAACTCAGATAGCTTTGAAAGTGGCTTGTTTGACAAGAAAAGCCAGGGCATGAAGGAATGATAAGGAAAATGTTTTCTTTTTTTATGTGTAGCTGTTTGTGGATTTTCCTGAAGAAATAACGTGCTATGGTTTTAAATGTAGAGGGAAGAGAGGGCAAGGAGTAACACATGCGTATACAAAATATGGCAGAAGACTTGTTTTTGTTTTGGGATGTTTTGGGAGGGGGGAAGCAACTGTTTGTTTGCAAGTGTCCTTTGGAAGGAGTGTAATAAACAATACTATCACAATGAATCTTCTCTTTCTTTGCGTGCAGTTGTCACTAGAGATTTGTAACTCTTTTCTTGGTTCATTGTTCCCTGACCAGTGTGTACTCTACATTCAGTGGTGCCAGAATTAAGATGAAGCCTGCCTGTTTCAATAAGGCAGCTTTGTTGTCAAAATGGCAATACTTGTATAGAAATTGGATTGACTCCAAGAGAGCTTGCACGATACACAGTAATACTATTGTCATGTGATCCCTTTTATTACTTACAAACAGCCTTTACTCAAAAGAGGTCTTTTTTCTCAATTCCCCCCCCACACACACACTGCTTAAATGGAAATCATTCCAAAGTTCATTCTATAACTTATCTTGAATGTAGTGTGAAAGGTCTGATCATTGAGTTTAGCATCAACATATTCTGATCTTGTTACTCAAGTAAATCATGACAGAATTGTGTCAGCTTCATTTTGTTGAACATTTGCTTCACCTGAATCAGATCATCTCTGTGGTCTGTCTAGGCCTGGTTCCTAAATGCATTATGTGGATACTTGCAAGTACAAGGGAGAGGGCTGTATTAGATTATCCTCCGTATCATTAGGAAATGCTTGACATATTAAAAAATTGAATTTCTGTAGAGAAAATAGCATGAAAGCCACATAGCTGTATCATCACGTATGACAATCGTATATGTTTCTTCTACCCCTTAGTGATTTGCAATGAGAAGTAATAGTTTGGGATGTGGAATATTTATTATTATTATTATTTGGCTGAGAGGATAAATTCTAATTTGAGAAGGATCTCGGGGCTGCATTCTGTCAGTGGGTGGAACAGTGGAAGAGGGCCAAGGACAACATATATGGCCAATGCAGAGAAGATGTACAGGTTGTCCAAAATGTTTGGGACAAGAAGTGTTTTGGGTTTCAGATTTTCTTTGGATTTTGGAATTTTTGCATATATATAATGAGCTATCTTGGAGATGAGACCCAAGTCTAAACATGGAATTTATGTTTTGTATACACTTATACACATAGCCTGAAGATAATTTTATATACAATATTTTGTGTATGAAACAAAGTTTGTGTACGTGGAACAATCAGAAAGCAAAGGTGTCATTATCTCAGCCAGCCAGTTTTGGAGTTTGCAGTATTTTAGATTTTGGAATTCAAGATAAGGGATAGTCAACCTGTAATTCTCACCAATTTCTTACCCTTTCCCCAGGAAGCATAGAAAGCACAGCTCAGGTCTGTGCATGTTTGCTCAGAACTAAGCCTAAGTGCAATAGCTTTTCTGCCTGCAAAGTTCAGCTGTATATGACAGCTTTTCTGTCTGCAAAGCCTAGCTCATTTCCATATCATACTTTTCTGTCTGCAAACCCTCTCAGTTCCAAGCAAGGTGCCGTATTTTTCGCCATATAAGACTCTCTGGCATATAAGACGCACCCAATTTTAAAGGAGGAAAATCTAGGGAAAAAAGATTCTTAACCAAATACAGTGGTACCTCTACTTACGAAATTAATCCATTCCGCGGGTGGAAGGAGGCCTCCCTTTAGCCGTGTCCTCGGTGCTTCAATGGGCTTTTCCTGGGATCGGAGGATGTCCTCCGACCCCAGGAGGAGCCCACTGAAGAACCCAGGACGCGGGGGCCTCTTTCCACCCCCGTCCTGGGTGGTTCAATGGGCTTCTCCTGGGATTGGAGGATGTCCTCCGACTCCAGGAGGAGCCCATTGAAGCACCCAGGACGCGGGGGCCTCTTTCCACCCCCATCCTGGGTGGTTCAATGGGCTCCTCCTGGGCTGGGAGGACATCCTCCGACCCCAGGAGGATCCCATTGAAGCACCCAGGACGCGGGGGCCTCTTTCCACCCCCGTCCTGGGTGGTTCAATGGGCTCCTCCTGGGCTGGGAGGACGTCCTCCGACCCCAGGAGGAGCCCATTGAACCACCCAGGAAAAGGGGGCCTCTTTCTACCCCTGTCCTGGGTTGTTCAATGGGCTCTTCCTGGGATGGGAGGATGTCCTCCAACTCCAGGAGGAGCCCACTGAACCACCCAGGAAAAGGGGGCCTCTTTCCACCTCCTTTTCCTGGGTGGTTCAATGGGATCCTCCTGGGATGGGAGGACGTCCTCCGACCCCAGGAGGATCCCATTGAACCACCCAGGGAAAGGGGGCCTCTTTCCACCCCCTTTTCCTGGGTGGTTCAATGGGATCCTCCTGGGATGGGAGGACATCCTCCGACCCCAGGAGGATCCCATTGAACCACCCAGGGAAAGGGGGCCTCTTTCCACCCCCTTTTCCTGGGTGGTTCAATGGGATCCTCCTGGGATGGGAGAACGTCCTCCGATCCCAGGAGGATCCCTTTGAACCACCCAGGACGGGGGGGGCTCTTTCCACCCCTATCCTGGGTGGTTCAATGGGCTCTTCCTGGGATGGGAGGATCCCATTGAACCACCCAGGACGGGGGGGGGGGGCTCTTTCCACCCCATCCTGGGTGGTTCAGTGGGCTCTTCCTGGGATGGGAGAACGTCCTCTGACCCCAGGAGGATCCCATTGAACCACCCAGGACGGGGGCCCCTCTTTCCACCCCTGTCCTGGGTGGTTCAATGGGCTCTTCCTGGGATGGGAGGAGCCCATTGAACCACCGAGGCTGCGGCTGAAAGGAGGCCTCCTTTTAGCCTCGGCCTCGGCCTGTATATTCACCTTATAAGGCGCACCAACTTCCCCACCCTCGTTTTGGGGAAGAAACGGTATATAAAATGTAAACTCTTTTTAAAATAACCTCTTCTCTCCAAACACTTATTCGTAGTAACTGCTTGTTAAATGAGGAGATGGGGGGAAACCCATGGTCCATGCTGAGCATGTTGTTTTCTTTTTTAGCACATCTGTAATCATCAGATGAAATCATCTAATCACAGGGTACCTGTGTTTTTGTATAAAATAATTCCAGTCATATACGAGGGGATAAAGTGTTATTGTCGTATATTGATGAAATTTTGTCAGTGTCATCATCACCAAGTGACTTTTTCTTTTCCCAAAAATGAAAAATCAGTTGCGGGGTCGCCGATTTGACAACACAGATGACATCATTCATAAAGTGGAAGAGTGGTTTAAGGCGCAATCTGCATACTTTCTACAATAATGGTATTCGGAGGGTCAAGAAACACTGGGGGAAGTGTGTAAATCTGGATGGTGACTATATAGAGATAAGTTAACAACTACAAATCAAAACAAACTTTCTGTCAAAAAATGTTAAAGTTGATAATTAAAACTTTACAATACCCCCTCATACTGTGAGAAGTGGTTTGACTCCCATCCAGGTGAAGAGGATAAAAAGTCCATATAAACCCACATGGGCAAGTCACACACACTCAGCAATGGCAAACCCCCTCTGAAGAAATTTGCAAAGAAACCCCCATGTTATAGGCTTTCCTGCTACAGGGAAAGCTGTGATAAGAACTTGCATGCAAAAGGCCAAGTTAGATCTACAGATTTGTTACCCTTCAGATAAAAAAAGCTTCTTGTAGCAACTTACAATGATCAGTAATAAAACCATCCCTGCCTTCAGATTTATAATCAAAATAGGTAACACAGAAGGAGAGGAGATTGGAAAAGAAAAGGAAAACCTATGCACAAGGGTTTGGGAAGCAGCCAAAGGCAAAAAGGATCACAGTTATTGAAAAGAGCAATTCTCATGCAATCTTTGCCCTCCATCAGGAAAGAAGATGTGAATTTTTGCATATAAGAAATTTTAATATTCTATGTACAGATCTTGAAATCCATTTAATTTTGCATTTCGGTAAAAGCATTTTTCTAGTGAGTACTTCCACAAGCATTACTCCATTAAGGTAAAATACACCTTTGGAATCTGCCTAAATCTAGAAAGAAGGGCAAACCTACATGGAAAATTGCATTCTATTGCAACTTGAAAATACACATAAACACATTTTTAAAATGTTATCCAGTAACTAGTCTTGAATTCTGAATTGGTTCCAGCATGGTGCCAGGAATTTTAATGACAAATACTGCAAACCACAGTCCACATAGGATAGCAATTTAGATTTTTTGCTAGATTGTATATGTATGTGCCTGCAAGTCACCTATCAAATTATGGTAACCCCCATGAATTTTATAAGTTTTTTTCTAGGCAAGGGATACTCAAAGCTTCCTTCCTCCAAAATATAGCCTATAGCACATCGTGTTTGCTGGCAGTCTCCTATCCAAATACTAATCAGGTGTTACTTTATTTAGTTTCCAAGATCAGATGGGATCTGGTGCCTTTAGAATATTTAGGCCCTGTACAATTATATAATTCATACAAATAGTTTGCTGTAGTTAAAAAAATAAAGGCTTTCATCTTTCATATCAGCATGGCAAGTGGAGTTATTGAGATCTATATATCAAGCGAGTACCTTCCCGGTGACAGCTCCCAAACTGTGCAGTTCCCTGTTAGACTAGGTCCTTTTACTATCTGGCAAAGTTACTTTTATTCAGATAGATCTTTGACTCTTAAGTTGACTATTTTTGCTGAAAATATGTGTATTTTGTATTTTTTAACTTGTATTTCATTGTCTTTAGTAGCCTTGAGCAATATTTTGTTAATGCAGAATGGGATATACATTTAAATAAGCAAATATAAAATACTGAAAATTACAAGAAACAAAGTCACAGGAAGTGTAGTCATTTTTTTTTTTTTAAAAAGACCACCCTATTTCTATGTAAGGATTGCTCAGAAAGAGTCCCAGCCAAAATTTCTTCCCTTTTTAATATGAGCAGTATAAAGGGAAGATAGTGTCTAATTAGTGCTTGGAGATAGCACTCTCTCTTAAACACATACATATTTCCCATACAATCAGGGGATGAGATACCTCTGGAAATGAAGGTTTGTGGGGGGATGTGTTTTATTCAGTAACTTCTTTTGCAAGTAGTCTTATGTGCTGGCTATGTTTCAGGTCTGCTAAACTGTAAACATGAAGCTGCACTTCTAAAGTTCTGAATTCTTGCCTCCCCACTTTTTCTTTTCTTTTCTTTTCTTTTGCATTCAAATCATTTTAAAAAACCAAAGTATTTTGAAAAGAAAAACCCCTAGAATAGGGTTGCTAGAAGCAGGTGTTGACTTGAAGGGACATACCCACTACAACAACAAGAACAACAAAGAATTACATTTCAGAGACAATGTAATGAATGGGCACAAAGTTACTTTATTAACCAATAAGGTAGGCTAATCAGCAGAATTTTCTACTTTATTTATCAAGTTACTTTTAAATGGGCATTCTGGGCATTTTAAAAGGCATTTCAACAGATATAGTTCAAGTATTATTTAATTTAGTGCTACAAACAATAAAGGAAAGAAGAGAAACAAAAAGGAGATAGGAATAAGTTAAGAAACATGAATACAAAAGTACAAAGGCTAGTGCGCAAAGATAAGGAAATTATTACAATGACAAATGTAGAGAAATAGAAGACAACTACAAAAAGGGGAAATGAGAGACCTATTCCATAAGAATTGAGAAATCAAGGGAAAGTTAAAACCAAGGACCAGGACGCTCTAAGACAGGGGTAGGCAACCTTTCCCCTTTAAGGGCTGAGGGACTTCAGCTCCCAGAATCCCAGGAGCTATTGGCCAACATGGGACTATTGGCCAACATGGCTGAGGCTTCTGGGAGCTGAAGTCCCTCGGCCCTTAAAGGGGAAAGTTGCCTACCCCTGCTCTACGACAATAAAAATACCATAATTCAAGACCAGGAAGGAATAAAAAGACGTTGGATGCAATACGCAGAAGAACTATACAAAAGAGATGACAAAATGAAGGACACATGGAGCAAAGAGCCATATCAAGATGAACCCCAAATTCTAAAAAATGAGGTGGGAGCTGCAGTAAAAGAAATGGCAAAAAACAGGACTCTAGGAACAAATGATATTCCAATAGAACTATTGCAATCCACACTGTCAGAGTTAACGCTAGTGCTAACTAACATTTGTCAACAGATATAGAAAACAAAATGATGGCCAACAGATTGGAAGCAATCAATATACATTCCCATCCACAAAAAAGGAGGCACAAGAAACTGCAGCAATTATAGAACCATAGCACTGATTTCCCACTCAAGCAAAATCATGCTCAAAATTCTGCAACATAGACTCCAGCCACATGGAGAGAGAAGTCCCAGAGGTCCAAGCAGGGTTTAGGAAAGGAAGAGGCACGAGGGACCATATTGCAAACATACAATGCCTAATGGAGCATAAAAGGAAATTCCAAAAGAAAATCAGCATGTGCTTTATAGACTATAGCAAATTCTTTGACTGCATAGATCATGAAAGGCTATGGAATGCCCTTAAAGACATGGGAGTGCCAACACATCTGATAGTCCTAATGAGGAATCTGTACTCGGGATAAGAGGCTACTGTCAGATCAGAATACAGAGAAACAGAATAGTTCCCAATTGGCCAAGGAGTTAGACAAGGCTGCATCCTATGACCCTACCTAGTCAACCTATATGCAGAAAATATTGTCAGGAAAGCAGGCTTGGACATACAAAGACGTACAGCTCAGCACAAAAGTCAGAATCATACAAGTCATTGTATTCCCTATTACCATGTTTGGATGTGAGAGCTGGACAGTCATGAAAGAAGATAGGAGGAAAACCAAAGCGTTTGAGATGTGGTGCTGGAGAAGAGTGTTGAGGATCCCATGGACAGCCAAAAGGACAAACAAATCGTCCTAGAACAGATCAAGCCAGAGATATTCCTAGAAGCCAAGATGACAAGACTTAGACTGTCGTACTTTGGACACATCATGAGAAGGCATGAATCATTGGAAAAGATAATAATGTTAGGAAAGGTGGAGGGAAGTAAAAAGAGAGAAAGGCAACATGCTAGATGGATGGACTTTATTAAAGAGACCACGAACATGAGTTAGCAGGAGCTGGGCAGAGCAGTAGAGGTCAAAGGGGGCTGGAGATGTCTCATCCATAGGGTCGCCATCGGTCGAGACTGACACAAAGGCAGATAACAACAAATTGTTTAATTATTAAGTCTCAGGTGATTTTTTTTTTAAACAGAAAGTACTGAAAAGTAATAAGGGAATGGACAACTGTGTCAGGTCTGGGAACCAATATTTTGCCTCTTGGGAGCCAACACAGATTGCCAAAATTTTCAAAAAAAGGAATAAATCACAGATATGATTGGAAGTTGACTTCTGGTTTTGAAAATAAAAATAAAAATAGTATACACTGTCTACAATCCTGCAAGACTCATACTAGCATAGTAGTTTTGCATGGGGAACAATACCACACTGAGCCTTCACCTGCCAGACATAGCATATTGTTGTTGAAGCTCCCCATCCATGGCTGTTCATTTCTGGAAGAAAGTGGGAAAAGCACTAAGTGATTATGTCATGTGCTGAGGTCCAGTCGGATTCTCTGAAGGTCTCAGAGGCTGAGGTAATTGCTTAATGTCTGGCTACAGGAACATAGCCAGATGCTTCTGCAATCTCTTCTGCTGCTCAAGTAGCAATATGGTAGGACCAGGGGAAGGGCTTTGGTTGGTATGGCCAAAATTGGGCATACACAGGTGTAGTAAGGCTAACCTGTACGTGTATGTGGCACTAACAAGATACCAGACAATGTGTTTGATAGTGGGGGGCAGCAACCTAAAGATTTCCAGGAAAGGCAGTGCACCCTTTCCTTTCTTTTTTTTGTTGAGAAAAAAAGGCAGTCTAGGGAGCATGGTGAAGTGAAGGAGCACACAAATATCCCTAAGGGTTTTGGGTGGCCCTGGGACTGCACTTTGCCCACCCTGCTTTTAAACAATGGAATGAGTAACAGCAACAAATCACTTTCCAAATGCTATAAGCAAGAGCAACAATTTACTTTTGAAACTAACATTCTAAATTCTGATCTCTGCCCAACAATCTTTCTTTTTTAAAGAAAAAGTTAGATTTGTGGGCACAAATAAGGATTTAGCCACTGCAAAATTGTTATTAATTTGACTTCCATGACACTGGTGACACGCTATTGTCTGTTGTAGTTTCCTGTGTAAAGAAGAGATTTGTTAACATTCATTCGTTTGTTTGTTTGTTTATTAATTAAATGGTTTAATCATTGTTTTTTGACTTTCAAAAGGCCCATCAAGGTGACTTAAATTAACAATGTAGCAGTGCAGAGAGAACATTGAAACAAGCCAATAAAACAAATCCAAAAAGAGGTAAGAGATAAAATAAACCAAAAGCTTAGAAGAACAAACCCAGCACTCACCTAAAAATCACCCAAGAAGGGGATGATCTAATCTCCTTTGGGATTATCTCTCTTGGTGGAACAGAATGGAGAGCCAGAGTTTTGAAGATGCATGCAGTTGATTTGCAGGGACATTGTAAAGGAGGCGTTCCTTTGAGTATCCAGAGCCAAGACCTTTTAGGGCAGAAATGGAAAACCTCTGGTCCTCAAGGTATTTAATCCTACTCAGCCATGTCAATGGTAAAGGACTGTGTACGAGTTGTAGTCAAAAACATCTGGAGGCTTAAAGGTTCTTCTGGAAACAAAACAGAAATTAGTAAAAAATTGAATTAGAGCATAGAGATGAGGCCAGAGCGTGAGGACCAGAAGGTTGGAAGTAGATTTTAGGCAGAAGCTAGGTGTTATGGGGAAAATGTGCCTGCTATCAATCTGGCACCTTCCAGAACTTCACCCCTTCTTATGCTGTCTTCCTCTTGGCAATATCTAGCAGTAAAAAAAGTCATGACTTCCAAATCTTTGTTTTCAGGACACATCATGGACTATTGCTTGCACACATGGAGAGGCTTTCAAGACTGTGATGCCACATCATGCCTTAGAAGTAATGGGAGGAAACAGAGAAGAAAATGCGGAGTTTTTGTTTTGGGTGGGATCTTAGATCATAACTGGGCACAGGGAAGGTCTCAGTGGTAGACAGTTTTGGAATTACAGCCCATTGCATATACAAAGTTCCTTTGGATGCCATTATCATTTTGATTCCATTTTGATTTCATGATAGTTTATAAATTAAAAGCTGGTCTCCAGATTTTCAACAAAGCAAACCTCTTTGGAGTCCCTTTCCAGAAAAACAGCAGTGGCTTCAGAACTGTGTGTCACACCCATTGTCCCTTCCATCACAATACATTTTCTCACAGAGAGGTAAATGCCCAGCTAAGTGGTGATAATTAAGGAACATCCCTGTCCTGACAGATACTTAATCCTCTTGCCCTATTTGGCATTTGTAATTAATGAAACACCTAGAAGAACTGGCTTCAAAGCCAACTTCCCCATTGGCTCTTTTCAGATCTACTAATGACTGTAAGCCCTTGCCTGTACCACTCCCAGATCATCCCCAGCCTTAGTCAGGGTCCTATAACATAATTTTTACACTTGGAAAAGTGTAGTGTCCTTTTAGAAAAAAGAAACATTTCCCATTCAAGGTGGGGGTAGGGTCAGAAATTTACTGTCTGAGGGTGTTCTTTGTCTTAATTGTTGTTTTAATTCTGATCTAGATGTGATTATACTGAGAACCTCATCAGTTTACATCAATGCAGAGATGGAAACTTTTAAAAATCATTTTTACTTTAGTGTCTTTATTTCCTATCCCCATACCTGCTGATGCATCTTCATGGACTCTGAGACTCACAGGTACAAGGTCTTGCACCTGCACAGAGCCCTGGTTGGAATGTGGGATTACCAGTCAAATGACTGTGTTGCTTTTGTTGTTGTGTGTATGCTTTAAACTACTCTAGTTCTACACATGTTCACTAATAACTACCTGACTAGACATATACTGATTTGAAGACAGAAAGGATGGAAATACTGTTTCCACCTATGACCCTCAGTTTTGGATTACTTTTTTTATTGATTAAAATAAAATTTAAAATATTCGTTGATTCAGTATTACATATTGATAACTCTTTACTTAGTTACAAAAATTTCTTATTACATCCAGTCATCCTGCTGCTTATTCATGCTAAGCTTCATCCTATCTCCTTTCTATGAACCATTATTGCAACTCCAATCGTTAACATACTTTGTTGTGACAGTTACTTCCATATCCATTCTTTCACATTCCATACTGTCATTTTCTCTTCATTCCTCTTAATTTTTATTCTTATATCTTCCCAATCCACCTCTTCCCTAATTACCTTTCTCCATTCCTTCTTACTTTTCCACATCCTTCATCCCTCATTCTACCTCCCATCTACCTCCCATCTTTTTCTACATTCTCTCACTCTTTCCAACTTCCTTTTTACCCTCTATTTTTCCCTTCCTCAGACACACTTTACTCTCTTTCTTTCCAATCATTCTACCACCCATCCTTAAACTTCCTTTCTGTCTTGTCCTAAATGGTTTAACTAGTATTCTACATTGACTCTCTTGATCCTTCTATTGTAAGCCATTTTATTAAGTTCTTCCTTTCTTGCACCTTGTTCCATTTGTGTTTATACTCTTACTTCCTATTCCTGGTTTCCAATATATTAACCTGTCTATTCCCTTAATTATAGCATCTTTCTATCATTCTTTTGATACCTCGATTTTATATAAGTTGTCTAACTATCACTTCTATCTTTACTACAATCAGATGTTCATATTAATCAATATAGTATAACTTTCTCTTAACTTTACCAAAATTATATTAATTTTCTGTATTTACTAACTTTCTCTAGCTTCTACTTATTTCCTTACCTCTTCCTCTTTGTATGGATCTAGCCTACTCCATCTTGTTATCTTCTGTCCTTTTACTCATTTTCATTATTAACCTTTCCTTTCTTTCATTTTCTCTTAATAGCTAATTGTAGCTAATTTTCCCCACGTTTCTCTTGAGGTACTGTAAAACTGGACACCAAGTATTGTTTTCATTTTTGTTAATATCCCTCCCTAAGAATTGTGTGAGTTTATCCATCTCTATTGCATCATAGTTTCATTAACCAATCTCTTGTACTTGGGATAATTTTCAGTTTCCATTTTTGTACTAGAGCCAGTCTTGCAGTAGTAATTACATAAAAAAATTGGATTACTGACATGATCAATTAGAATATGGTGGCAGGATTCCAGAGGAGGGGATTTTATTTCTGAACCTGTAAGGTCCTGCATAAGAGGATCTGGTCTAAATCCTGGAAACTTTTTTAGTTGGGGAATTCTGGGAACTACAGTTTAAAAAAATATTCCAAACTCTAGTCTGGTTAAACCCTTGCAGGTGACGCATGATCATGGACACTTGCACCTTGAACTATATTCTCTAAGTCTACGTGACAAAAGGTGAGCTCAGGGCAACTTGAAGTGGGCTTTGGTCTCAGGTACACTGTTGCCAGGTGCCTCTGAATCTAAATGAGGGTGCTGAACAAAGGGATGTTGTGTTGTTATAGCACAGCCTGAAAATGGAACACAAAGAAGTGGTTTCTTGCAATGCTCCTCTTTTCACTTTCTGATGAGAGATTCAGCCAAATAAGAATGGTTTCTGTTGAAGTGATTCTCACAGGAAATGGCATGCCAAATTCTTAATGGTTATGGGCACTCAGGGCAGAATATTCAGCCATCATACCAGTTCCAAGAAGTGGGAGGGAGAAGCATTAGAACAAGTGTATCTCTGTTGATCTGTCTGAATGCTTTTGAGACATTGTGGACAAATAATTTATTCCAGGTATATGGCGCAACTTTATTGTTTTAGGCCAGGGATAGGCAACCTTTTTGAGCCGGGGGCCGGGTTGCTGTCCCTCAGACAATTGGGGGGGCCGAAGCACCAAAAATAAATAAATATAATTTAAAAAAAATGCATGCACACTCTCTCAACCCCAGAAAAGCCATGGCAAAATCCCTGTGGAGATTTTGCCAAGAAAACCCCAAGAACAAGTAATAACAACAATAATCAATATCATCACGGGGGGCGGGGCGGCGGTGGCAGCAGGACCAGCCTAGGGCTGGTCCAAAGGCCTCGGGGGGGCGTGTCCGGCCCCCGGGCCTTAGGTTGCCTACCCCTGTTTTAGGCCCTCTGTACAATTTTTTTTTTTTTACTTTTAGCTATTTTTAGTGTGCAGAATACTCTCTATCTTGCATGGAGGAGGAGAGAGTTCTTTGGAGAAGGTATTGAGAACGCCTTTGCATCTTATTGTGGGGTCAAGATAATCTCTTTTCTCAAGAGACCATTGATACATCTGATAATGTAATGATCATTGCAGAGAAAATATAAACGGTGCCTAGCATGAAAAACACCCCTCAGTAGGGCTATGCAGTATTATTATCCCACGTATGCATATGTCCTAGGGGCAACAGTTGTGAGCAATAATTTCATAGTTGACTTGAGACCAGTTGGGGAAAGACTAGGGGATTTTAGGCTGTCACAAGATTTGCATAACTTGGTTGCATAGAGTGAAAAGTCTACTGCACATTCCTTCACTCCAGCCAAACACAGTTTGGAGAATATATTCAGAGAAAGTGTCAGTGTTGAATTGCATCCTGTGATGTGGAAGCACTGTGTGCTTAGGGAAGATTTTGCTCTGTGTCCAATATTTCTGTGGTGTTCTCTGTGATAGACTGTCTTTCTGAAGGGGAAATGGAAAAGATTAGAACAGCTTCTCCAGCTCAGTTCCCTCCTGAGGTAATGGACTACAACAATTCCT
Source organism: Phrynosoma blainvillii (assembly GCA_026167975.1). Taxonomy (NCBI): domain Eukaryota; kingdom Metazoa; phylum Chordata; class Lepidosauria; order Squamata; family Phrynosomatidae; genus Phrynosoma; species Phrynosoma blainvillii. The sequence continues at coordinate 127,602,366 of JANUYF010000001.1, read as the reverse complement.
ATCCTCACCCTCCACAAGTATTAACCAGTATTTGTTGTTTGTTGTTGTTTGCTGTGTGCCTCCAAGTCACTTTTGTCTTATGGTGACCATAAAGCAATCCTATCATAGGATTTTCTTTGGCAGGTTTCTTCAGAGGGGAATTGCCATTGCCATCCTCCGAGGCTCTGAAAGAGTGTGACTTGTCCAAGGTTACCCAGTGAGTTTTTATGTTTGAGTGGGGAATCAAACCCTGATCTTCAGAGTTGTAATCTAATACCATACTGGTTCTAGTCCAATATATCTGGAAGGCACAAGATAGAGGAAGAATCACTTGATAAAGTTGAGTTTTCACAACATCTTTAGTAAAAGATATTGCTTTTCCTTTGAAGCACAGCTTCTTTGTCCAAAACTCAATTCAGAACTGTAGTGGCCAGCATCTGACTTGGTCATCACTGTACTTCTACACACAAGTGTGTGCTTTACTTGATTTTATTATGTCCTGTAATAGAGATGACAGCTATTGTGTTCTCTGGCCCAGCCTATACTACATGTGCTGGTTTGGGGGCTAGAGTTAATTTCCCCCCAACTTGAGGCCATGTGGGTTCTTTGACCTCACCACCTACACCCATGTTGAATGCATGGACACTGCAGGGGAAAGCCTAGGTGCATAGATCTCTGTGCATATTACTTTTCTGTGTCTTGTGGTAGTCCATAAAGCTGAAACACACCAGACATTTATATGCATGATTATCCCCCCCCCCATAGATGCCCATACCTAATGTGAGCAAAGCAAAGCAAAGCAGCTTATTTATATACCGCTTCATATCACGCTGTCTAAGCGGTTTACAACTGTGAGCTGATTGCCCCCCAACAAGCTGGGTACTCATTTTAGCGACCTCGGAAGGATGCAGGCCTGAGTCGAGCCTCAGCCCTGGCTGGTATTGAACTCGCAACCTTGTGGTCTATGAGTGAGTGGCTGCAGTACAGGCATTTAACCACTGCGCCACCTGTGAGGACATGGGGGTAAGGTTGAGGGGCCTTAGAAATGCAACAGAGGCATGGTCTTACCGTTCATTTATTTCTTAAAATTCACTAAAGAGGGTTTAGGTTTCACAGCTTTTAAAATTTCTCCTTATTAAAAACAGAGATCCTCCAAATGTTATTGAATTGCAGTATTCATTAGCCAGTATAGCCCATGGTGATGCGTGATGGATGTTATAATCCACCATCATCTGGAAGGTCACAGGTTCCCTATTCTTGTTAGAAAAGTAGAAGAGAATATCTAATATCCTGCTCTAAATTAAAGAGCAATTTTAGTTATACAAACTTGCATAATCTAGAATTACAAAGAAGGGAAGTTTATTGTCTGCTTCCCTAATGACTAGCTCCTTAACCTGGGGGCATCTCATGTAAATGCCATTTATAATAAACCACAAGCAAATAGGACATTTTAATTAAAGACATTTTAAAGCAGTGCACATGTAGTATTTAACAGAAATCATTTTAAGAACTAGAATCCAAACATTTCTAGGCTCACTAAACATCAGTGGAGTAGGAAACATAACTGAACATGGTGTTGTTTATCTTAACTAAAACTAAACTAGATGTTCAATGCTAAGAATGATAAAAGTGAAAGAGGAGCTTTTGGGGAGTCCAAATTCATTTCTGTTGCACTTTACAGCCTTAATTGTTTGCTGGTTTGTATGAGTTCCTTTTTTTCCTTGTTAAGAACCAGCACCTTTATGGAATTTTTGACAGACATCTGCTAAGATACAAAAAAAAAAAAAAAAAGGCAGCACTTGCCAGAGTAATTCCTGACAGAACATAATGTCTAATCGTGAATTAAATGAAGCACCTTCTTTTTAAAACTCTGTGCCCGGTTACTGCTTTATGATGCAAGCAGGGGTGATATTTAACAACCTTTCACTCAGCTTCCATTTATCTGTGAACTGAATGAAGGGGCATTTATCAGATAATTTTGCTCCTTTGACAAATGGCTGACTACAGAACACAGTGACTTAACTGGGACCCACCTGGACTGCTACTGCTTCCAGTGCCATTGAGTAGGGAATTGTGACATAAATTTTGGCCTCACTTTTGTGTAGAGGATTGATGAGTCTCATTTCATGAATGTTAATCAGCCCATTTGTGTTCAGGTATTAAGTTATTTCTTACATAACTGTCATTTAATACAGAGTGGTTTCATTTGACCTTTGCCTGTCCCACTTCGCTTCTGTCATAGTTTTTACTGCAACACCACATGCAGCTCTTTTCCATGGAGTGGTTAATACCTCTTGATTATGGCTAAAGGCAAAGATCTACATGAGCATATGCAGCACGTTGCCTTATCTGCAGTCATGAGAGTGTGATTAATGGCTTTAAGAATTTTAATTTGGTGTGGTTAACCATTAAAACTCTCTTTTCTAAGGTAGCAAAATCTGACAAATGACTTTTACACATTTGCAGAGAGGGGAAGTGGTACCAGTGGTCTTAAAAATCGCCTGTGCAGCTGGATGAAATCCTCTAGAAAACCTCAGAGAGAGCCCTTTCATGTGTGCATGTCAGCAAAAGCTGTCCCTGCCTGCAGCCTCATGCCAGCGTCCCAGGGGAATCCCTCACATGCACTTCTGTTTACTATGCAGGTTGTTCCGCTTGCTTTAGATAGCACTGTCATTGATCCAATTTGAGGACTTTTAATCAGAGGGCAGAACATGGGTCCCATTCTCCAAACTGTGTTTGGCTGGGGTGAAGGAATGTGCAGTAGACTTTTCAATCTATGCAACCAAGTTATGCAAATCTTGTGACAGCCTAAAATCCCCTAGTCTTTCCCCAACTGGTAGGCTTCGACTCATGTAGGCTTCGACATGAAAGCATGATTTACTTATCTTTAAACAGAATCCTTATTGGAGCATACTTCTCCAGAGAGGAAAAATGCCTGGATAATCCTGATTAACCAGCCCTTGTTTGTTTAATTCATTTTTACATTAACCATTACCTAGAGTTCTAAGGGATGCAGTGGCTCAAATGGTTAAGACACTGACTCTGTTGATTGCAAGATTGGCAGTTTGAGGCCCAGGTGCTGCATGATGGGGTGAGCTCCTGTCACTAGCCCCAGCTTCTGCCAACTAGCAGTTTGAAAGCATGCAAATGCAGGTAGATAAATAGGTACCACTTCAATGGGAAGATAAACAGCATTCTGTGCAATCATGCTGGCCACATGATCACAGAGTAGTCTCTGACAATGGAGGCTCTTCGGGTTAGTAACGGAGATAGCACCACCCCCTACGGTCGGACACAACTTGACAACCTTATCAATGGGGAATACCTTTATCTTTACTTTTAAAGTTCTTTAGGTGAAGTATAGTGTGTTAAAATAGAAAATACTTTAAAATGCAGCAGTGATGGACAATAAAGCAACTATTTAAAAACCAGAACATGAAAATAAAGATGAACAAAACATTTCACTATATAAACCACAGTAAAAAAATCATTAGTATAATGAAAGTGTTATAATGTAAAGGGACTAAAACAATTCCTGAAATGTCTGGGAGAATAAAAAGGTCTTCACCTGATGCTGAACACACCATAACGTCAGCACCAGGAATGTCTTTGTTGTGGTTAAGATCCAGATGAAATGGTTTAGTTTGCTGAGCTAAGCTCTGTCCTGAGATAGAGTACATGGCAGCAGTGCTTGCATTTTAGTTTGGAGCCCATACACTTCATGAGGTATGGGAAGAGGCCTAAGCACTGCAGCCTCAGGACCTAAGCAGACAGCGCTTTGTGCCATCTTCGAGCCAGGAAGGGGAGGGGTAGCCTCACGCTGGGCGCCCCAACCCCTTCCGGAAAACATCGTCGGAGCGGCCGGCCCTCCGCACAGCCAGCGCTCTGACGATGCACTTCCACTGCAGCGTCCGCACACGCTGCAGCGGAAGAGGCGCCAAAGGTGCGCCAGACGCCTTTTGTGGCGCACCTTCAGCGTCTTGCGGAAGGAGTGCTATTTTAGCGCTCCTTCCTGGGACGCTGCGCCGCGGGGCCAAGGTGTGCAGATACCTCGGCCCCGATCCACAGCTTCCCGGGGCGGCCCCGTGTCGCCCCTCTGCTTAGGCCCTCAGTCTCAGAGGTGCTACAAGATCCCTTTGTATGCTGATACTCTAGACATGGATATGTCTCTGAATTCTAGCCCTAAAGACTGTTTCCTCTTTGCAACTTTCGAACCTAGCTGTAATTCATTCTTATGATGAGTGTATCATGTGGCCACTGGAAAAAGGGACAGTGCTCCAGGTCTTCCTACCATCACATGCTGTGTGGACCCATTTCTAGATATCTACCCATTGGCCTAGTCATCTGCATTGAATAAGCCCATGTCTGAATCACTTTCCACACCAATGTCTTATTTATGTGGTAGCTTAATTGCATAATGTGAGTAAATCGTAAAGGATCCCTGGTTTGCAGCTAGTATAAGGTATAGCTGTGGTTACAGAAAACTAACCATGGTTAAGCAGTAAGCCTGCACAGATCCAAAAAGATTAATATGGTGATTTCTCTGGAAAGTGACTTTTGCATTGGCAAAACATTGACTGACAATACAGAAACATGAAATTGCTTGGCCTAATTCCATGAATGATTAAAATTGTTATTTGCTCTGCTGGGTGACATGGCAGGAATTTGTATATCTTTCAATGATATTTCATGCTTTGGGACTTTGTGGTAGGAAGTTCATTTCAAGCAAAAAATATATCTTAGTGCTGAAAACTTTTTTGCACTGAATATTTTTTTTTTCCACGCAAAAATATTTTTTATACAAAAGTCCACATTTTTACACAAAAGCCTAGGTTTTTGTGCAAATGAATTTATTTTATTTTTGCCAACAAACTCCTAAATTACACACACACACACACACACAGAGTGGTTGACAATTTTCTTGACAAGAAATTATTTTATTTCTTATGCTTTTGCCTTGGCAATCAAGGCAGCTTACAAGTACAAATACAGATTAAATATATACATTTATATATATATATATATATATATATATATATATATATATATATTTATATATATAGATTATATAAAGCCAGTTCTGGTACTTTCTGACATTCAGTTCTATTAGCATGATGCAAATGGCATGTATAGCAGAATGGGAATTGGAGAATGAGGCTGGAGGGCCCCATGAGAATGCAGTGATGCATTCCAGCCAAGTGTGTTGTTATGCTTGTTAGTTTTACAAATTAAGCATGGTTTTGTTGGGAAATTGAACATAAGCCCAATGTTTAAGCGTCAGAAAGTGATGTAAGATCCTTGTTAAGACAAATTGATGGCATTAGTAGCCAAACTAGTTTAATCATGCACCTTTACTGTAAATGACAGTCTCATTTACTCTAAATTATTCATATTTTGATGCTGAGAAGGTAAAGCTTTGACGTCACACCTTCTTCCTTGAAATGTACATGTTCGGTATTTATGTTGTGACTTTACAGCCCCATAAAACCGAGTTCTCTGTAATTATTTGTCTTGGAAAGAGCACCCAGACACTGCAATCCTTCATGTTAGGCAACCCAGGTGCTTTTGGTTTGGGATGTATACCTCATATATCTTTAGACTTAGGGGTTTTATTCAAGCTTCTGCAAAGCTGCTGTTAGCTCAGAGTAGCAAAGAGCAAGCTAGCGGCATGTGACCCTTGTGACTTAAAAAGTCAGTGTCTTTTGTTTTCTGTTTGATTTCTGTACTACAGCAGCAGAGGCATCTTCCAGTAGACAAATTGGAGGTCTTGGCATGAGACAAGCATTAATGAACAAGTGGGAAAGGATAAATGCTGCACGTACACTGACTTGTGTAACAGGGAGTTTATGAAACAGGATTGGTAAAATACATTGTAATTGGGCACATCATGTACTTGGTGAATCACCCAGCTATAGTGTAATAAACATTGCTCCATTCAGGAGAGTTAATTCCCTGTTCTATCTCAAGTGTAGTGAAACACTTAGGATGAGATTTTATTAAGAGCTCACCTACGAGCATGTGTCTTGCACAGAGCTCTTGTGCTTTTTGCATCTCATACATTAGGTTATTTCAAGATACAGATTAAGGATACAGGCAGCTATCCAATTGAGTGATTTAGGATACAGGCACTGATCCAATTGGGTGAGGTCTTCCTTATATGTCTCTTTATAAAAAGCCCAGCACAACACTTGTACCAGTTTAGCAGCTGATGCAGCTTGCTTTGATGTTGTAATTGAAATAAGAGAATTTTTCTGCAGTATGTGAAAACAGTAGGCATATTACTGTAAAATATAAACTTAATTTGTTTTTGAAAAACTTAACATCTGTCTGTGATGGGTTGAGTCACATCAGAATTCCTTGTGTTACTTTTTAGATTCTGGATTATTAAATAAGACCTTTGCTATGGGTCAAGTAGCACCACAGAAGAGACACATGGCTAATGGTGTGGCCCTGGAGTGTAATCGAGGACTGCTCCCCATCAATGGGAGCATTAACAAGGATGTGGTTTCCCCAAAAATTAAAAAAGAAACCCCACAGTCAGAGCCATAGCAAGCAGAACAGGTCTTTGGAGGGGCCCAGATGCAAAGGCATGGACAGAATCAGGACACAAGTTCCAGAGAGGTAGCTCAAGGTCTTAGGAGTTCAAAGGGAGGGTGGCATCAGATATGGGCTAAAGCTGAGCTCGAGAGATGAAAGTGGAATGGGACAGAGCAGGGCATAGCCAGAGACAGAAACCAGCTACTTAAAATCAGTGATCAATGTACCTCTGATGTTGTGAGTGTGTAATGTTGCTCCCAGAGTAGATGTACAGACAGAGTTGGCATCTGGGGTTGTGGCAGGGTTTTGTCTCTGTATTACCATCCACGTTATGCATCTGTTGTAAGCAGGCAGTTGTATATGGGTTGGAGGCTATCTGTAGGCAGAGTTTGTGAGGGCTGTGTTCTCCAGAATTAGTTGTAGCTCACTGATTATGCATTTGAGTAGTCTCAGCTAGGGACTATAGGTGACCAAAATGTTATGTCATTTTGTGTTTTTGATCTGTCTTACAGTATAGGTTGAGTATCCCTTCTCCAAAATGCTTGAGACTACAGTTGCCCCTCCCAATTCATGAGGGATCCTTCCAGACACCCCCCCCCCCCACGAAAATAGTGGCTTGCTAATATTGGAGCCCCATTGAAACGAATGGTGCGTGCATGCAGGGCTGTGTGCAGATGCATGTACCCATTTTAAACATAGGCACTTGTCCCTCCCTGTGAAGAGCAAGACCGCGGACTCGAAGGCCTCAAATGGGGAAGGACAACTGTATAAGTGTTTCGCATTTCAGATTCCCCCCCCCCCCCCAAATTTTGGAATATTGATCTATCAATAATGAAATATTTTGATGGGACCAGATTTAAACACAAAATTCATTTGTTTCATATACATCTTATACACATAGCCTGAAGGTAATTTTATACACAATATTTTAAATAATTTTGTGCATGAAACAAAGTTTGTGTACATTGAACCATCAGAAAGCAAAGGTGCCGTTATCTCAGCCAGCCATGTGGACAATTTTGGATTTTGGATTTCCAGAAAAGGAACATTCAACTTGTAAATGGTTCTTGGGCATTAAACTTGTCAATTTGTTTTATCATCTCCTTATGTGGGTATTTGTTTGAACAATGCTTGTTATAAATCTAAGTGTTTTCAGTCTCTGTCTCATGGATTAGAGCAGATGCAGTTGTATTGGTGGGCTGTAAACAATAGATTTGGTAGTGTGTTCTGGGTGCAAACTAGAGGCAAGTAAGTATGTTTGACAATCATGGGTTTTTATTAGAGAATGGTGCTTAGGAGTCTGTTGTGCAGTTGCACAGTGGTGTCATAAAAGTGAATTTATTGGGTGGGTTTATCCAGGCTCAGGTTGATGGTTGAATGGAAGTTGTTGATATCCTGGCAGAACTGCTCAAGTGATTGCTTTCCATGTGGCTAAATTACAAATATGTCATTAAGAAATCATATGTAGAGGAGAGGTTTTTGGATGTATATGCTGGAGAAGCATTGTTCCAGGTCAGCCATGATGATGTTTGCGTACTGTGGTACCATGCAAGTGCCCATGGCAGTGCCACTAACTTGGAGGTACGTATTATCTCCAAAAGTATAGTTATGAGTAAGTACAAAGTGGCAGATTATGATAGCTAGATCTGCGGTAACCTCATTCAGGATGGTATTTGTGATTTATAGTCCATCCTGGTGTGGGATGCTGGTGTAGAGAGATTCCATATCCATAGTTATGATGATGTTCTCTGGGAAGCTGTGGAAATCAATTGTATCCATCATGTAGCCTGGAGTGTTGTCAGCATATCAACATGGTTAAAGATCCTGATGCCTTGGCTAGCATTTCTTCTCCTCTACACTCAAATGTGGTGTGTGGACCAGGAGTTCTACAGAGATAGCTTCATGCACAGACTCTCAGATTAAAATTAATTCCTCTAAATAATAATAATAATAAAATAGGGGAGTCAGCATGGCTCTCCTTTCTATATGTGTCTAGAATCACACTAGAGGTGCTTGGAAAAGGAGCATGTGTGCCTTTCATTTGAACAAAATCTTTGGTCCTGGGAAAGACCAAAGCTGATCCACAGATATGCCCCAATGAACACTTGAGCTTCAGATTGTATATGGCACAGATAGTGTGCCAGTAATTATTCAACTTCAGTGATAGTGACAGCATTCATACTCTTGATGCAGCACAAGACTTGGTTCTTTCTCGTGCCATATTAAAGTGATAAGAGTGGGGGTCCTCAGAAAAAATATCTGAGGAGGATGTTCAACAAAGTGTGCTCATTTTGGTTGTAATTGTAGCATATTTAGATTTAAGAGATGAACTGTACAGAGCATCAGGGACAAACAAAATGAATGGCTTGAACTTTTGTTTTTCCTGCAAATTAAAGCTACAGCACTTTTTCTTCTTTTGTTACTGGTTCAAATAAGATCTATACCTTGTTGCTTCCATTACACTTGTATTTTTCCCAATGTAGTGCTTTCCAGATGTGTTGGTTGGGAGTGATAGGTACTGTAGTCTAATACATGTAGAAGACATGCTGGGAAAGTCTGCATTAGAAACATTCCTTCTTTTCCTATAAGCCAGTAATTATAGTTGCACTACCAGAATCTTGAAGATAACACAGGATATCTTCTGTTTCGATGAAGGATGGATAAATCGGTCCAATAATTTCCCCCCTCTTTTTATCATTTTTCTATAGTTAGGTTCTTTGTGTGCCATTTCTACATCAACCTGTGATATTTTTTTTTAGTGTGTAAAACTATGCATGAAGAATTATACATTTTTGTGTGTGTTTTTCAAAATGTACATATTTTTGCAAACTAGAAATGTTTCGTATACTTCTCTGTGAAACACATTTTGGGTACATTTGGAAATGGAAAAGCTGCCATTACAAACTGTGAGAAAGCGTGAATATCAACATACAGAAATATTGTTGTTCATGTATGGGTTCAGATAGTACGGTGGGCCCTTGGTGTTCACTGAGGTTTGGTTTGAGGACCTCCCTCTATGGATACCAAAATCTGGATGCTCAAGTTCAATGAAATACAATGGTGTAGAAACATATTGTTCCTTATATAAAATGACAAGAACAAGGTTTGCTTTTTAGAATGTATATATTTTCAAAATATTTTCAAGCTGTGGATGGTTAAATCGGTGGATAAAGAATTTGTGGATATGGAGAGCAGGTGCACAACAGGTGAAGATAACTATTTTCTCACTGAACCCTAGGTTTTGGCAATTTTTGTGTGTTCAGCATATAGAATTTAATGTAATTTATGTGAGAGTCTTGAAAATATCCAGACTTTTTGTGAAGCTTGGAAAGGTGTTGTTAACAAAGGGACTTGGAAGTTATGTGCCTGGATTCAGATAATAGTTTTGCAGAAGCAGGGCAGAGTCCTCTTGGAACAATAGACCAAAATACAGTACAGTCTTTTCATGCTCAACGCATGGATGCATTTGGATGACCTTTTAATATCCAAACACAGCTGTGACAAAGAAAATGGATGCAGGGCAGTTCTGACACTCATATATTTTATTAATGTAAATATGGTGCAATTAATCTCATGCCCACATGGCAGGTGGTGTTTTCATTAAGAAGTGAATAGTCTATGCTATAGGCTGTGGGGAAGGCAGGATAGAGAGGAGATTCAGGTCATTGTGGCATGCTCTTCATAAATGGAAACAAAGAATGGAACCCTTTCTTCCCTCTGTAACCCTAAGAGATGTGTAGCTTTTGTTTCAGAGGTTTTTGTCTTTAAATTTATGTGCGATTTTCTGCTACTTGAATCAACCAGTTCTTTCAGAAGTACAGTTTGTTGTTGTTTTGTGTGTGATAGAGTGACTTGAACAAAATTGTACCTGCGCATGAGAAGTTACATGTTATATAGCCACGAAGCCATAACTCAGATTTTGAACAATATAGCTATGTGTCTCCAAGATATCTGGGATTGCTACTTTTGGCATTTACACACTTGTTTAATTTTCTGACATTTAGAAATGACTACTGTATATACTGTATATTCTATATACTACTGTATATAGAAATTTTAGTCAAAAATTGACACAAAAAAAGAAATCGACTTATCTATGGGTCAAAGTAAGTATTTTACTTTAACTTATAAAAAAAGAAACCATCCCCGGGTGAAAGGCAAGAATGTAATCTGTCCTGGAAGCACTGACCTCCCTCTGCTCTCTCATCCATTCAGTCTTTAGTGCAAGCACATACAGTTATGCCTGCATGAATTTTGTAAGTTCTTTGACATTGTTTTCCTTTGCTTTAGATCCTTTGTTACATGATCCTAAGTTTTACCCTTGACTTATTCACTGGTCATATCAAAATCCATAATTTTGGCCCAAAAGCCTGCCCTTACTTATACATGAGGTCGACTTACAGTCGAGTATATATGGTAAGTTTTGTTAGTTTCCTAATTGAGAATTTACCAGCAAATGCTTGTTTAATTTATATCCCACATTTCTCCAAGTATGGGACCCAAGGAGGGATACGTTAGAAGTTAAACCCAAATACAGTTAAAACAAGAGAGAATACAAAAGTTGAAAAGCAATTAAATAACTGTATTAAAGCATTAATTTAAAATAGATTAAAAGGCAGTTAAAACATAATGCTAACAATACAATGCACTGCAGCTAAAAGACCTTCTGCAACGAGCATTCAAATGTTGAGTTCTTTCCTATTTGACTTTTTTTGAGTAGCACTGTGTGTACTTATGTAAAGGTTTCCACATAGAAAGAAAGAAGCCCTTTTCTCTCATTCTGAGGTACACAGAAGTTGCCATGAACGTTGTTCTGGAATGGATAGATACACATGTTCTGGCCTAGCTCCATGAGTGTCTCTGTGAGGATAAGGTTATAGGAGACTATCTAATTCAGCCAGTTGAGGAGGGTGTGTTTCTGTGGATGATGATTGCTACAGTGGCAGAGGGGGGAGTGACATTTTCATATGACATAGTAATTTCAGGAGCAAAATGTTTTGTTTTTCTTTTAATGTAGGTGGCAAAGGCAGAGTTCTGTGAGATTAATTCTCACTTACTTTTTTTCTTAATATTTCAAAGCAAGCTGGTTGGATAGATAAAGGCTTGGATTTTAGCAGTAAGGCTGCATTAAACCACTAGAATGAATACAACCATACCTCATCAGGAACATAAGGAGGTTTCTGACATGTTGGCTAAAAACTGGAGAGTTTTATTTGCTGTCTTATGTCCCTCAGGGTTATATTCAGAGGTGACTTAATGACTTTGGGCACATCCTATCTCAGAGATAAGCAGACATAATTCACAGCAGTCAGGTCATTCATCCTTTGAGATAGCAAGCAACCACAGGCCATAGTGAACAAGAGATAAATATGCTTGGCCCTCTTTGTCTCCTGCCCTGACCCAGCCATGATTTGAGGTTTGATTATTCAACCATTTGCATTTTTCTGAGTAAAGTGCTTTAACAGCAGACAGTTTTTAAGTGAGTTCATTACTGATTTTCTTTGGGATTTTTCTATGTAATTTGACTGAGAGATGTGCATTTGTGTCTGTTACATAAAGCAATTGAACTTTATTATTATGTAGTAACTGCAGGTGATCTGTGGTGCAGAAAACCTAATTGTGGGAAGAGGGGAATATGCTAACTTCAGCAAGACTACAAAGAAAATGAGGGTTAATAGTAGCACACACAGGTTCTTCCCTTTGTTCATTTGCCAGATTGTTCTTTATTGACTCTCTCTTTTCCCCCTTGTTGATCTCTTCCTTTGTCTACCCATTAAATTTAAACTAGTTTGAATGAGTATGTATTGTGGTTGCCCCAGTGAGTTTCAGGAATTGCAGAGTTCTATGAGGGATCTCAAGCCCTCTTGGACATGCTGCTTGGGCCATTCTGGGAACTGTAGTACAAAAGTAACTTTTCCAGCACTGCTCTTGCAAAACTACTTTGTTGTCTAATTACAAAGTACAGTGAACATAAAAAGCAAACAGCAAAATTCCAAAACATCAACTTTTCATGATTTTGCTGGAAATTTCTAGCTCAGAACTATACTCCTAGAGGACCTTGGTGAAACAGACAGAAGTGAAGCAAATTGTTTGTTCTCTCTCTCTCTCTTTTTTTAATCTACCAAGGATAACATTTGGAACTCAGATCTTTCACACAATTCACTTTTAAAACTTCAATATGAAAAGGATCCATTAAGTGTCATGTGAGAGAGCCAGTGTGGTATAGTGATTTGAGCATTGGACTAGGACACTGGGAGACCAGAATTTGAATCCCAGTTTGGCCATGGAAACCCACTGGGGGCATGTCACAATCTCTCATCCTCAGAGGATGGCAATAGCAAACCCCCCTCTAAAGAAATTTGCCAAGAAAACCCTATGATAGGGTTGCAATAGGGTTGCCATAAGTCAGAAATGACTTGAAGGCAAACAACAGCAAGTATCATGTGCATGGCATCTTCAATTGAGAATTGTCCCTGTGTGTTTAAATGGGTAGCAGACATGTAGTAAACATAGACGTGGCTTGTGGGAAGAAATAATAGCATAAAATGTGATGTAAACAAAACATCGTTTTAAAAAAATTTAAATTTTTATTTCTATACATAAGTTGGTCCAGTAAAATATACTATTTTATGATCCCAACCTGTTTTGTGTTTTTTTTCATTGTGCCTCCTTTGACTGTTTAATCTTCCTTTGGAGAAAGTGCTGGAGAGGGTAGTCCCAGTGTTTTTGGAGGGATGGTGGATGTAACTGTTGGATCTCCCCACTGAGTTTTATCATTTATTTATTTATTTATTTATTTATTTATTTATTTTAATATGTCATCTTTCTTCCTGATAGAGACCCAAGACAGCTCACAAATGAAACAGTTTATTTTTACAATAAACTTTAAAATAAAAATTTAAAAACAATAAAATTGGATAGTATCCTTCTGTCTCACCTGCCTTTGCTAGGATTTGTTGGGGTTAGAAGCTACAGTTATAAGTGCTATAGTTGTTCTGGGCTTTCTTTGTTATTATCCCTAGAAAATAGTATTCCAGTCCACGTCCTCTGCATATCTTAGATTATTGATGTTCCTTCCTCCTATTTTCCACTCCTCCTCCTTTTCCAAGCCCACTCTTCGTAGGCCTACTTTTAGCTTGTTATTTCTTCCACTTTTAATTGGTATTTTATATTGCTGTTCATTTTATATTGTTATTATTTTTAGTTTGCTTTCTTTTTATGATTGGCAGGGGGGTTGGGGTAGGGGGTTATTTAGAAATGTGGTTTTTAATTGTATATTATATTTTATTGTTATTCTTACTTGTTGTAACCTGCCTCGATCCGCTGACCCCTTTGCCAATTGGAAACCATTCTGTTTCTCCGTGTTCTGTTCTAACCATTGCCTCTTGTCCTGAGTACAGATTCCTCATCAGGACTATCAGATGTGTTGGCACTCCATGTCTTTAAGGGTGTTCCACAGCCTTTTATGATCTATGCCAGGGGTAGGCAACCTTTCCCCTTTAAGGGCCGAGGGACTTCAGCTCCCAGAAGCCTCAGCCATGTTGGTCAATAGTCCTATGTTGGCCAATAGCTCCTGGGATTCTGGGAGTTGAAGTCCCTCGGCCCTTAAAGGGGAAAGGTTGCCTACCCCTGATCTATGCAATTGAAGGCTTTGCTATAGTCTATAAAGCACATGCTGATTTTCCTTTGGAAATCCTCGGTGCTCTCCATTAGCCATTGTATGTTTGCAATGTGCTCCCTAGTGCCTCTTCCTCTTCTGAACCCCGCTTGGACTTATGGGATTCTTCTCTCCATGTATGGTAGGAGTCTATGTTGCAGAATTTTGAGCATGATTTTGCTTGCATGGGAGATTAGCACTATAGTTGCAGCTGTCTTTTGTGTCTCCTTTCTTGTGGATGGGGATGTAAATTGATCATTTCCAGTCTGACTCAAGGGTGGTTAATAGCAGCAACAACCATGTCCTCAAGCTTGTGGGGTGCTGTAGGGTTCCATCTTAGCCTCAACAATCTTAAAGTATTCAAATGAACCCACTGGCAGAAGCCCTCCAGACGTCTGTGCTGTGTTTGCATAAATAAACTGATGACAAGCAGATCTACCTCTTAATTTCTGCATACAAATCCCAAAGTGGAAATCTTGCCCAGATGAAGTTTGAGGATGTATGAAGGACAACAGTCTTAAAGTTAATCCAGATGAGGTGATGGTACTGCGGGATGGAGATAGTACTGTAAACTGTCATTTATCTGAATAAGGAAGTTAATATGGTTCTGGGTGGTAGAACTCAAAAGACGCGGACATGTTAGTCTGGAAAATCACTATGCAAAGTGATCCTGTAGCACCTTTGAGACTCACTGAAAGAAAGAAGCTACTGGCATGAGCTTTCATAAACTTGAGCCTACTTCCACCTCATGCATCTGAGGAAGTAGGCTCAAGTCCACAAAAGTTCATGCGTTGGTTCTGGATGGAATTACCAGTCCACTAGAATAAAAAATGCAGTCTGTTAGCCACAGTCTAGAAAAGAAAAATATGGCAGCAGTGCTCTGGATTGCCTTCAGCTAGTTCAGGCTTGTTATGAGTCTTATCTCGAATGGCAGGGCCTGACCCCATTTATGCATTGTCTCCAAACTACATTTCTGCAACATGGTCCATGTTGTGATGTCTCTGAAGATAGGTTATACATTTTTGTTTGTGCAAAATACAGCTGTGTAGTTGCTAATGGGGATAGAAAATCTGAACATGTGATGTCATGTTTGCACTAGTTACCAATAGGTTTTGGGGCCTAATTAAAATTGCTGGTGTTTGTTAAGACTTCAAAACAGCTCTTCTCAACCTGGTGTCTCATTGCAGCAAGGAAGTTGTAGTTCAGTGCCTCTGGAGGGTTCCAGGTTAACACTACCCTAAATACTTTGGAACTAGGTTACTTTAATGACCTCTTCTATACCCTTATGCCATTCCCTATGATCTTCATCAGAGCTCTGCTCATTTGCTTGCTGGTGAAACTGGGTAGGTTGTTGAGCACACAAAGCAATGCCTTCACAGTGCCTTTACAGTTGTGGAACTCTCTTCCAGTTAATATTCATTTCATCATTTCAGTTTTTGGTTTCTAGAAAGCCTTTAAAATTTATAGTTCTACTGTTGCATATCTATAAGTGAATTTTTAGTGTCCAAAGCAGTTTTTGTCATACATCTATTTAGCTGTGCTCACTTTATGGTTATATATCCTACTTAATATTCCAGAGATTACTTTTAATGTAAGAGAGTATTGCACCATCTGAAAGCATACTGTTTTTCACAGTGCAATCCTATACAATATTATAAAATACATTACTGTATATAGTGGGCCCTTGGTATCTGCTGGGGTATGGCTACAGGACCTCATGTGGATACCAAAATCCATGGATACTCAAGTCTCATTATATACAGTGGCATAATAAAATGATGTATATTATATATATTAGCAAAATCAAGGTTTGCTTTTCAGAATTTTTGTGAATATTTTCAAGTTGTAGATCAGGGACAGGCAACCTTTTTGAGACCTGGGCCGGTCTCCCGTAGCCCAGGTCTCGGCTGGGCCAAGGTGGGGGGGGGGATGGCGGCGCGCGCGTGCACCCTCCGCCACCGTGCACGACCCCCCGCGCACGCCGCGGCCTTTGTTGCTGGGGGGCCGGGGGGGGAGGGGGCAGGAAATGGTGCGGGGGCCGGATTCCCTCAGTGGCTACGGGCCTCCTGGAAGCCCGTCGCCACTGAGGGTCCCCCTTGGGAGGCCTCCCTCGGTGGCGACGGGCCTCCTGGAAGCCCGTCGCCACCGAGGGTCCCCCTTGGGAGGATTCCCTCGGCGGGGACGGGCCTCTTCAGGGCGCCGCGACCGCCATTTTGGTCTCCAAAATGGCGGTCGCAATGCGTTTGCGCATGCGCAGTAATCCTGCGCATGCGCAAACACATTGTGGCCGCCATTTTGGGGACCAAAATGGCGACCGCGTTGCGCGCGGCCGGGCGGCGGCCAAACCGGGTGGCGGCGGCGGCGGCAGCGGCGGCAGGGGTCCGCCTGGGCCCGTAAGTCCGGCGACCTGGGCCGGAAATGGCCCGCGGGCCGTAGGTTGCCAACCCCTACTGTAGATGGTTGAATCTGTGGATAGAGAATGTATGGTGGATACATAGGGCCAGCTGTACAATACTATATCAGAATACAGTTGGCCCTCTATATTTGTAGCTTTGACTTTAGTGAATTTCATTATTTGTAGATTTGATTAATATGTTCTCTCTAGGAGTCTAGGTCCTCTATTGCAACTCTGCTGGAAGATGATCATAGAGATAGAGATTACATAGAGATTACCAGAGAAAACACTTCTCTAGGCATTTGCAGGTCCTCCAGTGTGATTCTGTGGTCAACTTCTGACAGGTTGCACTGGAGGACCTAAAGATTTCTAGAGAGGTGTTCTCGCAAGTAAAAATAGTAGCATTTTTCCATTTGTGTTCCCCCCCCCCACTTTCACAGGAATCCTGTGCCCCTAACCCCAGCGAATGTGGAGGGCCCATTGTACAGTACTTCCCATAGAGTTCAGTGGGTCTTACTTCTAAGGAAGTGTGTATAGAATAGAAATCTGAATGAAATATATATTAGCACTACACACTTTTGTATAGATGTCTCTTTATTGCTCTCTTGCAACAGTTCATAAAAAGGATTTTACCTTGCACAAAAAGTATTGAAGTGGAAAATTCAGTGGGGTTTTGAGGTGCCAAAACCACCGTGAAGCATTTTTATCTTACTTGTTTGCATACAGAAGGAAAGAAAGAACAAAGCTTGGGCCTTGCCATGGAGTAGAAGCCCCTGTTCTCTGTGGTGTACTTCTCTATTTCTGGTATGGTTTTAGTATGCAACAGGTGGGAAGTTCTGTGATAACGGGGTGAGTTTTTTTCTTCCTTTAATTGCTAGGACTATTTTTGCTTTGACTCAGCAGTTCTGAAAAGTACAAACTGTGCTTCCATATCCACACACACACACACAAAAAGGAGAAGTTAAAATGATGGAGATGATAAAAGCAAATATCCTCCCTTTCAAAAGGGCATTAGCAGGTGGTGGAAGCACAATCTTTCTTAGGTTTTGTTTGTTTGTTTGCTTGTTTGATAAAACAGGGCCTTCTGTTAGCAAAAGGTATTCTGAAATCTTTAAAGCCCTCTCCATCATTTCCTGAAGAAGTGCTGAAAAAATCATGCCAAGTGGGAAACAAATGAAAATATTTTCTGTGGCCATCACCCATAACAAGAAGAAGAAAAAGAAAGGGGGGGGGGGAGAGAGAGAGAGAGAGAGAAAAACCCAACATCTTGAAAAAGTCAAGAAGGAACTTTTCAAATGTTTTGGATGACAACTCCCATAATGCCTGATAATGGGCAAGACTGGCTGGGGTTTAGGGGCATTTTCATCCAAAAACATCTGACAGGCTGGCAACCCCATTACTAGTGCAGAGGCATTATAAGCAGCAGTCAGTTCTGCAGATATTTCAAGTGGAACTAGATATCTTACTATTAGTAATATAAAAAGTGCTGGATAGCACTGTGTCAAAACAGTCTTCCTAGAGCATAACCAAGGATGCATCTACCCAGAGTCCAAGAGTTTACAGTGCTTAAATCACACTTGGGTACATCTAATATCACACTGGGGCTTTGGTTAATCAAGCTGGTGCTGGTTTCGAGGAGAACCATGACACATGTTTGTTTCCCCCCCAAATTAAAGTAGTATAACTATTTGCTTTTAATTAGCAACCTCCCATCATGGTACAGCTACACTGTGTTAATTTTTTCCCCATTTTATTTTTATCATAAAAGGGTTTTTAATACATTCTTAAAAAATATAGATAATAACTACCTTAGTCATATTATATTGATCCTGTTTACAGTTATACATCACTTCCTTTAGTTCGAACACAGTGAGTACACTTTGTAAATTTATCTGATTAATCTATCCATCTGAAATGATACATGTAAAGCATTCTTACTAATAAAACAATACCAATCACATATTTATCATTCTCCTGGATCATATATTCCACCTTTCTTTTATATATTCCTCTATTGGAGCCCATTCCTCATTCACCAAATCTAAATTCTTGTTATTTAATAATTTCGTTAATTTGTCCATTTCTTTCATTTCTAGTAATTTTGAAAGCCATTCATCTATCACTGGTGTATCCTGCTGTTTCCATTTTTACACTGTGTTACTTTATACTTGTAACTTAATGCAGGATAACATCACTCATTTTGCAATTTAACAATTATTTTTTGCTATTTTTTGAGTTTTGGTGGTTTGGCCCCACTAAATGGTGGAGGAGGAATGTTACATGGTTCAAGCGCTGGCTCTTGTAGTGACTCATGTAGCTGCTTTTTGCTCTGTAGTGCATGTTGAAGTGCCAAGGTGGAGATGAAGACATTGCTTTTTGTACCATAAGCCATTGATTTATAGGCCTGAATCCTATAGGTTAGTTCAGCTAGATGGACTCATTTTAATCACTTGTTAAATGACAACTTAATACTGGTGTAAATTCCTCTTTTTTTCTCCAGTGGGTCTGTTCTGGTTGGGGCTACCAGCAAGATTGAGGCCATAGAATTCAGATTTTTTTTTTAAAAAGGCAACTGATAGTTATTTTAGTTACTTCTGAGATTGTAACTAGGGGAATTGGAACAAAAATGGTAACTACTTTTGAAAATAAATTCCCATGTTCTTCCCCATCTTCCCTATGCACAATGGCAACAGTAAATGAACAGGAGCTAGATGACACAAAGTCTCCCTCTGCCTTTCTCCTGTCCTTCTCCCCAGTGCTGAGGACTAGTCCATCTTTCCCATGTGTTGATGATATTTGAGCAGGGGTCAGCAACTTTTTTGGGGGTGGGGCCGGTCCCCCTGTCCCCTGATGCCCCCCAGGCCGCGGCAGTGCGCGCATTACCAGGAAGGCTGCCTCAACTGCACTGGGATTCCAAAATGGCTCCCAGAGTCTCGCGCAAGGAGGAGGAGGTGGCGGCGGCGGCAGGATCAGGCAGGGGCCAGTCAAAAGGCCTCTGTGGGCTGCACCCGGCCTGCGAGCCTTAGGTTGCCGGCCCCTGTATTTGAGTGTATTTACGCTACACAGTTATAATGATCTGATACCACTTTAACTGTGGAATCCTGAGATCTGTGGCCTGTGAGTTGTTCCTTGATTGAAAGCTTTGTGTTGGGGATTCAAGTTTCCTAAGGCTTCAGCCTTTGTTAAGGAAACAGAAATTTCAAAATATCAAAAATATCAAAGCTAAACCTGTTAGGGTCTAGCTTTAAATTAGCAGAAACTGATTCAAAGACAACACAAATAGCTTGTAGCTTTAAAAACAAAACTTTACTAATGTCTTGAATCTACATATGCATAGAAGCTACATCCTAACTAGCTAATGAATAGTTCAGGTAAAAGAAGAAATCTTTATCTCACCATCTTTCTGACAAAAGTTGAGAGAGTAGGGAAATGGGAGACCTGGAGAGAAGCAGGAGAATTCTCATTGTGTGAGAAAACACCCTAAAGGAAGTAAGATGAATCACATAATTTGTTTACCAAGTTACAAAGGTATTTCTTGCCCCTGTGATTCAGCAGGACCATATGGGATGTTTTTAAAGAGGGTAGACAGAGGAGTTTGCATGCAGGAAAATCCTATCTATCTGAGGAGGAGGAGAGAGAATGCAAAGATTTTCCAACACTTTGCTACTGTAGTTAATTGGAGCAGACGGGTTGCTCTCTGGAAGGGACCTCACGACACGACAAGTCCCAGGATTGCCATGGCAGAGAAAAGTGGAGACAAGAGTGCAGCAATCTTGTGGTTTAGATCACTCTCTTGTGGTGTTCTTAAGGGCTCCAGCAGCAACAAGCCCATGCATGGAGATGAGGACAGAGATTCATGGTACCTCTACAGTAACTCTACACTGTAGAAATGTGACAACTCTTTAAATCAGGCACAGGCAACCTTTTTGAGACCTGGGCCAGTCTCCCGTTGCCCAGGTCTTGGCTGGGCCGGGGGGGGGGAATGGTGCGCGCGCACCCTCCGCCGCCGCGCGCGACCCCCCCCATGGCCGCCACGGCACATGTGCCGCCACCATTTTGGTAGTCCAAATCGCGGCCATGACGCGTTTTGCGCATGCGCAAAACGCGTCACAGCTGCGATTTGGACTACCAAAATGGCGGCCGTGGCATGCGCCATGGCGGCTGCGGCCGCGAGCGCTATGGCGGCAGCACGGGTGGGGGGTCATGCGCGGAGGAGGAGGGTACCCTCCTCCGCAGCGCGTGACCCCCCCCCGCACACGCGGCCGCTACCGCAGTGCTCGCGGCCGCAGCCACCACGATCGCATGCCGCGGCTGCCATTTTGGTAGTCCAAACGGCGGCCGCGACACGTTCGTGCATGCACAAGAGTATTGCGCATGTGCAAACGTGTCATGGCCGCCATTTTGACATCCAAAATGGCGGCCGCAGCAAGCACGGCCAAAAATGCGCCTGGACGGCGGCGCGTGGCAGCGACGGCGGCAACCGACGGCCTGGACCAGTAAGTCCGGGGAATGGGGCCTTTTCCGGACCCCGGGCCGTAGGTTGCCGACCCCTGCTTTAAATGCTGTATCTTCATCCGATGGAATCCTGAGATTGGAGATTTACATGGTCTTTAGCCTTCTCTCCCAAAGAGTGCTGGCGCCTCACAAAACTAAACCCAGGATTCTTTAGGTTGGAGTCATGGCAGTTCAAGTAGTGTCAAACTGCATTATTTCTACAGGGCAGATGCACCCTCAGTCTCTTTTTCTACTCTCGTGAGCTTGCTGTTCCTGCTGCTTCTCCTCTTCCCTTCCCCCCAATTTGGAACAGCAGAAGACCTCTGCTCTGTATTGCAGTTGCACAAGGCCAGTATCTTATTTTACTGTCAGCTAAAAGCTGCACAGAAAAGATTATTGGGAAATCTTGCTGACTGGTGTTTTTTCTTTTTCTTTTTTAGAAGCAAAGACTCATCTCTGATAACTTTTTGTGAAGGTTCCGTTTTTCCAAGTTGTTTTACATTTTTCCTGTGTCACAAACTTTGAGCTGTGTTTACTCAGACTTTTTTTTAGATGTCATCCTTCTCATATTTGTGACTTCTTTTGATGGCCCTTGTCCCTTGCAGTCTAGAAACAGTAAAGACATAGCTGACAGCACCAAAGATTTTACTCTCCCACCACTCCCACTTTGTTTAGCCTACACAACAACCTACAGATTTAGTTTGCTTTAACCATTTCTTGAAGCTCACTGAATGGCTGTCTCAATCCATAAAACTCCAAATCAGTATTTCAACCCCACCACTTCTTTCTTACTTCCTTTTATACAGTAAGAGACTTGTCACACTTGGCTGATTCTGACCAGATCATTCATATTTTACAAGCTAAACTTTATGAAAGCATGGTGAGATGAAAGCTAGTACTGTAAGAAATCACTACCATTCCTGTTTAGATATACAAAATGACAGGTAGGAAACACACCACATATGTGGAAAAAGTTCTCTGGACCAATGGGACCAAAAATGGGACTAATGGGACTAGAAAAAAGTTCTATGTGGCATAATGCCAACAGTACTCTTTGCCTTGAAAGCACAACCCCAATAAACAAAACACTGTGCCCATAGGTAGCATTGACCATAGGGGAATATCATATTATGGGGATGCTTTTCATCAGCAAGGACTGATTCAGATTGGGGTCTAGATGGATGGAGCCCAGTAGAGGGCAATTCTAGAGGAAAACTCGTAGAATACAAAGAACCTGGCACTGAGGCAGGGGTTCACCTTCCAGCAAGACAATGATCCTATAAACACTGCCACAGTAACACTGGAGTAATTGAAAAAGAAGAACTTCAGGGTGTTAAGGTGGCCCAGTCAAAATCCAGATCTCTGATTCAGAATCTGTAGCAAGACTTAAAAGTAACCATTTGCCAACAATCCCCATCTAAATTGAGAGTTGGAGCAATTTTGCCAAAAAGAATCGACAAAAATTACAGGATCCAGATATCCAAAGCTGACAGAGACTTACCCCAAATTCACAGCTGTAACTGCTGCCAAAGGTCTTTGTACCAAGTATTCACTCAGGGAGGAAATATATCTGCAGCCAACAAGTTCCAGTTCGTTTATGTTTACTTTACTTTTGTGTTAACATGAAGCCCTGCTATGTCGGCCTAACTGGTATAACTGTTTCTTTGAATAACATGTAATCAATTTCTATGCCTTTTTGAAGAATTCTCTGGATGTACAGCTTCTGATATGTCAAGCATCATCATGTTTATAAGCAAAGCAGCATTCTTCTCTTTCAGAGAACAGTCTCAAAAACATACCTACTGTATGTACCCAAGTAAAAGTCTAGAATTTTTAGACAAAAATTGACCACCACCCCCCCCCAAAAAAAACTGGGTCAACTTATCCATGGATAAATGTAAGTACTGTAGCACTGCCCATGTCTGGTCACAGCCACCATTTACTGTAGTTTCCTCCTCATCCATCCAAGGTGAGCACAAACAGTTATGCCTGCTGAAATTTTATAAGTTCTTTGGCATTGTTTTCATTTGCCTCAACCTTTATATACTTTGTTACATGCCTCTAAGCTTTACCCTCACCTTATCCACAGGTCATAATCAAAATCCATCATTTTGGCCCCCAAGCCTGCCCTTCACTTATACATGAGGTCGAATTATAGTTGAGTATGTATGGTAATTTTTGTATGAAACATTTAGCAAGGAGATATTCAAATAGGGCTGTCTTAAAAGGGGAAAAAATTCTTTCATTTTCCTGTTGCTGCAACTTTACCTTTAGGTCTCTTTAGAATGGAGCTTTTTACTAATTTATACTAATTATTCCAGCCAATTATACTAACCAGCCTATATTTTAATAGGTCACCAGTGACCATGTTTTGTTTCACCCTGCACAGTTTCAGGAGGTTGATACTACTATAATTGCCATGTCTGTGCCCTGTGAAATCCTGGAATTTGTAGTTTAGGGAGGCACCAGAGCTCTCTGGCCGTGCATTCTAAACATTTCATGAAACTACAGTTCCCAGAATTCCATAGGATGCAGCAATGGGACTTAAAGTGGTATCAGATGATATAATTGTGTAGTATGAAAGAGACTCGTGACTATCTTTAGGACATACCACCAAATAAAGACAATTATTGATTGTAAATTTTGTTATTAACTGTATATTTTGTAATGAATATTGCAGCAATGCTTTCATTTGCAATCTCTTGCTCTTTTTATTCCCATTCTTATTCCTTTGAAAGGAACTGAAGTAGAAATCAACAATTCAGGAAAATATGGTGCAATTTTTATTTCTAATACATGTAAACCCCATCTCTATGCAATTGTCAGGAGCAATGCTGAAAAACAAAAAAGTGCTGCCGAAAAAAATAGATTTGAAACAAATGCTAATAATAAATATAAGCTTACCTTTATTTTTCCAGCCCACCAAAAAGTTTCCAGCCGCATGTTTTTAAAAAAAGCATAACTGAGTGTGGGCATGGTGAGTTAGAACAGAAAGACAACGTCTTAGATTTTTGTTTCACTTCCTGCTTACCAGTTTTGAAATACTTGAGCAGCCATGGGGGGCCGGCAAGGCAGGCAATATTAATTGTGAGCCTCTATCTGTAGGTATACCTCAGTTAATGAAGTAGATGTGTCCTGGACACAACCTCTTTGGCAGAAAAGTGGGTACCAAAGGCAGAAATAACATGGAAAGATGAGGAAGAGGTTCCTGCACCATGAAAAGGAGAGCAGTTCAATATGTTTCACCACAATTTTTATTCAGAACTAACTATGTACACATGTGAAATAAGACAATCAGGGCAGGTCACCTTTACATAAGCAAACAAAAACATTTTGAACCTTCTGGAGACCACTGGAAGGCTTTTTCCAAAATTCATCCAAGGATAATTTTTTTTTGATCTTTCACAAGCTTCCACTTTTCTTGTGATTTCCTTTTTGGTGGCCATAATTAAAGATTAATCCTGTTTTGTTAATCTTCTGGGGGTAGACTTTTTTCTGTTTTGCTTTTCATGCATGCTCAGTAAGGGTTTCCAGAGACAGCTATGAATTACTTTGCCTCTTGTAGGCCGGCACACACTCTAAAATGAGATTGACTGGGGAGAACATCATTCTTTCCCACCTCAAGCTTTATTGCACTGTTTACGCTGCAGCAACCCAGCAACTGTAAGTCTATGCTTCTTCACTACTCCTTCATCACTTTCTTCTTGTTAACTGCCATCAAGTTGAATTCAATTTATGGTGACCCTATGAATGAGAAACCTGCAAGTTACCCTATTATCAATGGCACTGCTCCGATGTTGCAGACTCAGGGCTTCCTTGATTGAGTCTATCCATCAGGACTTGTCTTTTCCTACTGCTTTCTACATTACCAAGCATTATTGTCTCTTTTAGTGAGTCATATCTTTTCATGATATGGCCAAAGTTCAATGGTCTCAATTTAGACATTTCATCTTCTAGGGAGATTAGAAGGTAGAAACTAACAGTAAAAATAGTGTTATTTTTTATCACATTTTTACCCAATGTTATTTTTCTTTAATCTTGTTTTACTCCACAGTGGACTCTCTTCCCTGTTCCTGATAGTTGTTTTGCTTTTCTATTATCCCCTTCCTATTTTCTATTTAAATGTAACACACACCCCTCTCCTCCCTACAACTGTATTTCATTTTCCCCTTTTCTTCCCTTCATCCCCTTTATTTCTACTTCATCTCTGCTTTCTTCCAATATCTCACCTTTACTGCTGTTGATGATATCACACAAGGTTTATACTTTCTGTGGTGTTCACATATATGTGGTAGTGAATCCAGTTGCAATTGCATATGCAGTCATTGCCACTTCTGCTAAGTGTAGTTTGTTTAGTTACCTCTTCTATTTTGGCTCTCGTTACTGCCCTGTTTGTTTACTACTCCAGTTTATTGTCTTATTATATTTTTCTTGTAATGTTTTATTCTGGCATGTTTTACTGGATATATGATTTAATACTTTTTAAGGGGTGGGTGGGCTTTGGGGATTTTTAGATTGTATTTTAGGATTAATGACATTTGTATGGAATTTTAATTGTTGTAAACTGCCTTGATTGTTTGACAGAGGGGCGGGGTATAGATAATTTATTATTATTATTATTATTATTATTATTATTATTATTACTTCTACAATACAGATCTTTCCCAACATGTCTGTATTTTGAATATTTTCAAAATCTCAAATATTCCCCAATGAAAGTGGTTGGGAAGCAGCCCTGAGGAAGTCCCTGAAGTAGGCTGCGGTACAGTAGTAGCCTCAGAACTACAACATGTTGGCAAAACCTCACCCTGCAATCTTGCTTGGATACGAATTCCAGGACAAGGAAGAGTGACATAGAGCAGGCATTCTCCTATATCTGTTTGTGAGAGTTGTCTGCAGAATTAGTGGCAACTCATCAACAGGCTGGGCTCTGTGGCTCCTATGCCTCAAGGATGACAGTGTGGCGATTACTGGAAGCTGGAATTGATGTCATCCACGGGTGCTGGATGGCAGTTTGATGAGCCCGCAGTGGGAAAAGGGGGCAAGGCTGAAATATAGCATGAGCAGGGTGATGAGGCAGCAAGCCAAGATAAGGGATAAGAAGAGCCCCTAGGAGAGAGCAGCTGGCAAAGGGAAGTGAAAAGAGCATGGAGCACTGTATGGGCTTGGCTGTAGAGATGCCAACCAGGATAAGGTAGTCTTAGTAACTTGACTTATGAGCAGAAGAAGTGTGGACAGAACAAAAGGACATACCTAGACTGAGGCAATCCCTAAGCCCCTATATGTACCTGTATAGAACAGTAGAAAAATCAAGGCTGAGAGAGCACATTGAAGTGTACTAACACATTGCAAGGACTTTAAAAAAGAAAGAAGAGTGAAAAATTATTATACAAAATGCATTGTCAGTCAGAACCAAAGAAATTTCTCATGGAAAGCAGTTACAACTTGGAAAGAGATTATTTAACATGGAGTGCAAGTGGTTGGGCAGCCCTAAAGAATCCCATCCTTAAATTTGGGAGAGGTTGAGATTGGTAGAGAGATTTAGGCAGACTATGAGTACAAATTCAAGTTCTATATAGAGGAAGTAATTACAACATGATTAAGGATTTCAGCAGAGGCGAAGTAAGTTATGGACCAGTTCTGGCAATGTTTCACAGCTGCTGAAAGGTTGACAATTACAGAGCAGTAAGATGGATGGTTTGGGGATCAAGGATTAGTGCTAGGTTTCAGCAAAGAAAATTAAGGCTGAAGTAAGGATAATTCTAATAGATACAGAGACATGGAGAACAACTTGCTATTGGTTTGGAGGATTTTATGTAGTTGCTGAACCTTTCATTTACAGGATGTTAGGGTGTAGCTTGAAGCTGGCAAGCAAATTGGTAGGAAATGGGATGGATCAGAGAGTGAGTCAACTTGCTCCTAGAACCGGGAGTCATCCACCTACAGAGTAAGCAATTAAAACTTTTTTTCCCTCCAAGAACCTGCCAAAAGAAGAAGTCTCACTATTTCTGCAGGGTTTCCAGAGGTAGTAGCTTCATTACAATGTTGCCTTTTCATATTCCCAAGCAAGCCTATTAGATCTACACAGCAGTTTGTTCAACTTTTATTCCTATTTGTGCACATATTTTCCCATAGTGAATTCAGTCCATTCTTTTTTCCCCATTGAGATTCACTGATCATTAACTGGTGTGAATCAAATGGAGTTAGGCTGCCTGCCAGAAGGTTGAATCACTATGGATTCTGTAGTCTTGCTGTCTTATAAAAGCAAGAAACATGGACACTGCCAACAAGTTCTAGTCCTGGGTCTTGCCACTCATAGGATCATTTCAGATAACCTAATTCCACTTGATGCATACTTGTAAACAACTGCAAAAAACCCCCAAAACTGAAATGTTATTTGCGGAATAAAATGTGTTTATTAAGTAACACACACACACACTATTTCTGTATTAACAACATGGTAGACTTTATTGAGTGATCATTCTCTTCTTAAGAAATGGAATACAGGATGATTCAGTGTCCAAAGTATGACCTTTGTTTGACTTTCTTTTTTTGTCACATATGACCTCATTCTCATCCAGCATAAATATATTCTCCTGTTGAAAGCAGTATTTCAAAATGTGCTAAGTGCTGAAAACAGTTGTCATTAACTTGGTCATGGGTGGAGATGACAGAGGTTTGGCTGTTCCAGAAGTCTGCTGAGCTGTAGCATCTTCTTTCCCATTTCTATGTCTTTCTATTTTTCTTGTCTGTGTAAAGTGGCTGTAATGCCTTTGAAGGTCAAGCATGGAAAAAATGATTTTTGTACTCTAGTTTTTCCAAAAAGAAAACAAAATGCAAGTATTTTCAAAGCCCTAGAAAAGAGAGGTTTGAGCACAAGTGTGTACTGTGACAGGGCTGAGTGGGTTGATTGGTAACATTTTCTTGCTGCTGTCTGTGTTTTCATCACCAAATATTCATGAAGAAAGGAAAGAAAAAAAGACACGAGCTTTCATATAATTACTCTTAACCTCCACCTACACAATTAGTTTCATTTTTGGCTTGAATATAGAACTACTATAATTTAGCTTGTATAACTCTGTTAAATGATTTATAAATGACCATATAATGTGCTGCTGTAAATACATCTGTTGTTTAGGTAGGTTGTATAATCAGTTCTTCCATTTCTAGCCATAGTATTGCTGACATTAATGTGCTTAAATGGGTTACTATCTTCCAATTCCACCAAATTTACAATTTGCAGTTCCTACCTAACCTTTAAGTTGGCTTGAAGGCACCTGACACAACAATTCCCAAGATATATGTATCTTGCTTACAGATTGTTTTTAATATCTCCCATCTAAATGCTGTATGTTTTGTCCTCCCAAAATCATCAGTGGTGTTGATCCTTCCTACAGGATGTGCTACCAGCCACCACCCTTAATTTGTCACCCAGAAAGGAGTTGTAGAACTCAGATATCTTGGCAAGCCTGAGTTACTTAATGTCAGTCTTGCTATTCCTTGCACTGTAATGTGCGTAATAATAGGCTCTGTTATGATGTAGTGTTTCTTGTTAGTATAGGTTATGAGGCCTGGGCATAATTAAGGGGTGGCAAATCACCTTAATTTTCATCTTGCATTTTTGTTTCCTCCAAGCATGCATGTCCTGTCATTTAGCACAAGGTTGCCCTTCTTACAAGAGAGGCTTCATCATGGGATTACGAAGAACAAGAGGGTGTGACAATCCCATTAATATGGAGCTTCACTTAGTCAGTGACTGGCTAAATTTCATTGGTAAACTAAAATGTGTGATATTATGAATGTGTATGTATAGATGACCTAGAGATTAAAACAGGGCCTTGTTTTTGTAGATTCAGGACATGCTGCTAACATTGCTGTGTGGCAGGGATGGGCAAATGCCACAGTTGTGAAGGCTATTTTTCACCTCTGTGGACTAAGAAGGTGGTTTTAATTCTAGGGTTCTGTCCTGGTTGTCGGGGGGGGGGGAGTTGTCAGGCAAAGTGCCATTCCTGGGATTCAAGGAGCAGTGAATAGGTATTTGATGCCTTTTTATTAGTTTTGGAATTAGTCCCCCCATTCCCTGATCGGGGAGGGACGCAAGAGCCTTTCCTCAAGGCAACTTTTCCCGAGGGCAGTCCTCCAGATGTGTCGGACTAACGCTTCCATCATCATTTGCAAATGGTCCTGCGGACTATGGATAATGGGAGTTATCCAGTTAATCTGGTGGGGGCATCAGGTTGGAGAAAGTTGGTATAATATAGCCCACATCCTTCATTATGTGGACTGTATATATTTACTATTTCATAAATGGTTATATTCTTTAATTCCTAGTCTCAGTGAAAAGGTCTGGTTTACTCTGGGTTGGAAACCAGAAGCCTCTGGGCAGGGCTTCCGGTGGTGAAGGGAAAGACCATTGCAGCGCATAATTGCATATATGTTTCCTCTGAATGAGTTCCCACTGAAGCCTGTGGGATTTGGTCTGGAGTAAATTTGCTTGAAATTACAGTCAGTACCCTGCATAACTAAAAGAAAAATCCAATTTATTTTTTGTATGTGCCAACAATGTACATATATACTAAAGGTCTTTGTATTTCAGGGGAGCATTTTTAAAAAAACAATGTAGCATATGGTATTTTGAGAGCTAGTGTGGTGTAATAGTTTGAGTGCTGGACTATGACTCTGGAAGACCAGGATTCTTATCCCCACTTGGCCATGGAAAAGCACTGGGTGACCTTGATCAACTCATACTCTCTCAACCTCAGAGGAAATCAGTGGCAAATTCCCTCTGGACAAATCTTGCCTTGAAAGATGAAACAAGGCCTACAGAGCCCAGAAGGAGAACACTGAAGCACACCTTTTGTCTGCCATAATACTTCTCCCCCTCAGCAAGCTGAAAGCCTTGGAGCATATGCAGAGAGGAGTAAGCCCTTCCAAATGCCAGAATCCTCTCTCCAGAGTTTTAATAAAGATGAATAGATCCATTCTGCAAAACTGTGTGCATATGTACCTTCAAGCTGCCTGTCAACTTAGAGGCTCTACAGACAGCCCCTAAGGGGCTGCTCCGTACCGCCCCTGGGAGTGTCGGATCGGGGACACAGCAACCACATGCTGCAGCCCTGATCTGGCACTTTGCCACTCCAAAAAGGGCTGGCAAATGCCACTCCTTTTTGGAGGGGCAAAAAGCTGCCCTTGCCACCGTGGCGGCTTTTCTGTGCTCCTTTGGTGCAGCATGTCTAAATGCTGTGCCAAGGGAGTGCCCTGACACCACCTGCCATCTGTTTGGGCAGGCGGCATGAGGACAACATGGGGGCGAAGTTGGAGCGACCGGCATGTGGCTGCCATGCCCCGACTCCACCCCCAGGCCAGCCCTTATGGCCAGTCTGTAGTGACCTCATGAATTTCATAGAGTTTTCTTTGGCAAGGAATGCTCAGGTAGTTTTGCCAATTCCTTTTTCTGAAGTATAGCCTACAATAACTGGTACTGGTTGGCGGTTTCCCATCCAAGTACTAACGAGGGCTGCCCCTGCTTACCTTCCAAGATCAGATGGGTTCTGGTGCCATTAGATTTAGACCCCTATCCAAAACTATTTAGAGTGAAACATTACAATCCCTTAAATCTTTCTCCCTTTTCTTTTAATTCCTTCCAAGTTAATTTGTCACTTTAGGCAAAGTGAAGATCAGATTATGCTTTGCATAAGCATGCCTAGCCATTGTTCACGTGTTCAGTAACTGGAACTTTTATTACCCCTCAGTGTCTTTTTTCAGTGAAAACTAGTTTGTGTTCTTGTATGCATTGTGTAATGAGTTGCATATGTGACTGGAAGAACTACAGTTGAACCAATACAACTTCCCAACAAGTCACATGGACCAAACCAAAGCAATTTGCCTTATACTGTGGGAGAGTTAGTTGCCAAAAGGGAATGTCTTGAAATATTTGACACAAAATAGATCCTCTGCAGATTCATTGGTGCAACACATACATTTCCTTCTGCCCAGTCAGATTGTTGGACTGGAGCAGCAATTCCTAACCTCTGTGTTGTCATAATAATTGCCAGTGTGCCACAAGTTTTAAATTAGGGTGTGTGTGTGTGTGTGTGTGTGTGTGTATAAATGGTGTCTGTGTAAGAAGGATATTAACAAACTGAAGTGTTGATGGGAGAGGTGACAAAGATGGCAAGGTTCCTTGGAGGTCAAGTCCTATATGCTAATGCTGGAGAAAGGATTGAAGAGGTGATACGATGGACAATTTCAAACACTGGAAGAGGTGTGATATAGATGATGGAGCAAATTTGTTTTCTGTTGGCTCCAGAAGATAGCACCTGAACCACTGAGTTCCAATTGCAAATAAGGGGATTTTGTTCTTCCCAATGCTTCTGTCTGCATTCCAGTAGAGTAGGCTGACTTTCAAGACAGTTGACTGTCCATTATTTGAAGTTCATTTCCCCATTTTGTCCCCCATAGGCTGAGTGGCCACCTCCCAGGGATGCTATAGCATTGTATTTCCTCCAGAGATGTGGAACTAGGTGACTATTAATGCTCCTTCTTCCAACTCTGTAATTTTTGTAAGGCCAAAATAACCACATCTGAAAGAAAGGGACTGTCATCTCTCTCTCTTTGTGTGTGGACCATGCTCTCCCTTGTTTTCTTCTAATCTGCCTTCACTGGTCCACATCTGTGTAGTGGTTATCATTCACTTCCAGGACAGAGAAGTAATGGAATTTTTCCAAGGGCTTGTAGCTCAATACTTTTCACTTATAACAGTGATTCTCATTGAGACAATAAGAAGCACTTTTCTGAGTTGTTTTTAGACATCCTAAAAGAAAACCTTTTCTCCCTTGTAACAAAGAAGTTTGCCTCCAGTTTTCAACTTCTCCAGTAAGAGAAGGTGTGGTACTTGTCAGAAGTTTGCCAAACTCTGGGGCTAGGTGGATTTTGGATGCACCTTCTAGTTTATGACCTTTTAACATTTTATTTTGTGCTATTTTAACTTCTCAGTAACCACTGTGTACTTTTGGGAGTGCATAAATCAAAATAATTTTAGCCTTTTGGCAGGTCAGCTAGTCTGTGTGAATTTGAAGGAAAGAAGTGGATTACTTAACGGTTTCTCCTGTTGCTTGCCATTTAGTTTGCTTCTTTTTAAAAAATGTTATTTTTTTGTTGTTACTCTGGGTGTAATCCAAATATGCAAACTCCAGCTATGTGTTTTCTTTGAGCAGAGCTGCTGTGCTTTATCACAGCAAGCCTGAGAAATGATCCTGTTGCCCCACGGTAGCTCTGTTTCTTGTCATGTGCTACCACAACCAACATCATATCAGATTAAAATAGTGTCCTGATTCAGAGGGCAGGGAGTTAAAGAAAGATCTTTGTGTTCACAAGCCAAAATGCCACACAGGGTGAAGGAAGCCATACCACCAGGCTGTTTTATGGCATTCTAATTGTCAATGATTCTCTCTTGCAGCAAAGATTATTTTGGCATATGGTCAGCAATTCAGTATTCCCAGCTATTTGACATCTAAATACATACCAAGAGAGAACTGAAGGAAGTTGCGGGATGTATAGATATTCATGAAACAGCAGTGCAATAATAAAAACCTGGGTTCTGCAGTAAGTGTGCAAATGATCTCTTCTGCAGGACCTTTGGATTTTGAAACTCAGAGCCCTCTTGGCATAAAGAAACTTTTTCTGTTACTCAGAATTTTCTTGGCAGAATGATTCTGAATAACAGTTGCCCCTTTTTCTTTCTCCCTTCCTTTTGTAAATACTCTGGAATCATAAAGGCTTAAACATTCCAAGACTAAACCTATGTGAGTAAGGGAGAATGTAGTTCTGCTTCATGCAAATACCCAGGGAAAAGGGAGAGGACAGAGAAAAGGAAGATAATCCCATTGTGAATTTGAAGGCAAGATCCTGAAAATCTGCTTTTTGCTTCTGGAGTCTTTTTGAAGCCAGTGAGGGCATCTTACTTGGATACATATTAGTTACACAATAAGTAATAACAGTAAAGTTTTGCAGAAGTATGCTCTGCTAAAAATAGTAATACGTTTGTGTTCACAATCATTGCCATGGAGTTCTTGAGCAAGAGCTGTGCAAGCTCATGCCCATTTAGTTGGTGGCAGAGGGTGCATTAGCCAACAGGGAGTGAAGCCAGAGGTGACTGGCAAAGCAAGAGGACAAAAAAGAGTATACATTCACAGCCCAGGCAGAAGTGAAGACACATGTCTGAAGAGTACAGGATAAGATGAGGTTTGCTTTTTCTGAGTTTGGGCAGGGAGGAAAGCAACAGTCTCAGGCCTTCCTCCTCAGTCCATTCTCCCTAATACTGACTAGCCAAGGCCAGCTGAGGGAGACCACACAAAATTCTTGCCATGTCTCCTCCATTGTCCCTGCTCAGTCAACAGAGAAAAGTGTGGAGATCCTCCCTCTACTCCCAAATGTGGAAATCCTCCCTCTACTCAACTAAGGTGGAGGAGCACAACTGAGCACTGGGGAACACTGCTGTCCCTTGCCTATTCTGTGGAAGAAGAAGAAGAAGAAAGCATGGGGCAAAGGAAACTTTGGAAAAGGCCATCATAAGAGCAGCTTGAGGAAGCATTGTCCAGTGGAACAAATTCTACACATTCTTGCTTTCCTTTACAGAGTGAGAAAAGCAAAAACCAACACAAACCTGTGAAAGAAATACTGTCCCAAGATAAGCATGCTGAAGAGGGAGATGAATATTAGAGGCTGTGATCAGTGGTGCCCATCACTTACCCACAGTGGCAAAACTTTTTACCTTGGCTACAACTTTCAGAAGTTGAAGCTCCCCGCCCCCCCCCCGAACTTTTTCTTCTTGCACATTTCTTTCTCAGCTCAGTTTCCTTTCTTCCTCCTGCTCCGTTCCTATCCCAGGTGGTCCAGCTGGAAGAAAGACATTATTGCTCCTGGTATGGACCTCCAGTGTTTGCATTTGGATAAAGGACAAGAAGAGCCAGTTTGTCATAATGGTTAGAGCAGGGGTAGGCAACCTAAGGCCCGGGGGCCGAATGTGCCCCCCCCCCCGAGGCCTTTGGACCGGCCCCAGGCCGGTCCTGCCGCTGCCGCCGCCCCCCACCATGATGATATTGATTATTGTTGTTATTACTTGTTCTTGGGGTTTTCTTGGCAAAATCTCCACAGGGGTTTTGCCATGGCTTTTCTGGGGCTGAGAGAGTGTGCATGCATATTTTTTAAAGTTTTATTTTTTTAATTTTTATATTTATTTATTTATTTATTTATTTATTTATGGTGCTTTGGCCCCCCAATTGTCTGAGGGACAGCAACCCGGCCCCTGGCTCAAAAAGGTTGCCTACCCCTGGGTTAGAGGGTTGGACTAGGACTCTGGGAGACCAGAGTTCAAATCCTCGTTTGACCATGAAAATGCGGTAGGTGACCTTGGGCATGTCAATCTCTCTCAATCTCAAAGGCAACAAGGCAAATCTTTCCAAAACCTCATGACAGGGTTGCCATAGGTTTACCATATGTTAGAAATGACTTTAGGGCATCCAGCAACAATAAGGGGCACGCACCATTATTACTCCTTTTATGCTGAATTTTGAAAGTCAACATGAAAATGTAATTTTTGTGATTGCCAACTAGATCTCCACAAACATATGGTCCTGATTGGCCACACGGAACCAGAACAGGTACAAATATAGGAGTGAGTGAAGGCAACACAGCTCTCTACCACACTCCCTGAGTGCCAACAGTTAACTAAGTGAACATTCAGAGTACATGTGCCTATTTGAGAGTACTCAGAAATCCTGTTTTTTTTCTCCCCAGTACTAGGGAATAGCAAAATATTTTTGTGCATGGGCTACAGTTGTTCCTTTCTTTCCTAGAAACTCTCTAGGCACCAGCAGCCCATGGTTGGTGGACTGGCAGTGTTCTATAGAGCACCTCTTTGATTGTACACATTTTTAAAAGCACCAAGAACAGAAGTCTGAGTGACTTGCAAATGTTCTCCCCACATTTCTAGGTCTTATGTAACAGAGAGTAGGACAAAAAAATACCCCACATGATATAGCTTATGGTAGACCTGAGAGAAGGGAGAAAATAAAAAGTAATAAGAATAAAAGTAACAAAAGAAAATAAAAGCAGAAGAAATCAACACTTGCTAGTAGAAAGAGAATGGATGTTTCGAAGCAGCCTACTTAAGATATCCTTGTCTGGTTAAGGAGAACCGAGGACGGTATTAAGTGAGAAGAGTTCTTCTCTCACACATGCATACACTTCTTTCATGTCTAGTAAACACTCCGATCTCTTGAGGAAACAGCTGTGAAAGATAGCAGCTGTTAACAGCTGCAAAAAAATAAATGAAAAGGGTACCCTCCCACTCCTTCTGTTTTTTCTTTCTTGGACAATGCTACTGTAGACAGATAGGACCGGGCTCTGTGGAAATAACTAATGAGACCACCCCTTCCATTAACACAGGGAGGCATCTGTCTTAAGAGGAAGATGTTAGTGTATGGAGAGCAAGAGGAATATGGACCAACTGGCCTGCCCTGGACACCCTGCTGCTCTAAGAGGATACCATTCCAATTATTAGTGTTGACATAAGATTCACCTGTCAGTCTGGTCTCCATCTGTATGTATAGTGCAGAGTGCTATCTTGTCTTTCACTTCAGATAACGTAATGGATTGGGGTGATAACCAAATCCACCAACTGTATCCATAAACACACCAAAGTTTTGACAGTCTGCTAGGGCTTTGTAGGCTATGTTTTGGGAATGGAGGGGGGGGTCACATTGCTCGACATGAAACAAAAGAACAATTGCATATGGTTTGTTGAAAGATAAATCTAAGCTAGCACTCTTGTGACAAATATAGTTTTCTGTATTTATGGAATTATTATTTTTTTGAACATAGGAACATGCAGTCATCACATATGTCTGATGTCTGCAGTGGGAAAGGGTAAATACATGTGTTTACCACACTAGTTTGTTCCAGCCTGTGGCTTTATTTTTGTCTGCCTTTATTTGGCCAAGAAGAGAAAATGACTAGACTGGGTTGACCATTGTCTTCAGCTTCATAATTACATTGCACAATCTCAAGGAGCAGACTTGTTAACTTTATAAGATATAAAAGATGTAGTTCCTTGATGTAAATAGCTTGATTTTAAAAAAAAAGCATTTAGACGCTCACAGTTGTTGCTTTTACTACAGGCTGCTGGGACAAAAATTTGCCTGCTTGACCAATTTGGAGAAACATCTAGCAATTTAGAGTTATACCCTGAATTTAGAAATAATCACCAGAATCCTAGATCAGCTACTTAATTATGCCTGCATAACTAGTAACATCTCCTGGCTCAGTCCTCTCAACCCACCTTAGGAGCCAGCCACCAGATTGGTTTAAGGAGGTCCATTCAGCTTCCAATTGGAGCACAAGGATGACATGGAAAAGAGATTCTAACTCATCATTAGGAAGAACCTCCTGATGTTCAGAGCTGTCCAGAGTGTGGTGGAGTCTTCTTATTTGGAGGTTTTTAAACAGAGGCTGGATGGCCATCTGTTGGGGATGTGTGCTTTGATTGTGAGTTCCTGCATGGCAGCGGGTTGGACTGGATGGCCCTAGTGGTCTCTTCCAACTCTATGATTTTATGACATTTCCAACACCCTGTTAGTAGTGAGCAAGGCAGCAACAAGGTCTTGTGAAGGGGGCTACATAAGGGTTGCTTGCTGGAGGGAAGGTGGTGGAAACATCATCCTTACACCCTGATCAGAATCTGAAAAGACCACCTTCACCTAATCCAACAACTGCCTTTTATGTCTTTTAAGGTTGACTGGGGTGGCATTTATATAGTTTTCCTTTAAGACTACATAGTCTTAATGAACACAGATCAGTTATGGATCTTTAACTCTAGGTTACGAATATGTAACTGCAATATAAATACCAGCCTTAGAATTAAATTAGAATCTAGCATGATTTTAGCCATTTTGAATTAACCAGTGTGGCCAAGTCTTAACTCACTCATGGACATATCAGAAGACCTTAAGTAAGTGCTGTCATTCAGTCTTGGTGTCCTCTGTGGGAAAGAAGACCAGTAACTTTTCTCCCTGAGTTATGGCAGTAGGGAGAAGGGGGAGAGACAAAAGGAATGTAAAGCAGTAGAACAGATAAATCATAAGCAATAATGATGAGAAAGAATATCTAGATTAACTTTTGAGTCAATATGCATTAACTGCTATACTCTTTTCTAGATATAGTAGTAGACAATGGAAGCAATCTTTCAGGGACTGATTTATTATTCGGTCCCTTTCTCAGCTGCATTTTGACAGTATCATCCAAAGGCTGCTTGCAGGATAAAACCAATACAAAAGACCTATTAATTTTAAAAATGTTAAATATAAACCATTTAAAATAAAACCAGTTTCAATAAAAATACCATTCCAAAACTTCAGTCAATTGTGAATGCTGTCAGAATTTTCTGCTGAAAGCCAGGGAGAGCATACAAGTTTCTAATGTCTGCTTATAAGCAACTGCAGATGGGGATTGCCATATACCGGTACCTCTTGGGAAGGAATTCTGTAGCACCAGGGACTACCACTGAAGGGGTTCTGTCTGTCATGTCTGGCAGCCTTCATAGTCTTTAGAGGTTGTCTTAAATTGACAGTTTCATATAGATGTGGTTAGTCCTTCAAAGCACTTCCTTGTTTTTATCTTGTTTCTTGTCTTTGGGTGTTATATGACCAGTGGGCATTGTAGAACTATCCTGCTTGTTATGTTAAGAAGGTTAATTCATATAAAATGTGACAAATTCTGTTTTTGCTTGCTGCAATGACTTGAAAATATATTTTACCTTTTGTGGTTAAACAAGCTGTGTCTCTTTCGCTCCCATTTTAAAATGAGACTACATACTGAAGGCCATCAGGGAACACCTTAGCCACAAAAATGCTCCATTTTCTAAATGTCAATAAGATTATGATGTCATTTTGCTACCTCCTCTGAGCCTTTAGGGAACAGAAATTTTAAGTGACAAATTTCCCCCTTCTCATCCCAGGCATTGGCTCTCTCCCAATATTATCATGTCAGTGGTAGTTTTTGCTGCAGCTATAAGATGGATATGCATCAATTCTGAATGACATATTCATGCATTAACATGCCTGAACATCACCACAAAGTTGGAGGTAACTTATTGGCTCTGTAGATCTCCTCAACATGGGAAGTCCAGAGCTTTTCCCAAGAGATGGCAAATCTGCTTTGCTTTAGGATAAAGGTAGGCAATCCTTTATTGGATCTTCAGGTGTTGTTGAACTGCACCACCTATCAGCTATGGCCAGCATAGTTGGTGAGGGATAATGGAAGCTGCAGTCCAACTGTGCGTGGGGAGCCACGTTTTCCCCACTTCTGTTTTAAGACTTCCTCAGGCTATGGACCCAATTCAGAACTTTGCCACAAAGATGTAAAGTAGAATGTATCAGAAAAACCACTGACTTAAAGGTGGGAAAGGAATACCGTGGATCAAAGGATGAGTGTTCCAGATGTTATCTGGACTGTAGTCTCTATTTTGATTAGTGACTGAAGCAAGGTATAGAAAATCTTGAACTATTTCAGTGCCTTCATCATCTACTTTAAAGTTATGTAATAAATCATCTGTGGTCTTTATTTTTGTTTTCTTAATGTTCAACTATAAACCTGCCTTTGCACTTCTCTTCCCTGACTTTATTTAGTAATTGTTCCAAGTATTTGCTATTTTTTGCTAGTCTGCTTATCTTAAATAGTTGATGTTCCTTCCTCCATTTTTCACACCTCCTTTCTCAGAGTCTAATCCTGCTTTACATATGATATGTTCAGCATACAATTTAAACAGATAGGGTGGTAAAGTGATACTGACTGGTGTTGAAGTTTTTGTTGTGTGTTGGCAACTGGCATGTTTCATATTTTAAATTCCAAGGTTTGTTTCTTTTTTTAAAAAAAATCAGATTACCTGCTCTTTGCAATTATGCAATAATTACATGTTTTAAATAGCATGGAACAAGGGGTTCCTGTTTAAGATTAGTATTAGTAATAAGTGGATCTGCCACAGATCAGAAGGTGGCCAGAAGCCTCTGGCTAGAAAGATTTTTATTTTGTGCAAATTGTTAAAGGGTCTGAACAGAACTGCTAAACTGTGGTGATTTCTTGTCTAATCACTCACATGCTAGTTATGGCCAGCCCCCTAGACACAAAAATTAGTATGTTAATATGTGTAACTGAAAACATATAATTAATACAGCTTTTTGCTCAACAAGCATTTCTATCAGTCCAGAGGAAAGTAAACATACACCTATATCTCATTGAAACAAATAGGCTGTAAGTTGACAGCTGTATGATTAAAGAAAAGCATTGTTGTTCGCTGAGATCCTACATCAGAGACATAAGGCCTCTACAGACGGTGCTTTGTGCTATCTTGGAGGCAAGGAAGGGGAGGAGCAGCCACACGCCAGGCGCCCCAACCCCATGCCTAAGACGTCATCACGGTGCAGCGTCTTAACGCGTTGCACCAGAAGAGGTGCAAAAGAGCTGCGTGGCGGCTCTTGATGCATCTCTTCTTCCGGCTTTGAAAGGACCGGCATTTTTGCACTCCTTTCAGGGCTGGCAGAAGGGAGGATTGGGGCCAAGGCGTGGGGCAGCCTCGGCCCCAATCCTCTGCTTCCCAGGGCCCATGGCTGCCCGTCTGCATCCCCCCATAGTTACAAATGTGTAACTATACCTCGTTTCCTGACCTGATTGCCCTAACCTACCTTTACAACCAGCAGCCACATCATGCAATGGAGGTTGGTTCTGCTGGTGATTGGGGCACAGCAGGATAATGTTTCCACTTCTTTTCTGCCAGCGACCTCAGAAGCAGAAACCCTTTCACAGCTCCCAGGCTGAGGGTGATGAGAGCTGCAATTAAAAAGATCTAGGGTGATGGGAAATGAAGTCCAGCATATCCTGAGGAAAAGCTGCCTTTCCTCCCTCTCTTCCCAAATACATCTTCAGGAGGATCTTTTGAAGCATTTGTTTTTAATTGTGGAAAAGCTGTAAAGCAGGGGGTGGGCAACTAGAGCAGGCCCCGGGACAAATTTCTGCTTCTGGGTCCTTTCAGGGGCAGCATGATCTGACAAAAATGGGGGGAAAGCCCACACATCTGAAAGTGGCCAGAAGTCAGCCCTGATTTTAAATTGGACAGACATTTTAAATTGCACAGGTGACCTTGCAATGTATTTAAAAAGTGAATTTCCAGTCTGGAAAGCTTCCACATACATCAGCTCACTCTTTGCAGGGGGAGAAAGAGGTCAGTCTGGTAAGCATGAACTGTTTGAGGGCTACAAAAACAGCCTTGAAAGGCTGAATTCAGCCTGATGACCACATTTTGTCCACTCATGGATTGCTTTTTCATATGAAGCACATGGAGAAGCGCAGTATTTTTCAGCTGTGTGCTCTAGTCCTATGAAAAGACCCAGTGTGTAGCTACATGTAAATCCCTCGAACTCTTCTGGCTGATGCAGTGAATGTAAAGCACACTTTGCACCAGGGTAAAGTTCAAGATTGGGCTCTTTGAAACTTTGCTGACACGCTGATTTGATTAGTTTTGGTGTTTGTTCCCTGCCCACTAATATAAGCATTTCCTGTTATGGAGTAGCTTCTTTCGTCACAGTTTCCAAAGCTTACTGCTCTCAATAAAATGGGTAGATTTCATAACAGGAGAGCTTGCACTGACTCACCCTTGTAATCTTTCATATAAAACTAACATTGAGGGCTTGAAAGGAATTAGAGGGGGAGATGTTAAAGGAGAAATGTGCACTTGGTCTCATTTTACTCTGCTGAACTGGAAATTCTTCATAGAAAAAAGTGGAGTATAAACTCTGCTGTTTAAAAAATGCATGTAAGCAGTGCAGTTTTGCTACTGTGAATTCAGATCTGAAACACGTTCTAAAGACATCTTTAACTTCTGTAAAAAAATTGGCATTAAATTGTTAAAATTTTCATTTTCAACACATATCCTTTACTGTAGTTTGCTTATCTGGATCAGTTGTAAGTCTCTTTCTCTACCCAATTAATGTGGTACTCCTGCATTATTATATCCCACAGCAATTGCTATAAAGAGCTATTCCATAGAAAAGCAAGCAGATCTGACTCTGGTGGAAAGAACAGTGGAAATATTGATTGTATGGAGCTGGGAGGGGGGCATTTTGACCATGTTTGGAGCCTCCTTGGACCTCCCAGAGTCAAAATGACATTGTGTGAATTTTTTCCAAATATATTTGGCTCAGAATTCCCCAGAGTGCTATCTAGGGGTCCCAGAAGGCCCAAATAGTGCCCTTGTGCCCCTAGAGGACAGGGTGTTTTGTTTTTGTTTTTTTAAAAAAAGATTTAAGTACAGTGGGGCCCTTCAAGTTCTCTTGGAGGACTAATGTGGACCCCTCATCTTTCACAGTTGCCCACCCCTACTATAGACTCTGACTATATTGTGAGCTAGATATTGGCATAGCTGTGCAGCCACAGATATATGGTGGTGATGTGCTTAGTTTACCCAACAGTGGTTATTCATCCCTCCTTCCCACTGTTTAGTTTCCTATCTAGCGTTTCTTCTTAATGCAGGTTCTGTAGAGCAGGGAGGGTAAGGTCCAGAGCCCTGGAAGTCATTTTCTCTACCTCAGGATCCTCTGTGAACTTCACACAAAACTGGAAGTAATGTGGAATTTCCAGTTGTGGGGAAGATACTTTTGATTGGGCAGGAGAAATGGGGAGGCTAAAACATGGTACAAGGCACATCTTGTTTAGATAAGAATTGCACCTTCTTGGAGGCACAGTTCACCCAATGGGGTGAGGAGCTTTAGGAAAAAGAGGGTTCCAGGGGCTGCAATAATGTGCTTTTGGTCTCTTGTGGCTCATGGACCACCTGATTCCCACACCTCCAATAGGGGAACAAGTGACAAAATGTACTTTTAAAATAATGCATAGGATTCACTAATTAAACTGACAAGTTTATGAGAGCCTCCTCCACCACCAAGTAAGATGGGCATGAAAGTACTGCTTTATCAGTGTCAAAGTCTTAAGAAAACTAGCACTTGGTAGATAACAGAGGAGGACTTCCACAGTAGTTTCAAAAATCTCTTCCAACTATCTGTTCTAAAACTTAGTCTCCAGATTTAAGAACTTCCCATTTGGATCAGATCCATAGTCCATTGAGCTTCACCTTCTATAGACTTCTGTAACTTCCAGCCAATCAATTCAAGGATGTTTACTGGCATCTCTGTAAGAACAAAGACTTCTGGTTGAAATTTGCTTGTGGGTTGTTGTTTGTTTTGTGGTTGTTATTAGGCTTTTTTTTTTTTTTTTTTTTTTTTTTTTTTGTTACATTAATTTTCTACTTTTCCTTAAGCAAACTCAAGGTGGTGTCCATTGCTATACAATTTATCCTTCAGTCCTGTGAGGTAAGGTAGTTCAGGCTGAAGGTCTAGGACTAGCCTGTGATCGCTCAGTGAATTTCTTGGCTAAGCAGAGACTTAAAATTGATTGTCTTTAAGTTCTGGTCCAACTCTCTAGCCACTACAAACCAAGTGTAGTTCATGTATGGGTAGAAATGAGACAGCTCTTGCTTTGTTTTCTTTTTCCCTTGGTCTAATCAGCTTCAACGTAGATATAAAATAAATGTCCTTTGAGACCTCTCACATTTGGCATGTTGTTGTTGTTGTTGTCGTTGTCGTTGTCGTCATTTATTTATATAGCACCATCCATGTACATGGTGCTTTACAAACAGTTACAGAATAAAACATAACATTCCAATATTATAAAATACTAAAATACAATAAAACGCACAATGCAGAATAAAACCAAATAGTCATTATAGATAATCAAGTATACTAAAGATATAAAGCGTGTGTGGAGCTCCTCAGTGTTTAAGGGCTTTCCCCTATTTCAGAGCTTAGAAGAATCATTTATACTTCCCATTTGTGGACTACAAGTCCAAGAATCTCCCTGCTGTCATGACCTTGCTGGTTGAGAGATTCTGGGAGTTATAGTCCAGAAAAGGTCTGCCCCATTCTCTGTAAATATTAGGATGGTTCCTTGCAGGGCTCTTTGTTTTGTGTACAGAGCAGTCTCTAGTTGTGCAATCCGTGAAGAAGCTGCATAATGGAAGCCCCTGTACGTGTGCTGGAAGAGCCACAGGGCTTTGTCCTGGAATCACAGATGCACACATGCAGCCTTATACTCAGCTGGAGCGCCTGGTCAAAAGACAGTGTTGAGGGCAGGCACAGGGAGAAGGGGGAGACGTGTCTGTGAGAGCCGCTTCCAGTGTCCAATGTGTGCCGGAAGTGCAGGTTTGGTGGAGTGGAGTGGAATGGAATGTTCTCTGTAGTTTTCCAAGAACAAAAACAGCTGGGCAAGAAGCTATTGAGACAGTTGCTAAATTTGAAAAATAAACTCCACACAGCCATTTATTTAACTGTTGCCATCTCTCCTCACGAAGAAAGTCCTCATGAACTCAGAGCGCTTGGAAATGTTTCTGTAGAAAGGGAGCCTGCTTCTGATTTCCTCCCTCGCCCCCTTTACTCCTTAGACTCTTACTCCCTTCTCTTGAGTCAGACTTTTGAAAATTACAGAACTTGGATTATTGACAGGGATGTTTCTCACTATATTTCCCCCCTCTCCCCCCAACACACCACTTCCCAGTGGAAAAAAGTAAGCATCAAGCCGCATGCTCTGTGTATGCAAAGCAAATGTTACTTATTAGAGGTCTCCTGTGGTCAGCAGAAGGCTGTCTATAGGGTAACTGGAAATGTGCTGCTAACTGAAAGTTTGGTGTGTTCCCAGATGTTACATTTTCAGCCAGGGTGGATTTTATTTATCGTAGCAGTTTGAAATGTCATGAGGAAAGAGCGAGAGAGCACTAAGGGTCTTTTAGATACTCTGATCCAGATTCAGTTCTAATTGTAGACAATTAATAGCTTACCCGGTTAGCTGCCTGGTATGTATCTAAAGATTTACAGCCATGTCACAAAAGGCCAAATTACAACTGAGCTACAGATATGGTTGGCTCTCCAGATTTGTGGCTTTGACTTTTGCAGATTTTATTATTTGTGGTTTTAATTAATATGTTCTCTCGAGGAATCTCTAGGTCCTCCAGCACAACTGCTGGAAGTTTACCATAGAGTTATGCTAGAGAACCTAGAAGTTCGTAGAAAAAAGACTTCTCCGGGCATTTGTAGGTCCTCCAGCATGGTTCTTTGATCAAATTCTGGCAGATGTTGACCATAGAGTTGTGCTGGAGGACCTGGAGATTCCTAGAAAGGTGTTCTCTTAGGTAAAAATAATAGTGGTTTTTTATTTGCAGTTTTTCCACATTCATGGTGGTCCTTCACTGCTAACCACAGCGAATGTGGAGGGAACACTGTATACCTGTGAACCCTTATTCACTCATTTACATATGGCTTGGAATTCTTGACCACTTCCTGAACTCCAAAGGCAGAAATATAACACCCTAAAAATCCCCTAACAATTATGATAATTTCATTCTTCCCTAGAAGGTCTCTGGGAAGGGATGCAAGAAGCTGCCTTATTGACTGAGACAAGCCATTGCTCTGTCTAGCTCAGCATAGCCTTCTCCAGCTTAGTTTTTATCTACAATTTCCATTAACCCCTTCCAGCATGATCAATGGCCTGG
Source organism: Phrynosoma blainvillii (assembly GCA_026167975.1). Classification (NCBI taxonomy): domain Eukaryota; kingdom Metazoa; phylum Chordata; class Lepidosauria; order Squamata; family Phrynosomatidae; genus Phrynosoma; species Phrynosoma blainvillii. The sequence continues at coordinate 127,557,657 of JANUYF010000001.1, read as the reverse complement.
CCAGGAATGATGGAAGTTATAATCCAAAAACATCTGGAGGGGCCAGGTTGCAGGAGCAGGTTTATCTAAACTATGTAACAGTGACTCCTCAGTTTTAAGCAGGAGTTGTTTCTAGACCTATCTGGAGATGACAGGAATTGAACCTGGGATCTTTTGCATGTCAAAGAGTATGCTGCATCATGGAGCTACAGTCCTTCCCTAGGTTGCCTGATATGCATGTGGCTGTATCTATATTGGCTCTATGCATTAAATACTACTACTGTGCACAGATCTCTTATCTTGGATTAGACCCTGAATAACAAATGATAAACCCATCATTGCTATTTAAGCAGTACTCTTCTCTCAGCTGCATCTATAAAATACACTCCACTGGAATTACTGAGGTAGAATCTGGCATCAGATTCCAGTACAGGAAATGCAACCCAATTTCATAGTTTCCAATATGCTTACATCGTGAAAAATTACCTTTTTGGACTGCAGTTTTCAGAATCCATATTTTGGGAACTGTAATCCAGAACTAAATATCCAAGCTCCAAATGTGCTGTTACTATGTATGTATATGGGATAATGCAATAGCTTTTATAACATATTGTAATGAATATAATTTTCTAGGCTTGTGGTGTTCAAAGGAGTTTATTTGGGGGTCATGTTTGACATATTAAATAATTAGGCACATTGAAACTACCTTAAATCTGCAGACTATTACCAGTAGGTGTAGGGTGTTTTAAAGAGCCTCCATGTGGCAGCTATCCACACACACAATAGAAAAGATCACCCATGTCTTCTTGAACAAGAGCATGGAAACACCTCCCAACAGTGAGAATGATCACTCCCCCATGGCGCATTTGCCATGCAGGCCGTAGGCTGTTTTTCAGGTGGTTTTCATCAAATGATTTCCCAACTTGAATTGTTTATGCATTTCAGCGAGAAGGACTGCAGGAAAAACAAATGCTGAAATGCATACTTATAGCCCTTTTGAAATAACTTTGTACAAAGCTTGGAATGTTAAGCGAGACTCACTGGCTGTGCTCCCAAGAACTGACAGCCCAAAAGATTTCTCATTGTCACTCGGCGATGGGGAAAGATCCAAGTGCCCTGTATAAACATGGATTTTTATTCTTTATTTCTTGAATGCTTGAGATCATGAGCACAGACATCATTATGTGAATTTTTACACTCATGTTGAGGATGACCATTTTTGTTATGGCTAAAAAAACCTGGGAACAGTTAACATTCACATCCTTCTTTGTCTGAGAGTGTTAGGAAAGAGGTTGTCAGGAGAGATGAATCTGAGCCAGAACTCCCCTGAATGTATTCTGTGTTCCACAGTTGAGCCCTAAAAGACATAATAAGAGGGCTATTGAACATGTGCAGAAAACCTTTCCTCACTAAGCAATCATCTTATCTCCACAGTCTCAGATTTGTGAGATTTGAAACCTAAGGAAGCAGCCATAGAGAGGTAGCGGGGAGGGAAGATTATCAAAGTCTAGTGAGCACTGCTAGATGGTAGGGCAAATGTTGGCACCCACTGCAGCTGCATCTCTTCATTTTTATATTTTTAGTACTTAATGTTAAGGAAGCAAATGCCAGGTGCTGCTGCTATTGCCATCTCCGTTACCTCCAGTGTCTCTGTGTATCACCTCAGATGTACAGTATTTCAGGACCTAGAGCCAATCTTGGTTTAGGACTCAAAGCCTGCCTCTTCTTCATCATCTTTTTAGCTCCAGGTTGATGATATACTGTGTGGTGGAAGCTTTCCCAGCTCTTTGGCTACAGTTGCTTGCCATTCATTCCCCACCACTAGCACCTACCCTTTCACCATCTTGTAAACTTCCTTTTGAGGAACATTAGGATGTGCTGAAGAAGACTTCAGGAGGCACCATGCCCCTGCGCATTTATTCCCACCAGAAATTCACATTCATTCCCACTAGAATCCTGTGAGGTAATTTATATTGAGAGATTATGATCAAACCCTTCACGGTCAATGAGGGACTTGACCTTGAGCCTCTCTTGGTCCAACAGACTCTTTGTGTACCCTCTCTTCTCTCTTTCTTTTTAAGACAGAGCGGTGCACAAGTAGATTGCTGAATGTGGCCAGAGGCCCACATTAACACTCAAAATCAATTATCAAGTACTTTGATTCAGTCACTGTATTTTAGCCTAAATGATCTCCCTGGATTCTGGTGAGAATAAAATGGTAAAGAACCATAGAGTTAGAAGGGGCCTTTCCACCCACCTGCTCAATGCAAGATCTTCAACTAGATCATCCCCAGTGGGTAGTTGTCCAGCCTCTTTCTGAAGACATTCAGAAAAGGAGGCCCCACCACTTCTGTAGGCAATTGGTTTCATTGCTGAATCATTCTCTCTGTCAAGATGTTCCTTCCAATGTTCAGTTGAAATCTACCCTCCTGTAACTTAAAACCATCAGACTTGGTTCTCCCTTCTGAAGCAACAGAGAACATCTTGCATCCTTCCTTTTTCAGCAGCCCTTGAGGTATTTAAAGAGTGTGATCATGTCACCCCTCGGTTTTCTTTTCACTGAGCTGAACGTGCCCAGCTCCCTCAACCTCCTGCCCCTGCCCTGATCTGGTTTGGAGAACAACAGGTTGCAAATATAATAAATTTGAAATGCTATCTTGGTGTTGAGAGGCTGAAAATAAAACTTGAAAATAAAGGAGCTTTTTCCTGAATCCTTAAGAATAACCAGCGAACTAATGCTCATGTTGGTAAAGATAAGCAAGTGCAGGCCTAATTTTAATTGCAGTTCTTAGTCCCGTGAGCTTATCGTACCTCACTCTTAAAACGGGGCTAGTTCGCTTTAACAGCTCTGACTGCCTCCTGTTGCATTTTGGGGTATGTAGTTCTGTGAGGCTTAAAGGCTCTCTGTCTGAATATTCTAAATGCCTCTTTCTAAACTACAAGTTCCAGAATGCAGTAGGAGGCAGCCGAAGGAGTTAATATGACCTAGCCCCATTTTAAGAGTGTAAACCTATAGTCTCACCAGTTAGAGTGGACCCATTCAGTTGCCAGGTAAAATATGAGATTGGGCTCCGGTCCCTTCAATGGTTATATAAGAGAGGGAATTCCAGCAGGTGCTGCTTGTCTGACAAGCAACACCTGCTGAAATGCCATCTGCTACATGGCCATTAAGAAGACAGGAGTTCTGTCCCTTATTTCACCTGGCAACTCTGAGTGTATACTATTTATGTACAGTATATCCCCATTGATTCAGTGGTCTTCTCTGTTTGGAGCTAACAGTGGGATTCAGGCCCTAATCAATAACTTGGGTTGGAGACTTCTGGGAACCCCATTTAAAAGCAGGATATAAATACCTTGCCCCAACTACTTTACTTCCATAATAAAGCTGTACAATGCCTCAGAACATTACAACAGCCTCCTAAGAGAATATTGCCAGTGTTGGTAAGCTAGTCTGATGATGTTGCTGCTAACATGTAATTCATCACTTCTAAATGACCCTGTTGTGAAAATAGACTCCTGCTTTAATCTACAAAAGGTCACTGTTGTAGCAGAGTATAGTATTATATGTTAGCACGCTTCCCCCTCATAACAAATGTACTGATATATAAATGCGACCAGGACTCTAAAAAGCAAAGCCAGACAGTTGTCTAACAAGGATCTCATCTCCACCAGCTGTGTCTCATCTTGCTAATCTCTAGGTTTAAGGTTGTTGTTTTTTTAAAAAAATAATGGACGTGGGAGAGGTGGCTTTTAAGAGTTAAACCATACCACTCTTTTTATTTTTAAAGTGAGTGGATTCCTTGTTGGGTTGTTGGGAATGATAAATTGATACCACATGTTGGGCACAGACAAAAAAGCCTCTGTATTCCAGTAGAGGCGCTTGCAGCTGGTGTCTGAATTAATGGGCAAGCTCCATAAGGTAAACATGGTATGGAAGAGACTGAAACAGACACTGAGCTAGGAGGAGTGGGGGAAATTCTTGCCGAAGAGGGTCTGCCAACTTTCCTGGACTGAAGGGAAAAAAAGTGAAACACTTTCAGATGGCACACTGGAATAGGAAGAGCAATTAGTGGTCTGGATTGAATGACTGAAGCAATGTAAACAACCCTGAAAGAACTTACTCCGTGACCCCTTACCTCCTCCTTATGAAATCTAATGAATGAGCAAGGCAGTTGAGATGAAATGCATAAAATTTGATATTTGTCCCATGAAAAGTAAATTCTTCTCTTCCTAAAGAGTGACTTCTTCTAGGAACTAATCTCTAGAGCCGGTCTACATACCCTGTTCATTGTGTTGAGTAAAATTAACATCCACATCTTTCCTCGCCATATCTCTCCTACCACCATCCTGACAACAAGTCTCCCTCTGATGTTTTCATTTGTATTTTTGAGAGAAGTCAACTATTGATTCCAATGGGAACTTCCCTTAAGATTGACAGTCCCTGGAAAAAGCCCATGCCAGCTGTAAGGTTCTGAGAACTGTAGTTCAAAATATATACATAACTTTTTCAAGCCTTGGGAATACAAATAGCAGTGTCAGCTTTTTGTCAGGACTGTGATGTCCTGGGCATTTGGTATAAAATGTTGTTTAATTTACTATATATATTAAGGTGATTTCTTTAAGAGCCTCATACAGTTAATGAGGTAAGAAGCTGTTGGGAAGAGGTAAAAGTATTGAATGTTGGGAGTGACCAGTGATGGGTGGAATATCTGAGAGGAATAACCTTCAATAATAAGTTTGATTAATGACAGCTGATATGGTTAGAGTAGTTAGGTTAGGCAGTTCGAAAGAAGAAAGGAGTGAGTGAAGTGAGGATTAGGGTAAAGAGAGTCAGTCAGGTTTAAGAATTAATAAGTGGCCTTTAAGACTCCGAATTAGCTAGAAGTAGTGTGTGAGAGAGAGTGTGTGCTGTCTTCTAAATGTATTCAATCTGTTTTAGTACATTCAACTTCTGTTAATAACATACTGTTTTTGTATTTGTACCACTTGGCCTCTGGGAATGCCGTATATTAAAGAGCTTGGATTCAGACATGGTGTCTGTGGTGGCAGCAGTGAATAAAAAGGGGTGGTATCCAGTGGGGATATAAATTGCATAATAGCTCAGACAGGTGCCTTGAGGGCATCTAGGAGGTTCCATAGTTGGTGGGACAGCAGTAAGGAGGAGGTGGCCGTGGCATCACCAGGGGGTGCAGCCCACACCAGGTGACAGAAGAGAGGTGATACCCAGTTGGGCTCTCATCCTGCTGTAGGGTGAGAAAGGGTGACTGTGCTCCAGTAGTAGCTCCCTCAGGAGGAGGCTGCAGTGAAGGAGAAGGACCAGCTTGCCCTTCTTGCCACCACTGCTGCCCTCCTGCCAGCAGCTCCTCCTGCGCTGAGTAATACTGGGCATGGGGACGCCACTGGGAAGTGGCAGAGGAGGGGACAAAGGAAAACCCTTACTCTTGATGTCAACCATGAGATTTGTGGAAGTATTCACAGTTGGTGGCAGCAGAGATTTAGGCAGAGCGATTTTGAGAGCAGTGGCATCACTAGGGTTGGTGTCAGGTGGGGAGAAAACGGGACAGGAGAGAATGGTAGAAAGAGAAGCACCATCAGGCAGGGAGAGGGGCTTGCCATTTGCCCTCCCCCTGCTGACCACCTCACTGCCCTCCTTGTCCTGAACAGGAAAACTGCCTGGCACAACATGTTAAACTGAATAGAATTTGAATTTTAGAGGTTGTTCCATGCTCACACAGAAATGCAGACAAGAATTAAGTGAATGGAGATGCTAGTGAGAATTTGGATTTGGCTTCTCCCTTCTCTATGTAGTAACCCTGGCTTTGGACAAAACATTATTTATATGTATTTAAAACTGGATGGGTAAAAGCATATAGACTATACTTGTAGACTACACTTCTTTCCACAGTCCAGGTGTCCTCCATTTCCTCAATGTCATCTTCCTTCTTTATGTCAATGGTAGGGATGTCAGTGTGAACCATCCCCTAAAATGACAGTCCCTGGTGCACATTATGAAGTAGATAGCCTTTTCTTTTCAAAGGAGTTTGTGACGTGCTGATGGATTTCTGCTTTCAAAGTATGCTGGCAGAAGATATGTATTTTGCCTTTCTGACATAGATGCACTTGGCATTTGCCAATGTTTTAGAAACTTCTTAATCTTCACACTGAAGCATCTTGTGTCACACAGGGGTTTTGCCATGACAGCATACCTCCCAAATTCTGTCAGACCTTGAACCATTATTTTTGGACTACCACTCCCAGAGTTCCCCAGCATGCTGACTGGAGGTTTCTAGCAGCTGCAGTTCAGAAAAAGTAACATTTCCAAGCTCTGCATTTTCTATCAACATTAAAAAGCTATTACAGGTTGAGTCTCCCTTATCTGGAATTCCAAAATCCGATATTATTACAAAAACCAAAACTTTTTTCATGGATGGCTGAGATAGTGACATCTTTGCTTTCTGATAGTTCAGTGTACACAAACTTTGTTTCATGCACAACATTATTAAAATATTGTATAAAATTACCTTTAGGCTGTGTGTATAAGGTGTATATGAAACACAAATTAAAATCTGTGTTTAGACTTGGTTCCCATCTCCAAGATGTTGCATTATGTATGTATATGCAAATACAGTTATTCCAGAATCCAAAAACAAAAAAAAAACAAAAACAAAATCCAAAATCCTAAACACCCCTGGTCCCAAGCATTTCAGATAAGGGAGATGTATTATCAGGATTTGTGGGAAAGGCTTTTTCAGTTAGCAACTTTGTGTCTCTTACATCAGGTTGAATGGACTAGCATGACTCAAATGGCATAAAGATGTCTGGGCTATGGATTTGTTTTCCTGTTCAGTGCAAAAAATGATAGTCATGGCACTGGTGACTGGTGAAAGGGTATCCAATTTTACTAAAAGCCTTACTGTGATTTTATTATGTTGTCTACTGATTTTATTTTGTGTTATTTTCTTGTGTGCCATGGTGTTATAATATTATATCTTATGTTTGTGATGCACTTGTAAACTGCCTAAAGAACTTTGGTGGCTGGCTGGTCTCAAATGTATGAGGCAGAAATAAATAACTGGGGGTTTCGCGTCTGGTGTTTCTTGTGGCAACTGGCTGGAACCTGCCAGCACTGAACCTTTGGTGGGTCTTCTAGTTCTTTGAAATGAAAAAAGTGGATGTGATACAAGTCACCCCTGGAAATGTACAAGCATGCCTTTGGTTAGCAGAGAGTGTTTGGCCAATTACTTAACTGAGGTGCTGCTAAAAAAAAAGAAGGAAAGCAATAATCATCAATACTTGGGATAGATAAGTACAGCTGCTGTTGTTTGCAAAAGATAATTAGGTTAAAATGTGTTGGACATGTTTTACACCCTGATCTTGAACATATTGAATGGGAAATAACTTTCTTGCAAAACTGGTTTTCAAATACAGGTACTCAGGATAGTAGCCTATTTTTATTGACCATCTTGGTTTCTAGCAATATTCCAATACTGCTAGATAAACACTGAGCAACCTTTGTTAAGTATTTTAATGGAAAGCTATATTTAATAATGGAAGGGTGGGAATATTTTGCTTTAATTAATGAATACAGAGAATTATTGTTAAAGGTGGTTTCAGGTCATGTAAAACTAGGTGCATCACTCTTTATAATGATGGTATCAGTACTTCAGCACTTTCCAAGAGAACAGCTCTAATCCAGAAATTCATGATATCTCAATAAGTGGAAACCACATTACTTCAATTCAGAGTATGCAAATGCTACTTTTTGTACTACAAACCCCAGAATCCCTGGCAAACATGGCTAGTGCCCACACTGGCTGAAGGATTCTGGGAGTTGTGCTCCTAAAAAGGCAATTTTCCAAGCCCTGCATTTAATTCTCTGTCCATTTCAGTATCTGCTGTCTAGAACACTGTTACCACATTGTTATTGTTGCCTTCAAGTTGTTTCCAACTTGCAACACCCTAAGGGGTTTTCTTGGCAACATTTGTTTAGAGGAGGCTTGCCTTTGCTTTCATTTGTGGCTGAGAGTGTGTGACTTGTCCACGGTCACCCAGTGGGTTTCCTTAACTGAGCAGGGATTCAATCTCTGGTCTCCAGAGTCATAGTCCAACACTAAAACCACTACATCACACTGGCTGACACTGGTAGCAGTAAGTAAATAGTAAAATAATAGTAGTTGTATAGATTTTATATGTTCTCGTTTGATAGTTGAAATGAACAAAGGAAACATGTTCCTGTTTTAAATTTTCTCTTTGTGTGTCTGGTTCTTGCAGAACTCGATCAGGCACAACTTGTCCCTTCACAGTCGATTCATCAGGGTACAGAATGAAGGAACCGGAAAAAGCTCGTGGTGGATGATCAATCCAGATGGTGGGAAAGGTGGGAAAGCACCACGGCGACGTGCTGTTTCAATGGACAACAGCAACAAGTATACAAAGAGCCGGGGACGAGCAGCTAAAAAGAAAGCATCCCTACAAGCTGCACAGGAAACCACTGAAGACAGCCCTACCCAGCTCTCCAAGTGGCCAGGTAGCCCAACATCACGCAGCAGTGATGAGCTGGAAGCATGGACAGATTTCCGGTCCCGTACAAACTCAAATGCCAGTACCATAAGTGGCCGCTTGTCACCAATCTTGGCAAGTACTGAGCTAGACGAGGTCCAGGATGACGATGCTCCACTTTCACCCATGCTGTACAGTAGCCCGCCCAGCATGTCTCCATCAGTGAACAAACCCTGTAATGTAGAGTTGCCTAGGTTGACTGATATGGCAGGCACCATGAACTTGAATGATGGTCTGACAGATAACCTTATGGATGATCTTCTGGACAATATAAGTCTCCCCTCTTCCCAGCAGTCTCCCACAGGGGGACTCATGCAAAGAAGCTCAAGTTTTCCATACAGCTCCAAAGGTTCAGGTCTTGGTTCTCCATCAAATAATTTCAACAATGGTGTGTTTGGACCATCCTCTCTGAATTCCCTCCGTCAGTCTCCCATGCAAACCATCCAAGAGAACAAGCAAGCAACATTTTCTTCCATTTCTCACTACAATAACCAAACGCTGCAGGATCTGCTGGCATCAGATTCGCACAGCCACAGTGATGTCATGATGACTCAGTCCGATCCACTCATGTCGCAGGCTAGCACAGCTGTGTCTGCCCAAAATGTACGCAGGAGTATTATGCTGCGGAATGATCCAATGATGTCATTTGCTGCTCAACCAAGCCAGGGCAGTTTGGTCAACCAGAATCTGCTCCACCACCAGCATCAATCCCAGAGTTCCTCTCTCAGTGGCAGTCGTGCCTTGTCGAATTCTGTCGGTACTATGGGCTTAAGTGACTCAAACAGCATTGGGTCGGCAAAACACCAGCAACAGTCACCTGCCAACCAGTCTATGCAATCCCTTTCTGACTCACTCTCAGGCTCTTCTTTGTATTCCAACAATGTGAGCCTTCCAGTCATGGGGCATGATAAATTTCCCAGTGATTTGGACCTGGATATTTTCAATGGGAGCTTGGAATGCGATATGGAGTCCATTATCCGCAGTGAACTCATGGATGCAGATGGGTTGGATTTTAACTTTGATTCCCTCATCTCAGCCCAGAATGTTGTCACTCTGAATGTGGGAAACTTCACTGGTGCTAAGCAAGCTTCATCACAGAGTTGGGTTCCAGGATGAAGGATGTGTGCAAGGAGGGGAAAATGGGCAAAGCAGGTTAGCAATGTTCAGTCTGTTCACATTAGTTAGGTTGTACTTTACCATATGTAAATATGGCTTTTAAAAATGAAAGGCACAGTCATTTACATCAAACATTTTACACCAGTTATGGAGTGGGGTGGGTGGATGGAAATAAATGTTAACAACATTGGAATATCTTTTAACATGGTAAGGACTTACCCCTAGCAAGAACTAAGGATGGATTTAACCATTCTACAAAGTGATGTCTTCAGATACACTGAAGAGAGGTACAGTGGTTTTATTAATGCATCGTATACATGTTCATTTCCCTAATGCATAGTGACAGGGAAGTACAGCCTGTTTAGAAAGAATTATGTCATTAAGATATTCAGGTATATTACTTTTGGTTATAGACCCAAGTATAGTCACCAAATCTCTAAACCTGTGATTCCTCTCATATTGAGCATGATTACTGTTGCAATAACACATCCTCAGATGATGAAACCAATATGTATCTTGATGTGGTAATACATGTTGAACCTTTTCACAAGACTACTTTCCATCTGGCTCTTCTCACTTGGTGATTGTCCCCACACTGCCTAGAACTGAGTGAATTGACAACAAAGGTATTTGCTCATATCATTTCTTTCTCACGCTAGTCACTATGAGGAAAATGCACTGTATTGTTAACAAGGCAGACAATAAAGAAAGCTACACATTCCTTATTAATGACAGATAGTCTGCATTATCCATTAATATTAAGACCTAGAATATTACTAGTTGTCATAGTTTGTTTTAGTGACAATACTATGGTAGATCTGCAGGTGTAGTCCAACACATCTCGTAAACACCAGGCTAGGGATAGGCTAACATTCATATTATAAATAATAGTGTTTTTTGAAGATGAATATGTTCAAAATATATTCCATGCTGGAAGAGCTGGTGAAAAAAATAGGGATGAATCAGTTACTAATAGCCCATAAATGCTAGCTTGGTTCACTAGCTATCCATTATTTGTAGTAGCCACCAACCTTCTCCACTTCCCTGGAGAAACTTTTTCTGTCTGGGGCTAAAATCAATGTCAGAGAGGTCCTTGAGGCCTTCTTGCCATTAGTGCATGGGGGTCAAAGGCAAATGTGTGATTGCAAAAAATGCCAGTATATTTTAGCTCGAAGCCTTTGTCACCAGTAACTAAACCTCAGAAGTGCTTGCAGCATTTTAGATGGGTGGAGTGTGGACTCCCACAAAAGCTTGGAAATCACCAAACAATAGTATCTTGGGGAGGGAAAGCATCTGAGGAATCCCCTGTGGACTGAATTCATCTGCAGGGCCTGAAGACCTTCCCCACAACTCAGCATACACAGGTTATTATGGCTTGAGAGAGATCTGGAGCTGTTTGTCCACTGTACTGGGGTGTAAGAGAAGGTAAGATCAGCAGGACTCTGCCCCATACCACTCTGAAGAGAATAATGTTGTTTCTTATGAACTGCAAGTGCAGCAGCGATGCAGATCTTTGGGGAGGAGATCTGTGTGCTGCCATGCATCTTGCTTACCAGAGAGCTAGGGACAAGTCCCCTCCAAGCCAGGGAGTGGATTTGTGAATGCCTAATATGGTACATTACAGCATAATGTAATATAGTAATAGGCCATCTATAATTTTGAGATTTTCTCTCATGCTTTTTAAGGGCCATTATGCTGCTCATGTGATTCAGTAAAGATAATTGGAAATTTGCTGTTCCTATTGATGCCAAAATTACGGGATGGTGCACTCTCACAAGATGACAGCATCTTTTGGTATTTTTAGAACAAGCAGAACAGCATCAAGTGGACTTCCTAGTTCATTATTTCTTATCTCAATAGTATTAGGTTCATTTTGTAAAATGTTACTTTTTTAAAGCCTTACCCCCCCCCCACACACACACACTTTCTGTGAATGTTTCTGCACCATTTATCACAGTTTAGCCTTTAGTATTCCTATCCAATAATTCCTTTTGAGTTGCATGTTTTTTCAGTGGATGTTTCCCTTTTTCTAGTAATCCCTTTTTTCATTAAAAAGCTTGTAGGACTATAGGACTAAAGTTTGCTGTCTTTTAAGCAAGGATCAAGTGAGGGGTTCCTATACCTGTAATTGCTCCAAAGCACTGGAAGGGAATGCAAACACTGGGCTGCTATATCCTCCACACAGGATTTGATTTGCTGGTGGAGAAATAGGAGAGTTGTGTCATCCTCTGTTGTGGGGCTTATTGTATTTAAAGGCAAGGGCACCTTCTCTGGCTGAGGACCTAACAATCATACCCTAGACTCTTTTCTTTCTTTCTTTCTTTCTTTCTTTCTTTTCATTTTTAAGAGCTTCATGTAAATTCTCAATTCAGATAAATTGACAGTCATGGAGTCTGGTCTCTATATCACAAGTCACTGCATTGCAAGTCAAGTCAGAGCTTCTCTATTCAGTTTCTTTGAATAATGCAACATTTCCTACAAATGCATTGAGGTATTCATACCCACTGTTCTAGCAACTTTTTTAGGTCACAGATTAAGTCATAGATTGCACCAGCACAAGAGCCTAGTCCAATGGATAGTCCTATGTGGAACAGATCCATTTAATCAATTACTGAATGGTAAATCAATAGTTGGATGAGTCCCATTGCTTCAATGGGTTGGGACTGCCAACTGGATTAAGGACAAGGTAACTGGTGGTTCATTCACCACATTGTCTGTGAATGAACTGAAATTAGTTCTGGTTTTATGTCCAAACTAAGTAAATCCCTGCCATTTTTGAAGGCTGTGGCTGTTTTAAGGACCTCTAGAGGTCTTTTTAAAACAGAAAGTCAGCATCCTGTTGGTCTCTCCTGAACCTAAAATAGCCAGGGGAGGGGAAGGCATGTCAACATTGTCCGGGGGGGGGGGGGGGGGAATTTTGGTCAATTTTTTCCTTGCAAAATTGGGATTTTTTGGAGACCCTGAGGAGATGAAAAATGACTTGGGAAATACATGCAACCTGTAGGCCTCATTTCCTCACCCTGGCTAAGGACTTCAGCATTTTTCCTCTGTTCTGATGGAACTAGAGGGAAGCCCAGTGGGAGGGAAAATGTAACTCCCCAAATAATTTTAGTCTGCAACTCCTATTAGCCCTAGAAATTGTAGCAACAGTGAAGGATCATGGGCCTTGCAATCCAACAATAATTGGAAGGCAACATGTTCTTCAACCCGGTGCATCAAAGGACCTTATCCCACGGGGCCAAAAGCAGCAAGAATCCACTAAGAATCAGGCGCTATAGCGCTATATCTTCCCGCGTGATTACACGACGTCGCTCAGAATCAGCTAAGAATCAGGCGCTATAGCGCTATATTTTTCCGTGTGATTACACGACGTCGCTCAGAATCAGCTAAGAATCAGGCGCTATAGCGCTATATTTTTCCGCGTGCTTACACGACGTCGCTCAGAATCCAGCAAGAAACCGCTCGGAATGCAGCATCATTCGCATTCTTTTGAATGTCGGTTTCAGCGGGCATTGCAATAGCGCGAGCTGGTCCATAGCGCTATTATAGCACTAGCGCCATATTTATAATAGCGCTATAGTACTGGAATGATGCTCATATCGCTTTCTTGCCACTTTTGAGAGCAGCGTGGGATAAGGTCCTTATTCAGGATTACTGGAAGAGGTCTCCATTTTTACAGAATTCCTAGTTTTATAGAATTCCTCTTTTTTTTATAGAATTTCCCCCTGTCTGTTTTTTAATTAGCTATGGCCATCATTCTAGCTTTCTTTTCCTTTTCTTCATCCCCTTAGGTCCTAAAGAAGAATCAGCATTGCTAGCTGAATTATCTTTTAAGAGAGGTACTTGGGAGAGGCCTAGTGATTATTCCCTCCAAGGACTGGGCCTCTCCCAAGTACTTCTCTACAAAGATTCAACTGGCAATGCTTATTTTTGTTTAGATCCTGAGGGCATGAAGAAGAAAAGGAAATAAAAAAACAGAATAATGACCTTAATTTAAAAAAAAAAAACTTGGTTTAAGGAGGCTAGAGAGCCAGAGTGGTGTAGTGGCTTGAGCGTTGGACTACGATTCTGGGGAACAGAGTTCAAATCCCACTCAGACATAGAAGCCCACTGGGTGACCTTGGGCAAATCACATGCTCTCAAAGCCCTTTTAAACAAATCTTGCCAAGAAAGCCCCATCATATGTTCTCCTTAGTCATGAGCTGGAAATGACTTCAAGGCTCACAACACAATTAGGGTGGCTGACAGTGGCATTTGAGAATCAGTGCCATAGATGGTACTATGGACTCTTTAAGTGCTTACTATCAAATACAGATTGAAAGTCCTGTGCTTCATACTGATCCATACTGACTTTTATTTTGCAGAAATGACATGATGTGAATTTAAATTCCATCCAGAAAAGTCTCCCTTGAGGGAATATAGATCTATCTGTTTGTCTGTCTGTCCATCTATCTAGATGATTTCCAGTTTAATTCTGTTTCTAGAACTTGCCCTCTCCAAATGTTTTGGCTTGTCCTGCCATGTTTTAAAATTCTCTTTTTCTAATCTTAATGGAGAAGGAATTTGAGGAGGAGTGAAGGCACTTGATTTATAGAATTGCCTTTTATTATACTTTCCCTTTTGAGATGTGTATTATTAACAATCTTGGATTTATTTATTTTTCCTTTCCTGTGACACATCACTTAGACATTATTGCTGCCTTTTGAATGGTTTGTCTTGGCCTTTTGACCTCCCAGATTCATTTAACTGCATTAGCAAATGAGAGCCCTCCACTGCAGGAAGGGTTGTTTTAATCATAATCATGGGAAGATGTATGTTTCCACAGTATAACAAAGGAAGAACAGCAGTTCTGAGAATTCATGTAGCGGAAAGGAAAGATTGTGTTTCCTGCAGAATGCCAAATTAGAATTCATTAAGTGTTAATTCAGAAGTCTGTCTTCATGAATATTTGTGCATTTTGCAAAGATAACGTTGGATGAAATGTTCTGTTTTGATCTACATGCACCAGACTTTTTAACCTTATGAACTTCCAAAGTTTTAGATTACAACTCCCAACAATCCCAGCCATCAAGCTCCTTAGATGTTCTCAGTGGTGATAATGGGGGAGCCTTAACATTTGGAGGGCAGCAGTTTGGAGCAGCCTATCCTAGAGGATTTCACAGTCTCTATCAGTTATCAGACAGTTCTATTGTTCACATTTGTAACACTTCCACAGACAAAAATTTGTTAACTGCCATGAAGTTGACTTCAAATTACACTGACTCTGTGAATGAAAAATCTCCAAGTCACACTGTCATGGCTTCCTTGACTGAGTCTATCCATCTGCAATGCAGTCTTCCCTTTTACTTACTACCTTCCACCTTTCCAGGCATTACTATATTTTCTAATGAGTCATGTCTTCTCATGATATGTCCAAAGTCTGATGGTCTCAGTATCGTCATCTCGGCTTCCAGGGAGAACTGAGGCTTGATATGCCCTGGAACCTGCTTGTTTGTCTTTTTGCCAGGCCAGGGTATCCTCCAGTACCACATCTCAAATGAGTTGATTCATTTCCTTTCGGCTTTTTGCACTATCCAACTTTAACAACCATACATAGAAACTGGAAATACAATGTATGGACAATCTTAACTTTGGGATTTAGTGATGCATCTTTACACTTGTAGATCTTGTCTAGTTCCTTCACAGCTTCCTTTCTAAGTTCTACACTACTTGTAGTTGTCCTCTGCTGTATCTCAGTAACTGGGAGTTTCATCTGGCACTATCTCCTGTTTTATTTTGGATTGTCTCATCATAGGGTTTTCATGGTAAAGACATTAAAAAGGGGATTGCCTTGTCTCTGAGAAATCCTCTGCCAGTGTCTCTCTCACACACACCCCGCTGCTCCCCGTAGATGTTTGGCACATTTAGGGCCTTTGCAGACTGCCAGAAATAGTGCAAATTGAGTCCACTTTAAGGGTTAGGGTTAGTGCTAGGGAGTCATGGGAATTGTTTTTTCCCCCCCCCTGAGACATTGAGCCTTCTCTGTCAGAGAGCTCTGGTGCCACAATAAAATACAGTTCCCATGATTCCCTAACCCTAACCCTTAAAGTGGACTCAATTTGCACTATTTCTAGCAGTCTGCAAAGGCCCATAGTCTGGCTCCTTAGCAAAAGCCTGTCTGACATGGGAGACCCTACCAGCAGCACCACTGTCATCGGCATAGCCTCTTGCTTCCCAAAAGCACACAATCCCACCATCATGGAAAGGTAGTCCCATGATGGAACAGACCAATATACTGTCCACTTAAATTGGATTGATATAGGGTTTTTCCTTCTGTTTTGCTTCTGACTAACATCTGTCTCAACTGGGTTGTGAACTGGAAAGTATTGAAAATAGTTGCAGTCATCTTTCTTGTTCATAATATTCCTATAAGGCATGTTGTTAATGTTTTATGTCTTTAATGGATGGGGAACGGAAGGTGGAAAATACTGACTTGCTGGGGCCACCCAGTATTTCTGTGACTATGGTGTGCATGGACCTAATTACACTAAGCTGCCAGGAGTCTTTGGCTGAGATACGACAGTATAGCTGACAGAGCATAAATCTGATTGCAGAGGGCAAAAAGGAACAGCTGCTGCCCTTCTGGAACTCCAGTGAATACATGGAAGATCTGGGAGGGCAACATCTATTTCTTTCTCCTGGCTGTGCAACAGCAGCTGAATAGTGCCCAGGAGTCCCTCCCTCTGGCACTGATTTCTTGTGGGGATGCAATCTAGCTACCATAACAAGGTTGTATGTGAAGGACATTGCACAAGGGGGTATTGGATAGATCCTTCCATAATAACTGAAAAAATACACTCATTATACGCTGGTAGAGTAGGAGATTATACCAGTCAGTATATGTCATAAACAAGATTCCATCCCTTGAGTTATACCTACATTTCTGCTATGCTGTGTCCAAAACCTCTTGGAATACTAGCAATATCTTAAACATGTGAGGTTGCAAAATGTTATTGGTAAACTATGGGGGGTTGCAGACTGCCAAAAATAGTGCAAATTGAGTCCACTTTTAGGGTTACGGTTAGGGTTAGGGAATCATGGGAATTGTGTTTTATTGTGGCACCAGAGCTCTCTGACAGAGAAGGCTCAATGTCTCAGAAAAAAAACAATTCCCATGATTCCCTAGCACTAACCCTAACCCTAAAAGTAGACTCAATTTACGCTATTTCTGGCAGTCTGCAACCCCCCTAAGTCACTTCAAATTATTTGTATTTTTGATTCTCATTTTGAATCTCTTAGTCAGAAGTATACCATCTTCCAGACTAAAAAGCAATGTAATTCTTCTCTGCTGCTCTCTAGACTTAAATATTCCTGCTTTACCTTAACTGAGAATTTATTTGGAGCTATCTGTTCATTTATAAGAAATGTCTCAAGCATTCTGGTTCACTCCAATCTGTCCTTCATATCTTGCTTTTAGGCTTTCTGCCATAAAAGGATTGGGTGTGAGACTAGAGAGTTCCATATGCACCAATATTCTCCATTTTAAAAATGTTTGTATTAGATCAGATTTTAAAACTTTCCTGTAAGTGAGCCCAAATCCATTTCACCAGCAGCAGATTTACTGTGCCTTGCACTTGGGGAAAAAATAGTGCGTCACCTTTCCATTTTGGACAGATTTCCAGTACAGCATAATTAACACCTATGGGGACCAAATGGGTGCAGTAACCTACATTAGGTAATACTTCAAAGCTTCTCTCTTGTCACTTACTGTGATCAGAGCATGGGGAATTTAATTCTAAGCTAACAGTGGTGGATTGAAATTATACTGGTGCAATATGAAATGGCTTTCCAGTCTAAGAATTATAGTTATGGAATAACCACAGCCATTGTGATTATCTAGGCCCCAAAATTAGGGCACTGGGCCTGAGATAAGGTGAAGTAAGAGCTCACAATTTGTTGTACTTGCAACTTATGGTCATTTTTAATTCAGAAAATGCAATTTGTCTGTAATGGTTTTTGTGTTTATGCAAGGGATCAGCAAAGTTATTACCCAGAAACAGAATGTGTTGCTTATCAGAAAGTTCATTACAAAACAAGACACACAAAATGCTCTAGAGCTAGTTCATGATAACCTCTTGTCCCTTAACCTCTGTTGCTGGGCAAAATGAACTATGGCTGGCATCCTGCTAGGTATTAACATCATCATAAACTGACGGTCACATAAAGGCAAATGGCAATGTTGTGCAACACTGTTATTCTCTGGAGGTGAGCAGAGATGTAGCTCTGTCTCTGGGGCCATTGCGCAAACAGAGCCATCAGCATGACCATTGTGTCATGGTCATGTGTCCCCATGTGTCCCAGTGCACAACATGACCTGAGGCACAACGGAACACATTGCACAATGGGATGCCCTGTTGCACAACAGTACATCTTACAAGGTGTCTCACTGTGCATTGTCACGATTTACTAGCATGGTTGTATATCATGTCAGTGGCATAGCTCTGTCATTGTAAAACCATGCATCATACCTCTGATGCAGAATGTCACCCTGCATCTTTTCAAATGGGTGTTTATCTTGCTCATCAACATCCTTCTACAAGTTTGTAGAGTTCTATTTGGAGGGAGAAGGCATGTCTAATATTTGATTCCCCCCCCCCCCAACCCGGTCCTTATCCACTTGAGCATAACTCGGATTTTCCAACCCACCTTTTAGCAACATCACACAGCAAAGAGGGATCTCCTGGGGAATTTTCCAGAGGTCCTGGAGGACGATATCAGTGTTCTGCACACAGCTATAGGAACTTAGCGGGATGCTTCTCTGCTTCTGCCCCTGCTTCCCACTGGCCAGTAAATGGTCCTGCTGAGAGGGCTGCAGCAGCGAAAAGGTGGGTTGGGAGAAGAGTCTGTCATTCCATGAGGTTGGTATAGAATCCCAACCTCTGCAACAAGCCAAAAAGAAAAGAAAGAAAGAAAGAAAAAAGACTTAACCAGGTGTAAATTGGGCATGTGGCTGTGTAAATCGCTAACAGGATGCTAGCCACAGGATGGTGCCTTGCAGCTTGGGAAGGGAGGGGCAGAGCCAGGGAACAGCAGTTGGAGGTGAGGAAGCAGAACCTAGAAGCATTAAGAACAGACAAGGTGGGATCTAGAAGCAGAGCTGATAACTAGAACTCCCATCAATCCAAGCACCAAACAGTTTGGGGTTTTTTCCTTGTCCCATTACCCAGAGGTTTTATGCCTTTTAGAAATGCTGAGGAGGACCAATATCCGGTAGGATCTTCCTGCATTGGAACTAGGCAGAATTATTTCTTACTCTGTGAAGTGGCATCAGAGTCTATATTGGAAGGCATACTTTTATGCCCATGTTTAACATACATATAGATGCAAAACATGCATCTGAGGAAGTAGGCCATAGAAGGATTGGCCTAGACTTCAGTCTACTAAAGCTTATGCTACCTACGGTACTTTTTTCTTTCACTTAGTCTCAAAGGTGCCACAAAATCCCTTTGCATACTGATTTTCCAGACTAACATCTCTATATCTTCAATTACATTTTTATGTGATACTCATGGGTGTACATGTGTGCACACATACACGTACATGGAATGAATTGTCCCCCTACATGGGATTATTTGTTGTTGTCTGCCTTTGAGTTATTTACAATTCATGATAATCCTAAAGTGAACTCATAGAATCATAGAATCATAGAGTTGGAAGAGACCACAAGGGCCATCCAGTCCAACCCCCCTGCCATGCAGGAACTCCCAATCAAAGCATCCCTGACAGATGGCCATCCAGCCTCTGCTTAAAGACCTCCAAGGAAGGAGACTCCACTACTCTCCGAGGGAGTGTGTTCCACTGTTGAACAGCCCTTACTGTCAGGAAGTTCCTCCTAATGTTGAGGTGGAATCTCTTTTCCTGGAGCTTGCATCAGTTGTTCCAGGTCCTAATAGAATCATAGAACTGAGAGATTATGACTTGCCCAAGGTCAATCAGTGGGTTTTCATGGGCAAGTGAGGATTCAAGTCCTAGTCTCAGGGCACGGAATATATTTGATCCTAGTCCAGCACTCAAACTACTACACTATCTTGGATTATCCCTGCATGGAATATTGTTCTAAATATGTGTGCAATCCTGACAGTTTTGGTCTTTAACATTTTACAGGAACTACAGTTCTAATGTCTTTTGTATGGAATGACACATCACATTTATCTTCAGGAATTTTTATTGAAAAATGAGCAGTAGTGTTTGAAGATAGTGTTGGTTCCGTGTCTGAGGTTGTTCATCATGTTGTCAGGTCTGCCTTCAGATATAAGCATATGATTTCTTGTTTACATCATTGAAGGAACAGTTGTGGTTTGAATTAGAACATACTAGTACTCATTGTTTGGGAATAATGGTTTGGATTGCAAGATAAGGAAATTAGTGGGAGGAGAGTTTCCTGTCTTTCTTCCAGAGCCACCTCTGTGCCTGGAGAGCCAGGGACCCTCCTTGGTGATATAGGATAATGACCCTTCTGAGTGATATGGGACTACCAGGCTTCATATATGCTGACTTAATCAGGTTTATAGAATGTTAACCCCTGAGATCCTGTTCATGACATACACATGAAACTGTTTTTAGACATTGTGCAAGGAAATATTCATTAGCTCATTGCAGAGTGTCCAGCCCCTGCTCCCCACCCCCAGGCAGGTGTCAAACCCCAAGAACATTGCAAATGATTCTTTACTGGCCAGGTGGAGAGGGTAGTTGAACAGGAGCTGCCCTTCCCAGTTGCTGTTCTGCAGCTGGGGAAAAGAAAAAAGAAGTCATACTCCCATGTCTCTTGCAAGTTGCTTGAGTTAGCGCCAGGATAATAACCTTATTTCTTTTTTCCATATCCAGTATGGTTTGAGCATTGGACTATGACTTTGGAAACTAGGGTTCATATTCTGGAAACCCACTGCGTGATGGTGGGCAAATCACACTCTCAGCCTCAGAGGAAGGCAAGGGCAAACCCTCTCTAAACAAATCTTGCCAAGAAAATCCTGTGATCGGTTTGTCTTAGAGTCACCATATCTCCGAAATGCCTTGAAGGCACACAGCAACAACAGCTATAATTGCATCCTGAGTACTGCTTGATTGCCTCCCCCCTACAGCCACTGAATGGCCATGGCACATGCACACACACACCCCAGGACTGGGCAGACTGGGAGTTGGAAGAAGCACCTCATCACTGTGGGCGATGGGTGTTGCACTCTACATACTTTGACTAGGATCACAGCCATTTTCACATCTTCTCTTCTCCTACACCCACTATCTGAAAAACAGGTCCCTTCACCCATTATTTTCCCTTCAAAATAACGTTACGGAGTGGTGCAGATAGTTGTGGGTGCAGATTGGGAAGCATCCTTTCTCATGTTAGTGTATATTAGGATCCAAGCCAGTATTTTTCAGCTTCATGAATAAATCTATATCTGGGAGCTGTAATCCAAAAAAAGAGAATAACTTTCCCACACTCTGACGTAACATGACAATAAGGCCAAGGTGGACAAGGCGGTTGTACCCCCAGGGTGAGCTGTAGTGAGTCTGGGGGCAAACTTTCTGCCCTTTCATCCTCCAGTAGTCTAGCTCTACATTTGTGATCAAAGAAAACTACAAATGGAGTTTACACAGGAATGTAGCTATAGGAGTGGTGGGTGGGGAATGAGGACATTGCCTCTCCAAACAAGAATTCTGTCTTCAATTAAATTTTCCTTCAGTTGAGCATTCAGAACAGTTTAGGCATCCAAAGAAAAAGCGTAGGCCAAGTGACCAAGGGAATGCAAACATGGCAGATGTGAGTCCAATGTATGAATGATTTGTGCTTTCTTACTGTCTAGAATGCTAGAAAATGTGGAAGTGTAGGAAAATTTTATTTGGGAGGGAATGCCCTCATTTTGCCCTCCTTGTAGCTGCACCCTTCATGCTGCTAATTTGCTTGAGTGGCTGTTCTGGGAAGCAGGTGCCAGGGATTTGTCTCTACCTCAATAATGAGAGAGGAGTAGCAAAGCACTGACATCAAAGATTTTTGAAAAGAGATATCTGTTCAGTTGTTCTTAGCTAAGCCACATGTGAACAAAGCCTCCAAAAGGTTAGAAGCTTGGCAACAACTACCTGTGAACACAACCCCAGAAGGTTATCTCATGTATTCACATACAGCACTTAAAAGCTCAGATTATGTTGTGAACACCTAAGGCTGGATTGGCATCAGCAAATAGCCAGAATGCCCTAGACAGTGGCCATGCTGACTAATGGATTGGGGAGCTATAATCTAAAAAGTAGTTTCCCTCATATCTCTCCACTTAGAAGGAATTAACAGAGCCTGATATAAATTTCAGGGTGGATGTTCTATCGGAGTTGTCAATGGACCTTCCTTTTATGGTCAATCTGTTTGGTGAACATAGATATAAACAATTCTTCGTTGGAACTGCTATTGTGATTTTCCACAGTATGACGTGAGAAAGTCAGAGGGATAGTGGGAAATTTTAAATGGCTGCTGTTCCCATTTCCTAAATATAACTGGAATGTTAATAAGGCCAACTGAGATATATGTTAAGTCCACCAAGATGGCACTTTCCCAGAGTCCCCATCAAGTCTGGTTCCTAAGCCCTAACCAATTGGGGAATGGGATACCTGAAGGGCAATCTTTGCCTAAATAGTCCTTCCTGTACCTCTCTTCAACACTTGGATGTCCTGTTTTCTGTACTTCTACTGTCTGAGGTGTGGCAGGTTTCCATAAGAGGTGGGGACCTTTGTAGTGATGATGCCAACTTGTGAAGAACACTTCTAAAGGAGTACTGCCAGGGCCTAATGGGAAATCTATATTATGCTGTCTGAGTCCTAAGGGTGGTTTGGTAGGAGCAAATGTCCTTAGACCAGAGGTTGGAAATATTACTTTCAGGCTGGCAGATCCTGGGAAATATGGGTTGTTGTTTTTTTAAAAAAAGTAAGATTTCACAGCTTTGTCTCATTTTGTCCAACCTGACAGATTTAAGTAGGATTTCTACTAGTTATCCAAACACAATGATGCCTGATTTTGTAACAAACACAGAACTAAGTGTGTGGATGCATCCATTCCCTTGTTCATGAAACACTTGACAAAGTTCTAACTGCACACAATATTTTTTGTCATTATTTCAAATTTCTTTAGAATGAAATTCCATTGTGACAGTGGGAAAGATCATGTGTCACTTGAGCAAATTTCCCTTTGGACATCACAGCCAAGGTGCAAAAAAGCAGTCACACACAGTTGTGCCACATCTGAAGTTATTTGCTAGTGTGTCTGTGTCTGATGAGCAACACAGCATGGAAAAGAAGTGATGTTGAGGACATTTGATCCACCAGTTGTGCTGAGGACAATTCTAGGCACTTTTCTTATTGACGTTGAACATTTTACCTTTAACTGATTAGATGTCCTAAGGCAGTGGTCCCCAACCTTTTTATTGCCATGGACCGGTCAACGTTTGATAATTTTTCCGTGGCCCACTGGGGGGGGTTGCGGCGTCGCGTTGATTATTAAATCAAAACAAGCAGTAGCAGGGCGGCCCGGTACCATTTGTTCTGCGGACCGGTACTGAGCCGCGGACTGGAGGTTGGGGACCACTGTCCTAAGGAATGGAGCTGTCTCCTTGCCTTGACATAGCATGGAGATGCATTTTTGTTAAATTTGTATGGGTTTTCCCAAGAGAATGCTGAACTTCCTAGAAGTTTGTGTGTATGATCACCTGCCCATTTGGACCATTAGTTGATAATCACTGAACACTGTTCTCTTTTCTCTTGTTGCTTTTTAATTTTTTCTTTTCTTTCTTTTCCTCTCCTTTCTAGGCCCTTCACCTGGCATGAGTCCTAAAAGAAAAAAAGAAAACCCTTTGCCAAAATGAACTGTCAGCAAGGACAGGGATACCGTTTACAGCTTATTACCTTTGTCAACCCTGCATTGTTTTCCTAATGAAACAGAGACTGTTAATGAGCCCCCAGAACTGGAATGATGAACTGCCTTGTTGGGAACTGAACTCATTCTGGAGTATGCAGAATCTTCCTATCATGGGTGGGGTGGTCCAGCACCAACTTTTGGAGATGTTGGTTCAGCCACTATCCTGTTTGAGAACACACTGTGTAGCCCTGACAATATGGTTTCTTCGTTAATCCGTGGATGGTGTTCCAACATGGTAATGGGTTAATGGATGCTTTTGGCTGGCTTTTATTTTTCAGGGTTTTCCCCAACCCACCACTCTAGGTGTATTTTCCCTCTCCCTCCTCCCCAGAAATGCTTTAATTGTTCCTTTTCACTTGCTGTTTCTTTATGAATTTGAAATGCAGAAACAATATATGCACAGTGAAAAAGCTGAATCCATTTTGGCTTGAAATACCAACAACACTTGAACATTACAGTCTTTACAGCATCTACTAACTGATTGGATCCAAGAGGTGGTTTATGAGGAGAGTGGTTGTGTTTGATTTAGTTTTTGTATTATTATTTTTTACAGCTCGTCAGTCAATTGTTTCTGATTCAGTTCCCAGCAATGTCCCCGACTAAATTCTGTAAGAGTATGCCTTTCTTTTAATTCTCAGCACCAAGAGGGTGGTGGATTTTTACCTCACAGAATTAGCCACTGCCAATGTTGCATCCCGATCAGTTTTCAGAAGGGTGTTTGTGGGGGGGAAAGAAAGACACTTCAAAGTGTTTAGGAAGAGAGACAGTAGCTGACTTGTCTTCAGTCAGATCAGCTCTGGCATAGTGCGTTACGCCAGCAGTTCTGCCCAAATAGCTGCAGTGGCTTTGGGGTTCTTTTGTCTTTGGTCTGCCCATATAGCTTAGCAACTATCTGAGTAAGTGAGCTGCACTGTTTACCATCTTGCCAGACAATTAGTCCTTAACCACCTAGAAGGCAACAGCTTGCTTTCAAATGAATAACAGTAACAATAATGAAATTTAACAGTAATAACCAAACAAAAACCTTTTAAAAAGACTATATTGCATGAATACAGAGTTTTTTATGTCTATGCATCATCCTGGACTTGGGTGATTTATTACTTTGGTAATTATTTTTACATCCTCTTCTTGATTATTCTTTCCTTCTTGTGATGTATCATTGAGACTTGGGAGGAGAAGCTGAGGGAGGGCAGGAAAGAGAGTCAGGGAGGGGAAAAAATACAGATAGCTTTTCATAGGAGCGTAGACTGTAATTGGATAAATTCCACTGAAAAAAAAACAAAGTAGTTTTTATATATTTTGCTTATATGGGTTTCTTTTGTAAATTTATACAGTAATAATGACTGAAAGTTATGGTGCTGTGCAGGTCCTGTTTAATTATTTTTTGATAACTTTATGGGGGAGTGAGACAAAGAGAGGAGGAGAGAAACAGAGGGAAAACCCCAATGGTACATTTTAAATTTTTTTTTTTTTAGATGGTGTGAAGCTACTCTGGTTAGGACAATATACACCAGTTCCTCCAAAGTGGTATCTGAAAAACTTTTTGGTGTGAAGACATAATGCATATAAATATATAAATATATTTTATTATGTACAGGAACAGACCATTATGCATGAATGTTAGGAGAACAGACTACCATTTTAACCCAAAGTTTCAGTGCATGAGTTTTCACTGGCACATGAACCATGTACTATGTGGTGTGACTTCCTTCAGCCACCACACATTAGTGTGCATACACAGGTAAGGTGCATGCACACTCTCTTTCTCTCTCTGTCTCTCTCTCACTCTTTCTCTCACACATACACACATCTGTGGGCCCTATATTGCTCCTTCTTTTCCAATCCTCTGAGATAATATTGGTGAAATAACAGCTCCTTGTGTGATGGAAGTTTTGTTTCGTACTGTAGCCTCCTCATGAATGTGCTGCACTATTCTATAGATGAACATGTGAACTCCATCATGCAGTTCATTACTGAATTATAAAAAAAAAACCTCTGTGCTATTGTGGTTCTAAATAGGTCATAGAATTAAATTTTAAAAAAACCTTTCCAAATAGTTAAGATTTTTATCCTTTTTCAAAATGAATAAAAAAATAAATATGGAATATTTTTTTAATAATTAAGGTGGTATATTTGTCAATGGCAGGATCTAGTTTATCATATTTCTTTTAGTCAGAGATAATCAATGTGTGTGTTTCTACTCCACATTGGAAAGGGCTTCCCCGAGAGAAAATGCTATAAAAATTGTCATCTGTTCCAGAGACTTAAGAAAAATATTCATTTATTTAGAAAGACTCAGTTACAGGTACCTATTACCAAAGCTAGTTAAGAATTTGTTTTCAAATGTTCACTACATGAGTAACTGGTACTTCATTAAATGTGAATTTAGATGACAGTGTATGAGGTTGTTTGTTGTTTGGTTTAGCAATGTGTTTGGTGACTGACCATTTATTTTATGTCTAAGATTCTGTCCTACTCAATGGGAATTGTGTGGATAAAAAACAATCTGGTACCCAGCAAACTTTCTGGCTTCCTCCTCAGATCTCTCCTGTTGAGTTTCCTCTATTCACTTTAGAATAGGCTGAAGTAGATGTAGAACCTTCTAAAGGCTGAGGAACAAATAAATCCTCCCTTTTGCAAGCTCTAAGTTTCTTAGGTTGTTAATTTACATATAGCACAGAAACTGTGGTACAATTTGGCTAGAGTTAAGTGTGTCTTAAGTCCTTTTACTTTCAATGGGACAGAATTAGACCCCTACCTTAGATTTCAGCAGAACTTTAGGGTGCATACTTTCCTGGGAGTAAATTCCTGCTGAGTATAAGGGGTATTTTGAGTAAACATGAATAGGATCAAACTGTATACCTGCAATTCTAAGCACACCTACTGTGTTCAATGTTGGCTGCCACTTCCTCCATAGGTGCTCCTATATAATTTCCTTAGGAAGAGTCACTTCATGGTGAAGTCTTCTATTCAACTCAAATAGTAGGCTTCCCAAAGGGATAGACATCACATCTGTGTTATGCAAACATGCAAGAAAGCCTAGCCACCTGGAAGAGGAAAGCTCATAAATCAGAATTACATAGCAATGCTTTGCATGGAGAACACCCAAAGTTGCACACATTGGTCAGGGCTATGTGCACATGTCTTCTTTAGGAAACAGTCAAAATTTCACTATCCCAGCAGTTGTGAAGCCATCGTCTCCATTTTCTCTCTTCCTCTGTCTGGAAAACTATAGCCAGGATGAGCCATAATCCCTACTACTTGGTCACTTCCCTCCTTCCCCCTCCTAGCCATTAAGCAGCTATGGCAGTGTCACAGAGAGCCTAGGTGGGTGAGAATGGGATTGTGTGTGTGAAACATTGTGTTTCACACTCTTGAGGCAAGATCATAGTCTATAAAACAGCTAAGTGAGATTCCTGAAACTACAGGCAACTTGGCCCCATTGACCTCAGTGAGATAAAATGAACTTGGAGGAATACAGCCTAAGCAAGTTGTGATGTGGCTTTATTTCTCTGAAACTACTATTTAATTTTAAAATTGAGCTATTGCGGGCTTCCTATAGTCACACTGAACACAGTGAAACCAAATCTAAGCACTCTGCAGCCTGATTCTATGCATGTTTACTCATGAATAAATTCCATTGATAACATCCTGTAAACAACATCCTGTTCCCAAAGTACAGGAAGGTCTCTCTGAAGTGAATCTATGGAAGGGTATCAGTTGCTCCCTTTTCTTTTCTTCTATTCTTTTCTTTTCCTTGGTCCCTGTTTACCTAACTTTAGATATTTGGATTCTGCCCTCATATGGGAGTCTGAAAAAAGAACTCTGCTCTTCAGATAATGTTCAAGCAACTGCGATCCATCTTGCAGGCCTAAATAGCTTCTTTGCTTTCTATATAATGTGTTTACTTGGCTATGGTATCTATACAATACCTCAAACTTTCTTCCGTGAATCAGTACTCCAATTGTGGTATTTGCATGGGCTTAAGGGAGTCAGGTGTTAGGTCAGCCTTTCCCAGTGCGGTGTCCTCCAGATATTTTTGGTCTAAGACTCTCATAATATCTTGCTATTGCCTGTGCTGAATTGTCAAAGCATCTGAAAAGGCATCAGGTTAGGAAAAGGCTACACTACTTGAAAGTAAGCCCCTGATAAATCCTGGGTTAAGGCCCACTTCAGATGTATCACTAAATCTTGGTGTAGTACTATAGGTACAGTGAACTTTGGAAGAAGAGTTTATTTTTATTTTGACATATCATTTCAAATCAATCTGAAGCTGTCTTGTGATATTCTAAAAGGAAGACAGAAGATTTCAATTACCTCTATTTGCACGTTGGTGGGCATAGAAACATAATAACTACTACCGTTGTTTCCCATAGTGCTAAACCATGGTACACTGTTATGTCTGAATTGGGCCACTTTGCCAATTTATCTCATAGCTTTCTAAATGCAAAGGCTAATATGGTGGCTAGGATCTTTTGGCAACCAAATTACCTTCCAATGGCTGGAACCCTCTTGTTTACTTACATTGTCATAATTGGGGATTGCACCAATGTAAGTATTTTTTAAGATGTTATGCAAGGAGATATCCAGTACTTCCTTGCACAAACGATTCCTCTAGCTGCATAATAGCAGTCAGAAGCTTCTCCAACACAGCTGCACCCCTATCCAAGTGTATTCTGAAACCCCAAGCAGGATAAGGTTGTTCCTTTTCCCAGTCATTCAATGCAAGCTGTTTGGCAACCAGAGACAGTTCTAATCCAAATACTGATTAGCCACATGGGTGAACCCAGGACCCATCTAGCTTGTATTGCACAGCTGGGGAAAGGAGAAGCTATCATAAATATTCTGGCAAGGTTTTACATTGCCAGCACTCTAATTGGCCTTAATAGGCAAAACTTAACCCACTTTTGAAGTAATGCTAAAATACTTTGATTTATTCTACATAAGTGATTTGAATTTCCCAACCATCCAGCATCTCAGCTATCCACCATCCAACATGCACAGGCTCAGTTCTGCACACCTTTAAAGATTTAAGCATGGCTACTCTTGTTGAGTTCATTTTTAATGTGCTTAAATGCTATGGTACGTGATCATCAATACATGTGAACAGACTCAGTTGCACTAATGGCGCTATGAGCAGTTTTACAGACTCTTAATTATTTGTAGAATGATTCTTAGAAAATAAGAGTTAGGTAATATCTTAATTTTTTTAACTGAGTCCATTGAACATTGAGATTATGTACAAGGATTTGGTATAGCTGTGTTGGCAGTTTATTTAACTCTGTGTTGAGAAGTTCATTACATCTTGTTTTTAGACCACCACTTCATGTTTCTTCTTTAATTTCACTCTTGCTGAAGTAATTGCTATACTGTTTTCAAAACTAAATATTGGAACATTTATCTTTTGGATATGATATCATGGCTTGGCAACAAATCTCCATTCACTTCTTTTGTATACATGATGTATATTGGAAATACCAGCAGATGTGAAGGGGGACCAGATACAACTTACCTTACTATAGGAGAGGGGAACAGGATATGTTGTACCTTCTGGCTTCACGTGTTAAACTTTTTTTAACCAAAAAAAGTTGCATGAATGGACAAAATATGTATACAGTATCTGTAAAAATGTCTTACCTGGGTTCTTTCACTGTCAGACCACATAACTTTGGAAGAATATTCCATCCACTGCCTTAGTGCATGGCTACCTTTCCTAAGAGGTGCACAATTTTTACTTTTTCCGTCTGAGCTGCCTTGCAGTTCCATTTGAAAGCTGGCACTGTTCTAAAAACTCAGCAGAGGCTTTTTGTGAAACCAAATGTTAACATGGGTGAATATACTACCTTACCACATACTGATTGAATACTGTTTGGAAAATCTTCCCCCTTTGCAAATGAAATAGCAGTGCAGAGCTTAACTTCACTCGATGTTAGTAGATATTGCCTTGTGTACTCCATTCTCGATTGTAATCTAGTTTGTAAAAGAAATTGTGACGCATGTAAATAAAGCATAATGGATCTCTACACTCAATGTATAGTGTCATTTTTCCTTTCTTACGTTGTCTTTCCTGGTGCTTGTAGAAAATAGAGGTCTTCAGGGGTAAAAAAAAAAAATCCTCACCATGCAGTATATTCTTCCTGTCAAATCAAACAAAACTTCTTAGAGATGAGGGATTATTCCTCCCCTCTGGAAATGTGGGACCAGCTACACAGTTAGGGCATACTGAGGTTGAACCATTTCAGGATGCAGGTCCTAAAAGGTAGGTTTACATTTTAGGATATTTCCACATATTATATACTTCCTGCATGGGGAAAGCTAGCTGGTTAGGTCAAAGGATTTTCTCCCACATCCTTAGTTTCAGGTTCAGGCAGTTTGTAGTTGTATTCATGTGGAATGACTCTTCTCTTTTGTGAGAACCAAATGTGAATCCTTCCTGCAGCCAGAGTGATCTAATGAGGACAGACCTGGGTTTGGGCCTGGGTTCCAGTCACAGCTTGGGAGTTGTATGCACAAACAGTCACAAAGATGCTTCATTGATTTGTCTCATTAAAGGTATTTAAATGATTAGGGTTCTTTTGTAGCAGATTGAACTCTTTTGATACACCCATGGAACCCAAGACATGAAAAATTAGAAACAATCTAATTCAGGCCATGACTATACCAATACACATCTATGTTGTTGTTATTGCTGTCGACTTTGACTTATGGTGGCCCTATTAGTGAGAAGCAATCCACAAGGTTGGTGGAGACTTAGACATCTATCAAGACCTGAAAAAGTTTTGCAGCTGGAGGAAATTTTTAGTGGGAGACATTAGAAGATCTGTGCCATTGTAATTCAAAGGGGATAGAAAGATAGTTGACAAATTAATTCTCAGCTATACGTTCAATGTGTATTTGAATTTGGTGGCCCCTTCCACCAATCTGCAATATTAAGACAATAATTCTACTCTACCATACAATGTTGTTGTTATGGATAGCTGAGATCACATATGAAATGTATTGAAAATCAAAAGATGCTGGCCAGAATCTGGTATAGGAGATTTGTATATACAAACACAGTAGGTATGATATCATGCAGTGAATCCTAACTCAACTCCCCCAATCCCCACTTTCCAAGAAGCAGCCACTGTGCTCAATGAAGATCTGTTCCCCTGTTACTCAGGAAGCAGCTGAATCCATGAGCAGCAACTGGTAGGACAGGCAGAAGCAAGGCCCCATCACAATTCACCCTCACACCAGAGATCGCTTGTATGGAGTGGGAGCAGTTTCCCGATCGACTGGAACAAACCCCCATTGATACAATAGCAGCTATAGCACCTTCATTTATATACTACTTCATAACGTACTGTGCAGCCTCTAAGTGGTTTACAACTGTAAGCTAATTGCCCACAACAAGCTGGGTACTGATTTTAGCGACCTCGGAAGGATGCAAGTCTGAGTCGAGCCTGAGCCCTGGCTGGAACTGAACTCACAGCCTTGTGCTTCATGAGTGAATGGCTGCAGTACAAGCATTTAACCACTGCGCCAGGGCTCTTCTTTTTCATATGTATGGGCAAAGATTGACATAAGTTTCAACTGAACAAACTTCTTTTTCTCTCTCATGCATGAGAATAATGACTGGGTTACAGCAAAGCAGACACATGACATCTGGTCTGTACGGCCAAAAGCACACACAAAGAGAATCAGCTGAGGAAAGAGAGGAAAGGAAGATTCCTGTGCTAGTTTTCACCCATAAGGGGTTTGGAGCAGCTGTTTCACAGCAAGTGGAGATTGGGGGACTTCCATGATCCCTGTGTAACCCCTAAACTAGGCATTGTATAGAGATTGGGAATACTCAACAGTCACAAATGTGTAACCCTTGGTTACATATTTGTAGTGCAATGGAGGATTCTGGCCAATATATAATTGCTATAGGTATCCCCCAAACCCCTTATGGGTGAAAACTGGCATAGGCATCTTCCTCTCCTCCCTTTCTTCAGCTGATTCTCTTTGTGTGTGCTTTTGGCACTTGCTAGTCATCATACAGGCCAGATGTCATGTGTCTGCTTTGCTGTAACCCAGTCATTATTCTCATGCATGAGAGAGAAAAAGAAGTTTGTTCAGTTAATACTTATGCCAATCTTCGCCCATACATATGGCTGAAAATGCAGTGGCTGTGGTAGTAAAGGGACACAAGAATTTTTTTGCCAAAGGCTTTTCACTCCCCTCCCCTTTTTTCTTTTTCTTTTCTTTTTCGTGTGGAGAATATGAAGCAGTTAACATTTGTCTAACTGTTATCATAACATAATTAAAAGCTCAGTTACTTTCCTTCCAGTGCACCAAATGTTTCAAATTTTTCACAGTGAGCTAGCCCTAACATATTTTTCCACTCATAGTTTTGAAATGTTGCATTTTGGATGTTTTTAAAATGTGTGATGAGGACAGTTACACATGCACACACACCAAAACTGGAAGGCCTCCATTCACTCTGTAGAGATAGTTCCAGGAGTATCATGATATCTGACTTGTACAAAGAAACAATCACACAAGAATAGGAAGGAGACATGCTGGATTCCAAGGAAACATTTTCTTTGAATTGCAAACGGACATTAAATTTCCTTGACTTTGAAAATCAACCAGTGACTATATGGCCAAAGGGGGAGGTGCAAGCCTGCAAATAGCCCTCCCTACCATCTGAAATAAGACCAGAAACAGAAAATGCAGGCCTATGACTAACATCTTCAATTTTTTTTCCTCCTGTTTGCCTGATGAAGAAGCCAGTGTGACTTCGAAAGCTTGCAACATGTAATTGTGTATTTTGGTTGTTCCAATAAAAGTATCATTGTTTGGATGTTATTGGATTTACAAAAATAGTGTGGAAGACATCACAGAGCAACATTTCAGATCTACAGACTCAAGCAAGACACCCAGTTCAGCCCTGCACTATGGTTGGATTTTATTTTCTCCATACAGTTCCACCAGTTCACATGTTTACAAGGGTGAACTGGCCCTAATTGGCCAACCCTCAAATGCAATAATGATAGTGTTGTATTCTGCCTTATTAACAGGTCAACAATCATGAAAAGCTGGCCCATGTGCTTTGTAAAGATGACCTCTGTCAGCTACAGACTTGTTGCAAAATTTGTAGATTGATGACTCATGGGTTCGCTTGAGGACTTTGACTTTTCAGTCTGAGAGTAACAATGCTAATCTTTTGTGCATTTTTTAAACTGCATTTCCTCATTGTGATGTTAGTTTCAGACAACGTTTTAAAAATGAGCCACAAATTTAGGCTTATTTAGTCCTTGCAAATGGCAATAAATCCCAGAATTTTCATACACCACAGAAGATGTATTGTGAAATAGTTATATTTATAGATTTCAAACTACAAGGATCCTAAATTAATGTATTTTGGAGAAGTGCCAGACTTCAATCCACAGGCAATTTAAACTTGGCTATTTTGATTTAAGATTATCCTGGTTATAGTCCAGAAACCAGTTAAACCAGAGCACCTGGATTTAAGCCAATTTTACACCCATTTACGTCAATGGAACTAATTTGATTTAAATCTGGGCATTCCAGTGTAATTGGTTTGTGAATCAGGTCGTTACTCATAGATGTCAGTAAGACAAAAGTACTTAAATGCAAGCATTTTAACTCAGTTATATTTATTAGCTATCTATGCATGAAAATGTTTATATGTTTGTTTTAACAAAACAAAAATCTCAGATAAAAAAAAGGGTTTGTAGCCATATATTGTTTAGGAAAATGAACTTTTTGCAACATACTTCCAAAAAGTATATTTTTGAAAGATACTTGTTGGGATCAAACACCAACATATTTTAAAATATATGTATTAAAATATAATTTAAAATGCTTTTTTAAGCCTGGTCTTTAAAAATAGACAGGACTAATTCTTTCCAAGCATATGAGCACAGTTTGGCACATATAGACACATATATTGGTTAGTCCTAACTGGACTAGGCCCATTGAATGGTGAGTCACCACACAGGAAATCCCATTGGCTAAATGGGTTTATTCTACCCAGGATTAACAACAGGGTTGAGACCTAAGACTACAGAATTCCAGCTCAACCATGAAAACCAATAGGTTATCCCGGACCAGCTATTTTGTTAAAGAGTAGTCTATCTCACAGGTTACTTGTGAAAATAAAATTATTTTGAAAAAGAAACGTACATTGTCTGGAGTTTGCTGGAGGAAAGGTGGAATAAAAATGTAGAGAATAGGAAGACAGCAGTTATGCTTCAAGGGTCTGTCATTTCTAGTCAACCTCCCCCCCCACACACACTTTGCACTGTCCAGAGAGAGTGCCCCTTCACTCGTTTGTATGACAACAGCAGCAATAGCTAGAAGTCGTGCAGGGGTTTAACCTTTTCTTGGTCACTGTATGGAGAGAATGCTGGGTTAGCTAGGCCTTTGATCCAGCTGGGCTTTTCTTATATTCTGAATAAAAACACAGTCCTACCTGTGCTGGGCATCCCAATTCACCACTAGTATGAAGGGCTTCCATCCAATGATGGATGTTTGCCTAGTGTGCTGGAGAGAGGAAAGATACGACGAAGGGAGCACAGCCGACACACTCCATAGGGCAGGTTTATATACTGCTATGCTGGCGGTCTCCAGAGTCAGTGGGGATCCCATCTTTTGTGAAGACAAAGAGGGGCGAGGTGGCGTGGGCAGCTACCTGAGTCTTTTCTTTGACCCCAACAGCCTTGGTGTCATACGCACTGCCAGGCAGCCACCAGGACTCTAGCACCACCACAGGACCATTCACACTGGTCCCTGCCTTGGCCCCTTGACACGGCATCACCTGAGCATGGTGGGAAATTTGAATGGCTCCCATTGTTGACACTGGCAGGTGAACACAGAGCCAGAGGACTTACAGCATTGGAGAGACCCCAGAATGCACTTTGTCAAAGCTTTCTTTAAATCTAGAACCAGCCCTGGACTCACAACAGGCAAGGCTGGCCCTACCATGAGGTAGACTGAGGCAGTTGCCTCAAGTATCAGGCATGGGATGATGTGGAAAACAGCCTCCTGGCTAGTTTGCTCTTCTTGTTATGTGCCTTCAAATCAACGCTAATTTTGTCTGCTGCTTGCAAGTATAGCAGAGGATGTTGCCCTCCCATTGCCAATATTCAAGATTTAACAGTCATTCTGCTTGGCTTCCACATCCGGGGGTGCCGCTATCTTGTATTTTCCTCAAGTATGAAAATCTTTTAGACTGGTTTAACTAATGAAACTGTGTCTTTTGCTGCTAGGGCACTTTTTTTTTTTTACCAGGCAAAATGTTCTGCTAAATTAAAAATGGTAATCCATTCCAACTGAACATCAGATTCAGATGGTCTCCTCCTCCCACTTTACTCATATGTACACCTGTTTTTGACCATGTCATGCTGTGTTACGTTGTATGGCATAATAAACCAGTGTGATAGAAGGCAATGCAGGGATAAATCTGCTATACACTCATACCTTTGGGTTGCCCACAGTGTGAGAAATGTTGGCACAATCCTATCAAGGACCAACAGACTTGATTAATCAAATTACACTGTAAGACTATTTTGTGCAACTAGTGTTATATGTCCTGATGCAGCATTTAGGTCTCCCCCTCTTCCCCTCTTCTCTCAGTTTCATACACACACGCACACACACACACACACACACACACAGAATATAAATGGAAAAGTGATGAATCAGCACATCTAATTTCCAAGGAAAACCTGGTGATTATTCAGCCTCTGTTTGCAGAGTTGGCGTTTGCCCTGTGAGAACAGAGATTTTGATTGTGTGGCCCATATGCTGGTCTGCAAAGGTAATGGCAAAATGTACACTTGTTTTAATGCTATAGAGCTGCACTCTAATCTTTAGGAGTCACTGTGATCTGACAGACAGAAATAGGGCCAAGAGTGCATGCAAACACATGCAGACACACTTCATTTGGCTGTCACCTTGAAGGTGACAGTATACCTTTATAGAACACTGGTTGTTGACTTTCTTTCTCTTTCACCAGCTCTTCCTTGTTGCTCCCCTTAGATACCCTTGGGAGGTGGCAATAATGAGATGACCTGCTGCCACCGATATGAGTCTCTTTGGGATTATGATATCGAGTCAGTCAAGTGAATCTAGTCCAGAATTAGAAACTGTACATCACCTGCCCATCTGAACTATGTGCTTCATTGAACTTTGGCCAGGGACACACCTGTTTTAAATAAGCATATTTGCTTGGTGCTCCTCCTCAGGAAAGAATCTGTGTGTGAAGTTTTTCCTGTAATTCAAGAAGTGACCCATCAATCTTCTCCATCTCCCCAATAAAAGCATATTAGGGAAGCAATTATCCTGCATTTGGAGAATTATTGCCTTTCCTTCCTTGATTCTGTACTCTCCCCCTTTCTCACCTGCTGCTTTGACAGTTTTTTTTTTAAAAAGGCAAGACATAAGATTAAAACAGTATGGCTGGACCAAATGCTGCAGGTGGAATGGGTGTCCTTTTGAATGCCATAAATCCTATTCCTCCCTGATAAAGTTTTGCAAAACTCAGGAACCTGAACACATTTGCTAGCAGTACCCAGGCTAACAAAATGTATAAACATGCCAAAGCTTTCTTCAGGACTGGTAGAAGAACAGGCATGTGTTATCTCATCAGTTCTAAGTCCTTTGGATGGCCTGATTCAAAGGTGAGAAGTTAATTCAGAGTAGTAACAGGAAGGTGAAACATTAAAATGTCTGTCTCTTACTGTTGCATGCTGCAGCCCTGGTAAAGGTGCTAACATGCTATGCAGAAGCTAAAGAATAAAAGAAGAGGGCATCTGTTGAAATCAGATCCACATTCCTGGATCATTTCTGGGAACAAATTGTGTGGGTGTACGTGTGGTGCCTGACACAATACGACACAGCCCGTCCTTTGGGTGTGGTTGCTATCTGTGCTTGTGACATACCTACCTCTGATTATCTCCCTAACCACAACTGTTATATTGACCACAGATTATATCAACTTCTTCCTCCTAACCAAGTAGTGGAGGGGTGGGGTTGGAACTAGCGATAAGCTGGCCTGATTCTCTAATGTCCTGCCATAAGACTTTGGCACTCCAGTGTTGTTTCCTCAGGATGGAGTGGAGGAGGTGCCAGAGCTGAATGTTATGGGTAGAAGAGCCTGCATGGTGAGATGACTGCTTAGGGCAAGCTTGGGAAAATTGTGGACCTCTGGAGATCTCTGGTATGCCATTCCCAACAGCCCTCATCATTGGTTGTTGGGCTATTAGGAGTCTAAGTTCAATAACATCTGGAGAGCCATAAGTCCTCCCTTCGTGGTCTACAGCAAAGAAAGGGTGGGGCAAAACAAGAATTCTGGAATATTATTTTTTGGGACTATATCATGTAACTAAGGGGGGGTTGCAGACTGCCAGAAATAGTGCAAATTGAGTCCATTTTTAGGGTTAGGGTTAGTGCTAGGGAATCATGGAAATTGTTGTTTTTTTTTCCTGAGACATTGAGCCTTCTCTGTCAGAGAGCTCTGGTGCCACAATAAAATACAGTTCCCATGATTCCCTAGCACTAACCCTAACCCTAAAAGTAGACTCAATTTGCACTATTTCTGGCAGTCTGCAACCCCCCTAAAGGTCTCTGAGAGGAATGTTAATTTAGCTCAATGAATGGGCTGAGTTACAAGCAGCCCTGGGATACTTCCCAACATTTATGGAGGTGCTGGGGAAAAGAATTGCAGAAGCAGAATTCTTCAATCAGTTGTACTTTATTAAGGGGAACACACAACAAATGAACACATTCACGTGCACACACAAGAGCTAGGAAATAAAGAGGTGAGCATTGGAATAGATCAGAGACTTCACTAACGGTGATAATTACCATCAACGTGATTGCTCCTTGAAGATGTGATCCAATAGTGGGGACATGGGATCCGACTGCTCCAGGACACTTGGATTGTGGCAGTGGTGGATTCGAACCAGCAGAGTTCAGAGTGACATGGAATCAACCTAAAATACAAACTAGTCCAGGGAACAAAGGACATTTGGGATCTTATATAAAGCAAAATTAGCCTGGGGCAAAGACCAGGTGTCAAAGCCGAATCTGCATGGGAATGGTCACTCAAGATGGAGGTCTTTGAAGTGGGAATTGGGGTTGTAAAAGGGCCTTTCTGAGATATGCGTGTGATCGCAACTCCCAAACTGCCTATGTGATCTCTCGCTTTATATCTCATGGCAGTGTATTTAGGATACATTTAGGGTCAAGGGGGGCAAACTTCACCACATTTTATATTAAAAATGGAAGACTTCTGGCTATCATAACAATCTCCAAAAAACCACATGTTGGTTGAGAAATTCTAAAAGTTATGGTCCCAAAAAGTAATTTTTACAAGCTTCAAGCAAAATAAACAGACATGATGTAACCAACTGATTTATGCATGGCTATAAAGCAATCCCTCTCCCAAACATCTTGGTCCGCACTGTGTGTTGGAAGTGGTGGAGCTCCTGATCCTAAGTCAAGAAGCCCTTGATGTGTTAACACATTAGATAAACATGGCCCCACCTGCTCTCCCACTTGTTGCCAAGGTGCATCCTTGATGCTTCTGAAGTTATCCATCCATAGTAAACCCTAATATGTTTGTGTGATTTTTAATGAAGGTGTAAACATTTAAATGACACTATTCTTGTTGAAACAAATCCCGTGGGAAAACAATCAGGAAACAGTGTGGTGGGTATTATTTTATTAATGTATTTATTTATTCATAGCTACAACTAAAGATCACCACTACCACCATCTCTGCCTCCCACAGTACAACAAGCCAAGGGGACACCAAAACTATACCTTCCACTGACCAAATCTGGCAGGGACAGTCCTGATTAACCCTGTGTTGTCCCACTTTTTCAGCTCCTTTTACAATGTTCCTTCCTCCTACTTTCCTCCTTTGTTGTCAGCTTACTTCAGTTGCTATAAACTCATACTGCAAAAGTAGTTTACACTAAATTAAGGAGAGAGCCAACATGGTGTAGTGGTTTGATTATCAGACTATGACTCTGGAGAGCAGGGTTTGAATCCCCACTCAGCCATGAAAACCCACTGGGTGACCTTGGGCAAGTCACACTTCCTCAGCCTCAAAGGATGGCAATGGTAAACCCTCTCTGAACAAATCTTACCAAGCAAATCATATGATAGGGTTGCCTTAGAGTTACCATAAGTACCAGTTGAAGGCACACAACACACTAAGGAGGAATAGAGATCAAGGGTGAAAGAAGGGGCAGAATCTTGCTCTTCCCAGTAGGTTCAAGCAAAAGCAAACTGCTGCAGCCCTTCCTAACTTGTGTGTTCTCCCTCATTATAACCTTTACCATCTTGACAATACTCTGATGTTGCTTGGCCGCATGCATCTGAGCTTTCATCTGTGAAATGTTGGCGGGTATGCAATAGTACCCCTGAGACCACTCCATCTAGTTCAAAAAGCAGCTGGATGAGAAGTAGGCAACAGAATCCCTACTCCATCATGACCATTTATTTACATTTTCCATGATGTTCTACAGTGGAAGTATTGTGAGAAGCTAAAATTCTGATTTTATCAGAGTGTTGTTCCTACCAGTGCTTCCAAATAAATCCACCATGCCAACAAATTTAGGAGATTATCGCAGTGCTAATAAAACCGGCTTACCTGAGCCAGCTTAAAACTTCAAACGGGTGGCATCCTAATATTATCAGAAGGATTTAGCTGCCAAAATTGCCACCCGGGTCCATTCTGGGTCCATCCACACTCCCAGGGCCACTCTGGCGGCGAGTTCCTTAAACTGGAAAACTCCCAGCTTCAAAAAAAACCTGTGCTGAGTGGCCCTGGAAGCCGGGATGGACCTGGGCAATAATTTCGGCAGCTAAATCCTTCTGCTAACATCAGAATGCCACCCATTTTAAATTTTAAGCCGGCTCAGGTGAGCCTGTTTTATTAGTGCTGCGATAATCTCCTTAATAAGAGAGACCCCCTAGAGAGAGAGGCTGAAAATAAGAACAGTGCTTTACCAAGCAAACATGAAAAGATTTCTAAGGAACAAGGAGCCATTAAGAAACTTTCCCACATGGCTGCCACTCAGCGAGCCTTTGAGGAACTAAAGTCTGATGATTTAAAGATAATTTTTGTGATGACTAGTGAAAGTGAATCTGAGGACATAGTTCCACTAGCTTGCCAGAGAGCAGCTGCAGACAAGCAACATAAAAGCGCCTCAAAATTGGCCAGAAAGCAAGCAATTGGCCATTGTTCCGGAGAGGCAAGGGGAAACAGCCCTGAAGTTGCAAATGGCCACTTGCGGCCGCCATCTTGCCGATCGCATTTCCATTAGAAAGGGAAGGGCTGCCTCCTCCAGAGCATGCACAGTGGAATTGGCCTCAGAATCAGCCATTAATAAGGACACAGGTATGAAGCAAAAGGCTGTAGTACCAACGGCAACCTTCCACGACAGCATCAGAGCAGTGAACCCTGGGGGGAAAGCCTCTTTGTGCGCAGGTTCAAAGTCTCCCTCTAAGCACAGTGACGTGTCTGACAGAGAGGGAAGCTGCTCCCAGCTATCAAATTTTATGGAGGAGTCAAACATAACCAATAAAAAAATTAATGTAATTAGTTAGATAGGGTTACAATATCGGTATGGCTTTATAAATAAACTGACTGAAGGTAACTGAACAAGAATGTAAAACTCCTGCAGACCCTACATTCTAGAATCTGGAACAGTCCCTTTTAATTCCTACTAAGTCTGTTCAGGACAGAGCTTGCAATGTTATTTAATTATAGCCTACATGCCCTGAAGGAACCAGATCCTATCTCATCTTGGAAGGTAAGCAAAGTCGGCTGTGGTTAGTACTTGGATGCAAGACCACCAATGAATACCAGGCACTGTAGGCTATATTTCAGAGGTGGCAAACACCTCTGAGTACTCCTTGCCTAAATAAAAAATTTATGGTGTCGCCATAAGGCAATGGGATACTTGAAGGTACACAAATAGCACCCAGAATTCTCTAACCATGCTGACTGGTGGATTTGGGTACTGCAGACTCTTCCAAGCTCTGTTTTAAGATTACAGCACTAACCACCTATTTGCTGAGTCCCCAGTCTGCAATGTGGAGACAATAATACCAGTGTGATAAAGTGAAGGAAGGCTGGCCCATGGAAGAGGGTTGTTCTGGAAAGCAAGGGTTAATGAGGGAAAGAACAGGGAGCCAGAGAGGGGAATTACGAGATCTAACGACACCTGGAAAAGAAGAAAGGGAAGCAAGACCCAGGAGGGAGGGGCCCAAGGATAAAAGGGAAAAGGAGGAGGCGTTCGGTGGAGGGAGAAACGCGGAAGAAGGCTCGGTGAGGCGGACGGTGGAAGGGAAAGAGAAGCGAGCAGTACGGGAGCTCAAGAGGAAAGAGAAACACTGACAGAAGGGGAGGTAATCGACTGGGGCCAACTCAGCCCAAGGGAAGGGCTTCTGGAGGAACCGGTCGCTGCTCTTACAACCCTAGGGCCGAAGTCAATTGAAGCCAAACCAGGGTGTTGGTCATAAGGGGCTTCCCTTAGAACCCTCCAGGGCAGGGATTGCAGGCTGAAGACTAATCTGAGGAGGAGGAATGGTGAAAGGGGAAGATTAAAGGAATGGACTGAGAATATTAAAGAGAGAGTGTGGCACAACATCTCTCCCCTCTTTTAGTAACTGTTTGGTGAATGGGTTTCCGAGTAGATTAAAGGTATAGAGCATACATCTTAAGTGGTCTGCCCTTTCTTTCGCCGAAATGGATACCTCCAAGAAGCATGGAGTGGGAGGAGTGCCTTGTGGCCCCACGACAACCAGCCTATCTTACAGGGGCATTGTAAAGATTAAGGAGATATTGGGGCTATGCAGATGGGCAAAAAGGGATGTTTTGAGGGTGACTTGTAGGCATGACCTTTAGATGACGCACACCTAAAAGTCTCCAGGAAAGTGCCCTCTAGCCATCGTATGCCGAGAAAAGGAGCTGCTTTTTTCCGCTCTTTCGGTGAAGATGCACACCTTCGCATGTGTGTATGTATGCAGCGACACTGATGCACCAGAAAACGGCTTTATAAATGCAGTGTCGCACGTGCGGCAGAAATTGACTTGGCGATCCAGAGCATGCGCCCCTATGATGAAAGCTTTAATTTAAAGCGCCCTATGCTTCCAGGTGTGGATGCACTGGTGTTGGTGTGCTTGAATATTAGAACCCTAATTGTAACCCTATGCATGCACCCTAGCAACTGTCCTCTGTTATGACAATAAATGCATTCTGTTGCATGTACGCTTGCTGTCAGCATGCACAGCAGTTTGCATGAAAGAGGCTTTTGTGATCACTTCTGTGCAGGTGTGGTGCATAAGACCTGCACATCATTTCCTGGCATGATGGGGGGGGGGGGCTCCTGGAGTAATGTTTGTCTGTGTGTCCTGTTGACCATCTCCCTTGCATGACCACCAGCTGCATGTATCAAGTCTGTCCACACAAACCTCCCTTGCATGTACCTCTCCCCTCCCCCCTGATCTGTGTGGGACATGTTTTGTGGAGGATGATGGAGTGTCTTTTTAGTTGACAAAACCATTCCTTCACCCCAAGGGTGGCACAATCAGACAGTGGCACCTGTCTACTGCACCCACTCCTTGGGGGGAAGCGGAGGTCAGCGAATCCTTGCATGATATGTGGGTGTATGACAGAAGCTGTGCAGATGCACAGGGATGTCGAACTTCAGTCACCTTTGTTGTGAAACCCTTTGAATACTTGAACATGCTCCAGATAAAATGCTAAGAAAGATTGTAGCAGTGCGGCTGGAAGGCAGTAGATATGTGTCTTTGTATTTTTAAAAAAACTATAGCTTCTACCTGCACAAAAGAGGTTTGGGAGATAGAGCCCCAACTGAGTTGATTATTTTGCCACACTCTAAGCACTTGTTGTTGTTAACTGCCCTTGAGATGTCCCCAACTCATGGAGACCCTGTGGATGAGACCTCCCCAAGCCCCTTGTCCTCCACTGCTCTGCTTATGTCTTATAAATTCATGCCCATGACCTCCCTGAAAGAGTCTATCCATCTGGCATGTGGTCTCCCTCTCTTTCTACTGCCCTCCACCTTTCCTAGTATTATTGTCTTTTCTAATGAGCCATGCCTTCTCATGATGTGGCCAAAGTATGACAGCCTCAATTTGATCATCGTGGCTTCCAGGGAAATGTCTGAGCATGCCTTAAAAGGAGTGAGAATCAAGTCACTCTTCAGATGTTGTTGGACTGCCAGAACTAGTCAGCAGAGCCAATGGTAAGGGATGGTGGGACTTGCAGTCCAGCGCTGTGGAAGGGTGCTTCATTCCCATCCTTCAATACATTAGAAAAGCCAAGTAAAGAAATCTCTGAAGGGTCTACTTCACTGTTGACCTTCAGATGTTTTCTTTTTATTTTCTCTTGATACTAAAATTTCCTTTTCCCCCCCTTCCTGAGCAACAGCCAGTTCAAGGCAGCCTGTGACAACCTAAACTATATATATATATATATATATATATATATATATATATATAGAAAAACTATTCAGAACAAAGGGCAGAATCAGTTAAACAAGATCTCTTTCAAGGCTCCTATCTTTTTTTCAAAGGCTCCTGAAATAAATTTGTCTTTGGAGCCCACTTAACCCTAGGATACTAAGGGTCTGATCCATTTACCTGAGGTCATTCAAAATATTCTTGGACCCATGGGCCCAACTTCTGTTGCGAGGGTGGGGAGAGTGTGAAGAACAAGGGAGTCTGACTAGATCTGAAAGAAGTTTGGGTGGGTGGACTTGATTCCAGAGATATTTTAGTCCTAGGCTGTTTAGGACTTTCAAGGTGAAAGCCAATGCTTTGAATACAGCTGGAAACAAAGCAGAAGGCAGGAAAGCAGGCATAAAAGTGGCATAATATGTTCCATACTGTGTTCATGAAAGAATATGAAGAATTATCTTGACTTTACCTTGCTCTGTGGACTCAATGCTTCTAGTAATTGTCTCCAACAACCTTCTAATTCTAGTTTAGGATCTTTCCTAAATAGCCCTTCAAATGGACCAATTTGAGGAGTGTTTTTCCCCACATCCAGCTTGCTTCTTTCTTTCACACACACACACACACACACACACACACACTTTATAGAGTAAAAGAAATAGGGTAGCTCATGGAGATGTTATTAACCTGTACTTCTGGCAGTGAATTATGACTAGAGAATTCAAACGTATTTTCTGTATTTATCAGCTGTAACCACCCTTTGTCTCCTCTTTGCCCCTTCTTTCTGAGCACAAAGGACCTACAATTTTGTGCTATTTTTAAAGGCAATGCTCGCTGTTATTGAATGCACGGGAAATGAAATATCTTTAGGTGCCACCAATGTTTATGCCAATAATATGTGATTAGACCTAATTGGCCCAATGATTACCAAATAGTTTTCTAAAGGGAAAAATC
Source organism: Phrynosoma blainvillii (assembly GCA_026167975.1). Classification (NCBI taxonomy): domain Eukaryota; kingdom Metazoa; phylum Chordata; class Lepidosauria; order Squamata; family Phrynosomatidae; genus Phrynosoma; species Phrynosoma blainvillii. The sequence continues at coordinate 127,513,625 of JANUYF010000001.1, read as the reverse complement.
ATTGGAAATGTGTTTTGGGGCCCATTTTCTGATTTGGAAGTTGTCCTTTTCTTTGTCTGCTGAAGGATATCAGTCCCTGCCAGCAAAATTGCATGGGCTGGCATTCATGAATGCGAAAAGCACAGATCATGAGGGCTATGCAAAGGGAAAGGTCTTAACGGCTGGAATCTGCTATGGCAGTTATGAATGCATGACCTAGAGTTACACACTTGTGAGTGTTTTGTATTCACAATCTCTGTGTAGTACCTTAGGAAAATAACCTTAGGAGCCAGCATGACATAGTGGCTTGAATGTTGGACTACAGCTCTACAGGCCAGGATTCAAACTCTGCTCAGCTATGAAATCCACTGGGTGACCTCGGGCAAGTCACACTTTCTCAGCTTCAGAGGAAGGTAAATGCAACCCCCCTCCGAACAAATCTTACCAAACAACAACAACAACAACAAACTGATAGGGTTGCCTTAGGGTCACCATGTCGGAAATAACTTAAAGGCACACAATAACAACAAAACACCATTGTACTTTCTGCATTTCCATTCTCTTTGACCTGTTTACAATCTTCCATTGTAATCATTATGCCATAATACAGGGGTAGGCAACCTTTCCCCTTTAAGGGCCAAGGGACTTCAGCTCCCAGAATCCCAGGAGCTATTGACCAACATGGGACTATTGGCCAACATGGCTGAGGCTTCTGGGAGTTGAAGTCCCTCGGCCCTTAAAGGGGAAAGGTTGCCTACCCCTGCCATAATATCATCTTTGGCCAGAATCCTGTTGGGGAATTATGAAGGGGTAACCATCTTAGTTACACAGCTACACAGTGAATCCTGTACTATGTACTTAGCATCCTAGATTTGGTGTGCTTGGTTTAGGGCCGATTATTGGAAAATAAACATAGGTTTAATTCGACAGTCTGATTGCTTGAAGGAAGAAGGATTAATCACAGAAAATATACTTCCCATTAATGTCTAGTTTAGTTTGTCTAGTTTAGGTCTCAGAGTTCTAGAGATACTTTGCCTTTCCAGGAACCTCAAAGTGAAATGATCAGTAGCTTGATCATGCCAACAATACAGATCCACAACCATACTTCTTTGTAACAACTGGGTCTTAAGCCTTTTCATTGACAGTGGTGTCACTGCTATCACCCTCTAACTGTCCCAATTTGGCAGGGACATCCTCAATTCATGCTCTGTTGCCTCACTTTTCCAGTATTTTTAAAATATCCTAGTTTCTCTCTCCTCCTCCTCCTTTTCCTCTAAGCCAGGGGTAGGCAACCTAAGGCCCGGGGGGGCGGATGCGGCCCCCCAAGGCCTTTGGACCAGCCCCAGGCCAGTCCTGCTACTGCTGCCTCCGCCACCACCGCTGCCTGCCATGATGATATTGATTATTGTTGTTATTACTGGTTCTTGGGGTTTTCTTGGCAAAATCTCCACAAGGGTTTTGCCATGGCTTTTCTGGGGCTGAGAGAGTGTGCATGCATATATATTTTTAAAAATTAAAAAAATATTTTTATTTTTATTTATTTATTTATTTATTTTTGGGTGCTTCACCCACCCCCCCCCACATTGTCTGAGGGACAGCAACCCGGCCCCTGGCTCAAAAAGGTTGCCTACCCCTGCTCTAAGCCCTTGGTTTACTTCAGTTGCTAGAAAACTGAGTTCAAAATGCAAAAGTAGTGAAATCTTGGAGGGTGTGGTATCAGCGCTGCCAAGTCATATTTGCAGAGGTTGGAAAGTTACTTTTAAAAGTATTTCACCACAGTTGCTACTCCAGTGCCCCCCAAATTAACAAGTAACTCTTCTCACTTCCAGAGATGTAGCTAAAAATTTTAATTTTTGGTTACGTTTAAACAAGCTGTTGGCCTGTGGAACAAAACACATTTTCTCCCCCTGCCCCCCCATAAACACACACACTTTAAGGGTCACTGAAAAAGACTACAAGTCACACGTGATCCAGCACTCCAAATCTATGATTTTCTGTATGATATTTCTCCTCCATTTAGTGAGGCTACATACACCATAGCTGTGGGAGAGAGAAAAAATTAAATGTTACAATTACATCACAAAAAGAGTTATGTTAGCCTTGTTAAAGTTGCAACCATTCATTAAACCTGTACCAAGGTGTCTGGTACAGTTTTACTTTAAATCAAAGGCTCCAGACACAACAGAATATCCCCACTACTCTTTCGAAAAAAGAGGGGAAGGAGATTGATGAGAGGACTTTGCCTGGGATGTATCCAGCCTCAGTCATTTCTCATATTTTTCCACACATTTCTTTTCTGCAGCTGCCTGGCTAGCCAGCATCAATGCTGACCTTGGAATTAACAGTCTCTGGTGCAGACAGTGATTCCATCCATTGTCAGAAGTGACACAGCCCCACATCTCTGAGGAGTGGGGTGTTTTTTTTTTTCCCTCTGGTGTCCTTTGGGAAGACTGAAAGGCTTGTGGAGTTGCAGCTTTTTGCCTGTTGCTACCCACTGCAGGAAGTTATGGAGGTATCTGGAACCTCTGAGCTTCTTTGTTGTGCAATGGGGCCTTGTGGAATGAAGACATGTGTGATGCTGTACATAGGCACCAGAGACTAGAAAGGTAAAGCGTGCATCACAATATTGATCTACAAAAGATTCCTTTTTTAAAAAAATTAAAGCACCACTTATTAGAAGTGTAGTTTTTGTCTCGGGAAAGATACAAAAATTTCAAAGTTTTACATTAAGTGTATGCAAACCACAATTTGCTTAAACCTTAGTTAGAACATTAAAAACTAATGCATTGATTGGGAAATTGATGTTGTTGTTTTTTTAATAACAGAACTAGCTATAGTGGATTTCTATATTTCTATATATTTCTATATTTCTTCAGCAATATAATTACACATTTACACCCAGGAATGACAGAGTCATAATTTCAAAGAGGGAGCCTATGATCTATACCACATTAAACTCTGTGAGATTTGCTGCTGAGCATATGTAAGCTGAATTGTTGGTACTGATATGTCATTGGCAGGAACAGTATCTGCACACCATATATAAACACACAGAGAGGTATGTAATTTTGCTTTACCAATGGAATGTAGAACACATTCTTGATTCTTAGTCCTAAATCTGTCTAGGAATTGGTGTATTACATTCTCTCCAACGATCCAGATTTGGCAGAAACAGTCCAGATTAATTCTTTGTTGTCCCACTTTTTCAGCTGCTTTTAAAATGTCCCAGTTTCTCTCCTTCTCCCACTTTACCTTCTGTGCTCAGTTTACTTCAACTGCTCCAAAATGAGTTCAAAGTGCAGCAAGTTTGCATACAATTTACTCAGCGCCGGGGGGGGGGGGGGGGAGGAGAGAAGAGAGCAGAATCTTGCCCATTGTTGTGGATTCAGGCAAAACCAAACTACTGCATCCTTTCTTAATTTGTGTATTCTTCCTCATTAATAATTGTTGCCATCTCCACCACATTCTGATGTTGCTTGGCCACAATTGTCCCACTCTTAATCTCTGAAACATTAACTAGTATAACACATCTGTGAGTTGTGATGGCACATCCTTCCAGAATTGCCTCAACATATTGCTGGAAATGACATTTTTGATCATAAAGCAGCCTTCCTAAAGCACTCACCAGATGTTTGACTACAACTCCCATCATTGTCAGCCTATGACCATGCCGAGTGGGGTGGTAAGAATTGCAGTAAAACATACCTGAAGTGCTCCAGGTTGGGATAAGGTTTAAATGTTAGGGATAGATGAGACTTTTTATTCTCTTAGGTTTTTTAGGTTCATAAAAACTGGTCAAAATTACCAAAGATCTTCATAGGAGTGAATTTTAGATATTTGTTAAAAATAATGAATTAGTAATATAACAATACTGGTAGATTGACACATCCACAGCTTTGAGTATTTCACTCTGAAAAGTTTGAGTCTGAATCTCTCTATGGACTTTATCACACGGGGGAAATCCCATGCAGAAACAGGGTTTTAAATAGGAAAAAACCTGCAAAAGCAGGTAGATTTTCAGACGACATCGTTGTTAAAGTGTGCTTAACTCGAACCGAAAGTAGTCAAGAGCCGCTTCTTTTTACTTTCAGAAAATCCCGAAAGTAAAAAGAAGCAGCTTTTGACTACTTTCCGTTCGGGTTAAGCACACTTTAAAAGCAACACACATATTTATCCATGAACTTTGAGAGATAACTGGGTTGGCCTATGGGTGTTTGCTCTTAGACCGTGCCTGTGCAGGAGCTGACTTATATTGCCCAGTTCATTCAAACAAAAATATTGACTTCTCTGTAGAGTAGCCTAACATTTTTCCAGTTCCTAATAAAACCACATATGTAAAACGTGTCAGTTTTCTCCTCTAACACACATGACTGAAAGGGATCAGCTTATGGAATCCCTCTCTGTTTATATAAAACTGGCCATCTTCATCTCTTGTTACTGTTCCTCTTTTTCTACTTGTTAGTGTTGTGTTTTTCTTCTTTCGCTCATTGCCACTGAGGAATGCCTCTTTCCTCATTGCCTCTTTTACTTCTCCTTCCACAAAATTATATCGGATGAGGTTAAATCGTTTATTTTTCCATTTATGGATGCCTATTTCTGTAAAAAAGAAAAGACTCTAATGTCTGTCAAGATCTTGTGGTCTCCCCCTGCTCCTTCCTAAGCTATATGGGATCTATAGAGGCCATCTATCTTACCTGCCACCACCCATTGATTTTAATCCCCTTGCACAGCAATTCAATGGGACATTGAATTTCCCATCCCTGCCTGCAGGGCAATATACAGACTATGCAAAGGCACATGAAGAATATGAGAGGGGAGAAGTACTTTATATTAAGCAAAACATCTCCATTAACAAAAGGCTATCTCTGATTTAATCTGCACTGCAGAAATAATGCAGCTTGATACTACTTTAACTGCCATGTCTCCATCCTACTGAATCCCCAGATTTGTAGTACCAGAGTACTCTGACAGAGGAAGCTAAATATCTCACAAGATATTCCATAGCACGGAGCCATGGCAGTTAAAACAGTGTCAAACTGTTATTATTTCTGCAGAGCAGATCTAACATGAATGGTGCCTCCCTCCAGGCACACTTAGTAGAAGTTACAAGTTATAGAACAGTCTAGATCATATTCAGCCAAGGTCACCAAAATAAACGTAATTTCCCTGACCCAACTAGCTAAATAAATTTGTCTTTTCTACTCAGAGATAGCTGGAGTCAGTAGTTTGAGTATTCTGTGGGAAGGACAGCAAGGAGTCGAGGCCGTTTTATCTTGACCAGCTCCCCTGGGTGCAGCAGACCTGGAGTCCTGTGTCTTTCTTTGTTTTCTTTGCTAAGGCTCCTTGCCTCGTGGTCAAGTGAGGCTTTTATACTTCTTACTTGGAAGGCTCTCAAAGCTTCTCACATTCCCTTTCAACAGGTCACCTCATTGACCTGTGACTCCTTCGTGATGCTGACCTCAATAAATGAAACTCATCAGTCAGTCACTCAAGCCTTTATTACAGTCAACAAAACACAAGGCCAAAACCCCCTAAAACCCACAACAACCCACCAAAACAGTTACTGTATATATTTGACTATAAGTTGAGATTTCCCCCCAAAAAAGTGACCTAAAAAAACTGGCTTGACTTATATACAGGGCAATAGGTTAATAAGCTTGCCCCTCAAGCTTCATCCACAGCCTGGCTGTCTCTCAAAGGGAAAGTCCTGGGGCCAAACACTTGCCCCCCTCCTTTTCCCTGGTCCCTGTGTCCTCCAGAGGCTGGAGGACGCCAGGATTGGGGAAAGTTATGGGGGCAAATGCTTTTCCCCAGTCTGGGTGTACTCCGAAGGGACAGCCGAGCTGCAGAGGAGGAGGTAGAGTGAGTGCCAGCCTCTGAAGCTCCCTCCCCAGTTTGTCTGTCTCCCAAAGGGATGGCTGGGCTGCCAAGGGGAAGAAAGGATAGTGAGACCCACATTTTACCTTCAACTTATCCAGGGGTCTTCTCAAAATCCCTGATTTTGGCCCCAAAACCCACCCTCGACTTACATATAGCGTTAATAGGGAGTCAGCATGGCATAGTGGTTTGAGCGTTGGACTCTGATGCTGGAGTCCTGGGTTCGATTCCCGGCTCAGCCTTTGAAACTAAGGGCCTGTACAGACTGCCAAAAATAATCCAGTTTGGGGCCATTTTAACTGCCTCCTCACTTGCCTTGAAAGCAATTTCATTGTCCAAAAGGTGGAAGAGGCAACAAGGGAGTCAGCTATTTTTGATCTGATCCTAACTAACAGGAATGACCTAGTTAATGGGGTGCAAGTAGTTGGATCTTTAGGTGGGAGTGATCACGTTCTCCTGGAATTTATTATACAGTGGAAAGGAGAAGCCAGGCATAGTCAGACATGCATTCTAGACTTTAGGAGAGCTGATTTTGATAAACATAGGGAAATACTGGGGGTGATCCCATGGTCAGGAATACTAAAAGAGAAGGGAGTTCAAGATGGATGGGAGTTTCTCAAAAGGGAGATACTGAAGGCACAATTTCAAACAGTTCCAGTGAGGAAGAAAAATGGGAAGTGTCTCAAGAAACCAGGATGGATGACTAAGGAACTTTCAACTGAACTAAGTTTTAAACGGAGCATGTACAAGAAATGGAAAAATGGGGAAATCACCAAAGAGGAATTCAAACAAATAGCTAGCAAGTGTAGGGTTAAAGTCAGAAAAGCTAAAGTGCAGAATGAACTCAGGCTTGCTAGAGAGGTTAAGAACAATAAAAAGGGCTTTTTTGGTATATCCTGGGGATTTCCCATATATTTCTGACCAAACATCTTTTAAGTTTAGTTGTTCTTTCAATTGAAAAAAAGGTGTTTGGAAGTTTGCCCTGGTTTTTTCTTATTTTTTTATTTGATAATCTATCTTGTTTTGGGTCAATTACCGCATTCCAATGCCCCATTAATATTATATCTTCTATCCCCAGGATATACCTTCTTTTCGATGCAATACAACTCGGCCTCTAGAATAGACATGTTTATGGTCACAAGTAGAATTCTGTTAAAGGTAAAATGTATGGAAATAATTCCAAGAACGGAATCGGATCACAATCCAATATCAATGGAGTTAAATTTAGGAAATAAACAGTTCTCATGGAAACTAAATGATTTACTATTACTGGACGACAATTATCTTATAAAATTGAAAAAGCACATACAATCTTTTTTCAGTGAAAACACAACGAAAGATAGCAGCACTAGAAACATATGGGATACTAGCAAAGCAGTAATAAGGGGGCTACTCATTCAGAGAGGTGCAGAAATAAAACGTAAGAACCAAGAAAAAATTAAAGATTTGGAACAAAAAATCAGACAAAAAGAAAAAGAATTAGAAAAAAACCCGACTTCCAAGGAAATCAGAAATTATTTAATATTATTGAAAAAAGATCTACAAGAGGAAACCACAATTCAAATAAATAAAAAATTACAAGATGCGTGCCAGAAATATTTTGAAACAGTGAATAAAACAGGGAAGTGGCTGGCGAATAAATTGAGGAATAAAAGAGAGAAGAGGACAATAAATAAAATACAAGATAAAGAAGAATTAGTAACTACACAAAAAGAGATAATGCATAAGTTCACTGAATTTTATACAAGACTATATAAACAAAGCCCAAGAACAGAGGAGGGAAAAAATTCACTACAAGAATTTCTTCAAAAACAAATAAACTATACAATCCCTGAGAGCCATCAGGAAAAACTCAATAAAGAAATCACAGAGACAGAAATATCTAAGGTAATTCACTCATTGAAAATAGATAAAGCCCCCAGCCCAGACGGCTTCACAGCTTTGTTTTATAAAAAGATGGAAGAAGTAATTAAAATACCTCTAAAAAAAACATTCAACGCAATCATAAAAGAAGGAATTCCAGAATCATGGAAATTAGCAAATATTACCCTAATCCATAAAGAAGGAAAAGAAACCACAAAAATGGATAATTATCAGAACAATCCTGGAGAAGTTTGGAGACATCTCAGGAAAAAGAGAGAGAAGGCTTGGAGAGTTTGTCAGGGTCTTCAGCCTATTCTCTGAAACTCTGCTGCTTGGGAAAGAAGCATCAACCACTGATCAAAGCTGGTCAGCTCTGCTGCATAACAAGGTGGTGAGTTAGAGCCAGAGGTGAAGAGCTACAACTCCCATCATCCCTGACATGGGTTATGGGCCCAGATACTAGAGTAACCAGCATCCACAGAAGCTGAAAGTTCCAGAGAGTGGAAGAAAGTTTTGTGGAGCCTTGTGAGTAAATCATTTTGTGTTTTGTCTGCTGTGCATACTCAGAGGGACTGTGTCAAATTGAGTCACTGCACAAATTAAGATGGAGATACTAAACTTTAGTAAATTAAATAGAAACAACTACTCTACCTGGACGATATATGCCCAATCTCTACTAATAAAGGAGTCTCTGTGGTCGACAGTTGAAACAGGGCTGGCAGCTGATGCTAATGCAGCCACTCGAGAAAGAGACGCTAAAGCAAAAGCATGTCTTTATCTCATGCTAGAAGAAGACTTGATTAACGACGTAAGAGATAAAGTGTCCGCCAAGGATGTGTGGGATACCTTGCAGAGATTACACACTCCTTCAACTGCGTTTGCAAAAATGCTTTGGTCTAAAAGAATTTACAGACAAAAGATGACTAAAGGACAGTGTGTGATAGAGCATTTAAAAACAATGCAAGATTTATTTGTGCAAGCTGAACTGAGAGGAGTGGAAATTAGCAGAGCAGCAGTGTTACATTTTACTGGAATCGCTAGACTCTTCTTGGGACAACATTACAAATAGCTTGCAAAATTTGCCAGAAGCTGAGCTGAACAGAGACTTAATTGTTGCCAGAATATTGGAAGAGAACTTGAGAAGAAAGTCTGAGCAGGGTGACTCAGCAAGTTTAAGGACTGTGCCAAAACAACAAACAACGCCTGATCTACAAAAGCAGGAAGAAGCAGCTTCTACAAGGGAGCAACGGAGGTGTTTTTATTGTAAAAAGATTGGTCATCTACAGAGACAATGTAAACAATTCGCTGCTGAGAGAAGCAAGCAAAAGGAGAGCAGATGGCAGCCGCGGCAGTATCAAAAACAGTCCAAACCTCCATTTTTGAAGGACAGTGGTAATAAAAAGGGGTTTGCAACCATGATTAAGGAAAAACAAAATACTAATTGTAAATGGCTGATTGACTCAGGAGCATCATCTTCAATGTGTAACAATATTAATTTGATAAGTAATAGAAAATCAGCTAATGTAAATGCTGTAGTTTTAGCTGATGGGAAAGAGCTCAGTACTGTAAATCAAATGGGTACAGTTTTCATTCCAGGGCTAAAGGAAAACTTTAATGACGTGTTACATGTAAAGGAGTTAGAAAATAATTTGTTATCAGTAAGCAGATTAACAGACAGAGACTACACAGTCATTTTTGAAAAGAACATGTGTAAGATAAAACTGAATGGGGAGTTGCGAGGCATAGGCTTGAAAAAGGATAAATTTTATTTTTTGGAGGACAATATTGATAGCTACAGGGTTGAAAATGCTAATAACATAGACAATAGTCCAATTCACAAAGACTGCATACATGAACTCCACAGAAAATTTGGCCATGCTAGTTTCAAATGTTTAAAGAAGTTAATCAGTATGTGTCCAGATTTAAAAGTTGCTGAATGCAAAAATCACTTAGATTGTACTGTATGCAATCAGGTAAAGGTCAGAGCTTTTCCAGTAGCCAAGAAAACCAAAAGAATTGCTCAAAGACCATTTCAGTTTGTACATGCAGATGTTGCCCAAGCTAATTGTTTATCTTTAGGGGGAAGCAAATATTTCCTAGTAATTGTTGATAGGTTTACAAGGTTTGCATTTGTAAGAATATTGAAAAACAAATCTGACTCTGGGCAAAGTTTAAAAGCATGGGTGAGAATGGTGGAAAGACAATTTGATATTAGAGTAGGCACCATTGTTACTGACCAAGGAGGAGAATTTCTAAGTAATCAATTGTTTAATTGTTTTCAAAAGGTGGGAATAAGGCATGAAACTACTAATCCCGCTTGTCCTAATGAAGATGGTTTAGCGGAGAAAAAAATACAAGATATAAAAAGAATAACTGC